>WHNR01000050.1:40000-514110 GCA_009859135.1 Formica selysi | reverse complement strand
TTGTTAGATGAAGATTCTTTGAATAAAATTTATAATAATACGTTATCAAAAATTTGGAATGGTTTTACCACATTCGGTGCAGCAATCGCCGGCGTATTCGGAATATTTATTATTATAAGGATTATAAAAATTATATTCAACACATTAATTCATGGATATGCATTAAATGCTGTGTATGGCTGTAGTCTACATTTACTTGGAGCCATTTGGAGTTCCTTTACACACCTACTATTGTACTTAGCGAACAGACCACAACCACCGCCGCAACCGGATGTGATTCTCGAAAATCCACCGGAACGCACAAATACAGACATAACACCTAATGCGCCAGCCGAAAATACAGAATCACACACAATACCTATAGTTTATTCATTTAGGGACATGCATGCCAGACTGGACGAACAATTTCGTAATAAAATTGTTTAAACCCGAAATTCAATCTAAGGGGGGGTGGTGTGACGTCCTAGCCGCACGTTTAAATTTTAAATAAATAATAAAATTATTATTTGCGTACCTAAGGGGATGTCAGAGAACAAAAAGCGAAAGAAAATTGTTCGTTCATATAGAGAGAGTAATGTTAAGAGAACATTAGTATTTAGAGGACACCCTATATAAGATTATACGTGTCAATCATCTATACATACATATATGATCATGCATATTTTGAAAGAAATCGCTCGTAGTATATGTAAAGAGCAATATTAAATTTAACATTAATATTTTATGTCCACCTTGTATATGGACTACACATGTAAATCGCACATACACACCTATACACATATATACATAAGGTAAAATTGTGCGTCGTAATAAGAAAATCATTGTTAAAAAATTCCACATCGATATTTTTCGATCACCCGGTATATTAAAATTTATATAAAATAATAGCTATGAATCTCTAGAATAAGAATCCTTTTTAAAGACAACTCAAAAATTAATTAAAAGTCAAAGATGTGAACACCTGTATGAATCTTGCATATATTATGCGTGGAATATATACAGGGTGTTCTAGACCACCGGTACACCCCTTTTCTATCAAAAATTAAGCATTTTAGAGAAAAACGTTTTGAACAAAAATTGTATGGTTTTGAGGGGAACATAAGATGGTGTCATTGGTTTGACCTTGGATGGCGTTAAGATCAAGTCAAGGACACCTTTAATTTCTTAAATGGAGTCCCCTATTTTTTATTGCATATTTTTGTAGCTTACCTCGAGAGCTTTTCAAAACACTATAATAAAGTATTTTTTCATTAAGTACTTTTTAAGTTATTTTATATTTTAATCTGACATATTTTGATATAAAAAATAAAATATCTCGTAAAATATTTAATTTTCGATAATCTTACCGTAATACTTTTATGTATAGAATAATGAGACAATTCAATTAGTATAAAAAAAATAATTGTTTTTAAAAAAAAGTATGTAATTATTTACAATGTATTTTTTTAAACAATTATTTGTTTTTCTCTTTACACTAATTGATTTGTCTCATTATTCTGAACATAAAAGTATTACAGTAAGATTATCGAAAACTAAATATTTTACGAGATATTTTATTCTTTATATCAAAATATGTCAGATTAAGATATAAAATAACTCAAAAAGTACTTACTGAAAAAATACTTTATTATAGTGTTTTGGAAAGCTCTCGGAATAAGCTATAAGAATATGCAATAAAAAATAGGGGATTCCATTTAAGAAATTAAAGGTGTCCTTGACTTGACCTTAACGATGCCATCCAAGGTCAAACCAATGACACCATCTTATGTTCCCCTCAAAACCATACAATTTTTGTTCAAAACGTTTTTCTCTAAAATGCTTAGTTTTTAAAAGAAAAGGGATGTACGGGTGGTCTAGGACACCCTGTATATCGGTCCAGTGCAATTCAATATAAAATATTATATAAGTATATATTTTATTATTAAAAAAAAATTATTTTTGTACTATATTATTTGTTCCAAACGATTCTTCTTATCTATCCTGCGTATAAAAAATTATTAAGATAGATTAAAAAATATTATAGATGAATATTTAATATTTTATGTGAAAAAATATATCGGTATAAAATATTTATATAAAACATTTATAATGATAGATACGAATTTTTAAAGATTATGCCATTTTTCAAGAATGATCGAAAAGTCAATTTAAAAAAATATTTTTCTGAAAATATTGAATATAATGAATTGTTATAAAAGTAAGGCTCTTAACGAATAAAATCAAGAATATCGAAATAAAATGGCAGAAAGAGCCAAGCGCGGACGCAAAAATATATATTTTAAACAAAAAATTAAAAAATTACATTATTCGCGAAAGGCGGACGTTTGGGCCCTTTTTTTGGCCATCATCAGCGCAACTAATAATAAAATTGTATATTGTAATTGATTTATATGTTGTTATGAATTTTAATTCTCACCGTCTGACAACCTTTAATTTTATTTGTTTTGCGCTGTTGTTTACCGTTATTAATAACGTTGTAACGGGGTTACTTTCGAGAGCGCGCGGATTCGCTCGGTCGTGATCAGGGCTCGTAGAAAGTATTGAGACACACGATTTAAATGAAATATAGAAGAAGATTACTTTATTTGGCGTCTATCGGCGCTGGTTAAGAATACAGAGATGCCCCGCGGAGCGGGTTTTGCGTTGTCAAAAGAATTGTACTGTCGACTTGTGCGTTGCGTCTCTTGTATGTAAGTTTTACAACTGTAATTTCCGACACAGACCTTCTCTCTCTCATCGTTTTTTGACACAACCCACTCCGCTTATCTTACAGACACTATTATAAATGTATCACCATGTTCTTAGATTTACGATCAAAGAATCGAGGATTCTTCCTCGAAATGACATGGATACCTTGGAGAATGGTTTTTGCCTTTGAGATTGACTTGAGAGATTTGCGCCTTCTATCATCTGTTATCGTGTAACTTTGCGCTTTAATCGTTTAAAACTCATTTTGTATGCATTTTTATTTTTAATTTTATTATTAGTTGCGCTGATGATGGCCAAAAAAAGAGCCGAAACGTCCGCCTTTTCGCGAATAATGTAATTTTTTAATTTTTTTGTTTAAAATAAATATTTTTGCGCCCTTAATACTGCGCTTGGCTCTTTTTGCCATTTTATTTCGATATTCTTAATAATGAATTGTATATGATGTTTTATATGTATAATCATATATACATATAGAAATCGTTTATCTACTATATATTAAAATATTTTATACTAAATTTCATACTATGAGATATCGAAGATGTCATTTAGAGGCTAGTATGCATACTGTGCATACACTGCACGCCCGTGAGATGCGGTCTTGGATTTAAAGTGCATTTGTTTACGGCGCGTGGTGCGGTGGCTCTTACCATGAATCCGTTGTGGCGTTCCTGCGGCTGAATTCAAAATCATTTTTGTTACCAACTTCATGAAATATATTTGTAACCATTTTCACACATTTCATTTATTGATTTAACACTTTACATAACAACATATTAAACATACGACAAATTATGTAACATTCATTCGTTCGTTCATTGACCATCAATCTGTACACATCTTACTCGTGAATTAAATATTTTATTAGTAAAAAGGAAAGTCTAGTGATTTAACTATAACACTACCACACCGTGTAGCACGTAAACAATTGAATTGCGCGGTATCACGTCTCGAGCTGGCCGAATAGCGCGCGCCTAAAGGGTACACTCGTGACATATCTCGTTTTATGTACGTCGTTTCGAAGTGTGTCGTGCGACGAAGTCAACAAAACCAAACAATTCAATCATTATATATTTTGATTTGTAAGTATTGCTAATTTCATTTGTCATAACATTACGGAATATTATAATTATACATTATTATCAGCAAAATATTTTTTATTTTATCATTTTTTTGTTTTGTTCTCTTATAGCAACAAATACGAAATGAAGGAAGACGCAAGGAATAAATATCCTTCCCGCGTCCGACTCTCCCGGAAGAAAGGATGGGCAAGAAAGTATGTTCTATGTTCTACACCAGGCCTGCGGCTGGTTTGCACTTTTCCACCTATCTTACCTACTTCAGCATCTAGGCTGCTCGCGGAGACGTAAGACAATGGAGCTCAGGGACGGCTAATCGTATTAGTAAATCATATGGGGCTTTGGCGTAAATTGTTCCGCGCACTGTTCATTATTTACACTTACAGAATTATTATTATTATGTTTATTATTATTATTATTATTATGTTAAGGTGAAATGTGTATGTGTGTGTGTGCGTGCGTGCGTGCTTGTGCGCGTACGTGTGCGTGTGTTAGTGCGTGCGTGAGTGCGTGCGTTAGTGCGTGCGTGCGTGAATGCGTGCGTGAGTGCGTGAGTGCGTGCGTTAATGCGTGCGTGCGTGAGTGTGTCAGGGTATGTATATACATTTGTTACATAATAAAACACACATATACGGGGTGTCCTAGACCACCCGTACACCCCTTTTCTTTCAAAAACTAAGCATTTTAGAGAAAAACGTTTTAAACAAAAATTGTATGGTTTTGAGGGGGCCATTAGATGATACCATTAGTTTGACCTTGAAGAGTTATTTGATGGTCACATGAAGATCACATTTAATTTTTTAAATGGAATACTATATTTTTTATTGCATATTCTTGCAGTCCATCTTGAGAGCTTTCCAAAACACTATGATAAAGTATTTTTTCATTAAGTACTTTTTGAGTTATTTTATATTTTATTCTAACATATTATGATATAAAAATTAAAATATCTCGTAAAATATTTAGTTTTCGATAATATTATAGTAATACTTTTATGTACAGAATAATGAGACAATTCAATTAGTATAAAAAAATAATTGTTTTTGAAAAAAAGTATGTAATTATTTACAATGTATTTTTTAACCAATTATTTGTTTTTTTTTTACACTAATTGATTTGTCTCATTATTCTGTACATAAAAGGGTAAATATAGCGAATAGGGGACCCAGCCCCAATGACCTTGACCATGACATATGTTATCAAGGACATAATTCTGAGTAACTTTTTCTTCTAATTTAATCGTCGCTCGTTGCTTATTAAAAAGTTATTAACAAACAAAAACTTGTAAAAATCAAGATTTATACATAGTCTGACAATGAAAAACTGGATATTTAAGTTAATTTACAGAAATAGTCCTACATATACTACACATACAAACTGAAATAAACACAAGTTTTTACATATATAGGGTGTTCAAAATAAAATATAGGTATGTTGAAATAATTATTTATTGGATAAGTATAGCGAATAGGGGACCCAGCCCCAATGACCTTGACCTTGACATACATATGTTGTCAAGGACATAATTCTGAGTAACTTTTTCTTCTAATTTAATCGTCGCTCGTTGCTTATTAAAAAGTTATTAACAAAAAAAGTTTGAAATATACCAAAGTACATGCACGGACAGGAAGCGCGCGCGCGCACACACACGCACACACATACACACACACACGGAGGGGTGCAAGGGGGGCCTTTGGCCCCCCTCCCGCTCCCACCCCGCCGTTAGGCAGGGTGGACCTCGCTTTACAACTTACAAAGTACATGCTACATTGTAAAGCGAGGTCCACCCTGCCTTCTGGTGGGGTGGGTGCGGGAGGGGGGCCGAAGGCTCCCCTTGCACCTCCCCGTGTGTGTGTGTGCGCGCGCGCGTGCTTCCTGTCCGTGCATGTACTTTGGTATATTCCAAACTTTTTTGTTAATAACTTTTTAATAAGCAACGAGCGACGATTAAATTAGAAGAAAAAGTTACTCAGAATTATGTCCTTGACAACATACGTCAAGGTCAATATCATTGGGGCTGGGTCCCCTATTCGCTATATTTACCCATAAAAGTATTACGGTAAGATTATCGAAAACTAAATATTTTACGAGATATTTTATTTTTTATATCAAAATATGTCAGATTAAGATATAAAATAACTCAAAAACTACTTAATGAAAAAATATTTTATTATAGTGTTTTGAACAGCTCTCAAGGTAACCTACCTACAAGAATATGTTCACTCAAGGTCAAAACAATGGAACCATCTTATGCCTCGGCTAATGTTAGTGAATAAGTTTCTTGTATCTTGTATCCATTCAACAGAATGTTTCGAAGAGGAGGAATGTTATCATGAAATGTTAGTAAATAAGTTTCTTGTATTCTCAATGACGAACAGTTTCAATTTGCAAACGCTGATAGGCTTCTAATTTCATGTACTACTATCAGTTCGATTGAGAAATTCATCATGATCAATTTTTCTCAGTAATTGTGAGAGCTTTCGTTATTTTTGTGGAAGGATGGCATTTTTGAGTGTAGCAGAGAAAATTGACATGATTCTAATTTATGGTGAGGCTGGAAAAAACACTGCGGAAGCATCCCGTTTGTACGCAGAGAGATACCCGGAAAGGAATCATCCTTCTCGAAGGAGTTTTGATCGTACAGTTCAATTATTTCGTGGTACTGGCAGTGTTAACCTACCCAAAAGGAAACGATCAAGACCTGTCACTGGAGAAGCAACAGAGATTGCTGTATTGGCTACAATAAAAAACGATCCCCAAACCAGTTGTCGGAAAATCAAACATTATCATGGTATTTCCAAATCAAGTATACACCGAATACTTCAACGTCATAAATTCCATCCGTTCCATATTTCCCTACATCAGGAGCTTCATGGCACCGACTTCCAAAATCGCGTGATGTTTTGTGAATGGGCGATGCAACAAATCCGAATGAATGAGAATTTCTTTTCCAACGTGCTTTTCACGGATGAATCAAGTTTTACCAACCATGGACAATTGAATACACATAATATGCATTATTGGTTCATTGAAAATCCGAAATGGCTTCGACAAGTGGTACACCAGCGTCCATGGAATGTAAATGTATGGTGTGGAATTCTCGGGGACCAGATCATTGGACCATTTTTCATTGATGGTGTTTTGAATGGTGAGAAGTATGCGAATTTTTTGACTGAGGAATTACCTCACCTATTGGAAGGAATACCATTAGCTCAAAGAATTGAGATGTGGTATCAGCATGATGGATGTCCGGCCCACAATGCAAGAGCAGCCCGTGGAATATTGGATGAAAAGTTTCCTCGACGTTGGATGGCGAGGTGCAAACGTTGTATGGCCTCCACATTCACCTAATCTGATTCCATTGGATTTTTTGTTATGGGGATTACTTAAGGACATCATTTATGAACATGTTCCAACAACGCCCGAAGATATGAGGATGCGTATTAGAACTGCATGTTCTAATATCAGTCAGGAAACAATAAGGAGGACAAGAGAATCATTTATTGGCCGTATACAAAAATGTATTGAAGTTGATGGACATCATTTTGAGCATTTGTTGAAATAAATTTTTTCTATTAAACCTTTTATCGTAAGTATTCCATTATTTATAACATTTCCAATTATTTTTTGATTTTCCATGCTCAAGGTCACGTGAAGGTCATTGTGTAATAGGTCGTTGGAAAGGTCTCCACCTCTACTATCACGCCATGATAAAAAAAATATCTAATCCCATTTAAAAAAATATCGATAACCTTAAAATCTCAAAAAGTATGACCTTGAAAAAAATTTTTTATACGGGACGGTATTCGCCCCCTGACAACGAACAATTCTTGTCTATGCCATTTCTTTCTATCATTAAAAATAAGCGAGATATTCAAGGTGGTCAAGTTAGCTGGAACACCCTGTATATACTCTCACACATATAATTATGTCATAGGCGCTGTAATTTTATATAAATATGTATATGTATATATATAATAAGACATATTGTGGCGGATAAACACCACAAAAGTACGAGCGCGCGAAGAGCCAATGCGCCCCTTGCGAAATGGCGTCCAAGACACACGCGCTGAACACGTGCAAGCTCGAGAAACTACGAGAGCCTACCGCGACGCGGCGGCAGCCGCGAGCCGGCATCAGTAAGTGGGGTCCAACGAGTGGTAGGATATAAGAAGGTAAGCCGATCGACATCACCAATCGCGGCTCACAGCTGCTAGAGAGGACTTCTCTCGTTTAGCAGCACCGAGCTTAGCGACGGCGGACGAAACTCTGTCCGTAGAAACCCTCCGCACCTTGTCTAGGCGAAAGAAGACACACCACGAGGAACGTCCACGTCCCTTTCCGCCGCCCGCATCAACGGCCTTTATTGCGGACCGGACCTCCTGCGGAGCCACCGACCAACACTTCCACTCGCCGGCACATCAGCTGGTCTTTCCGGGAGTGGAAGCTGCAGCCTTTGGAGTTGTCGCCGGTGCGTTTCACCCATCCGGGCAGAGACTTCCTGTCGACGTGGGACGTAAGGGTTAGGCGCTACACGTCGCCTACGTACGGCTGGAGCTACCCTCCACGCCTATCGCCGCTGCCACCATCGCCAGCACCAAACGAACGCCACCACTGTGAGACGCAGACCAACTCTATCTGTAGGATACATAGGGGAACTCAGTCGCTCGCATCCACCTCCGAGAAGGCTACACAGGTGACCAACACCTCCACCTGTGAGCGTGCTACACAGTCGGACCTCTCGGACTGGGAAGAAGCTACACGCACATCCGCAACGCAGACGAACCGCCGCTGCCTGAGAGGAGCTACACTCCTCCCGGGACTCCTCCGGCGCTCCGGACGAGGTGGGGTCCACTAAATACACCTCCACGGAACCGTCGCTCCAGTGGCGTGAACGTCGGCAGTAGGCGCAAACACCAGCACCCAATCGGCCCTTTTCAGGGCCAACCAAAAACCAAACTAAAATTAACGTCTGTATATACCTTACGACCTGTATAAAATTCTGGAAATATATTCTTGTACATAGTACGACGCTTGATCACTGATGACATCCTGTCCAGCGACATCTTCCCATTGCGAAGTGTGGGGCAAAGAAAGCGAGCGCGCTTCCCCTCACTACAACCCCACAATTTACAACCCCTACATATTACATATATATGCCTTACACTTCACAGACATTGCATATATAAATCCAGTAAATCGTATATACACATATACTGGAAGAATATCTACAATACAATGTTACGGAATAATCTGCTAATCCTATACATACTAGTGTTAGACATTATAATAGACTAATGTAAATATGATATATATTTTGTCTTTTCATAGGATTTTATACGTAGCTTTATACATAGCAAAAAGTCGCATTTCATGTGAACAATATATTATATATATGTATTATCGCACGCACGCACGCACGCACGCACGGCACGCACGCACGCACGCACGCACGCACGCACGCACGCACGCACGCACGCCGCACGCACGCACGCACGCACGCACGCACGCCACGCACGCACGCACGCACGCACGCACGCACGCACGCACGCACGCACGCACGCACGCACGCACGCACGCCACGCACGCCCACGCACGCACGCACGCACGCACGCCACGCACGCACGCACGCACGCACGCACGCACGCACGCACGCCCCGCCCCCCCCCCCCCCCCCCCCCCCCCCCCCCCCCCCCCCCCCCCCCCCCCCCCCCCCCCCCCCCCCCCCCCCCCCCCCCCCCCCACCACGCACGCACGCACGCACGCCACGCACGCACGCACGCCCACGCACGCACGCCCCCCCCCCCACGCACGCACCCGCACGCACGCACGCACGCACGCACGCACGCCACGCACGCACGCACGCACGCACCGCACGCACGCACGCACGCACGCACGCACGCACGCACGCACGCACGCACGCACGCACGCACGCCACGCACGCACGCACGCACGCACGCACGCACGCACGCACGCACGCACGCACGCACGCACGCCACGCCCACGCACGCACGCACGCACGCACGCACGCACGCACCGCACGCACGCACGCACGCACGCCCACGCACGCACGCACGCACGCACGCACGCACGCACGCACGCACGCACGCCACGCCACGCACGCCCACGCACGCACGCACGCACGCACGCACGCACGCCACGCACGCACGCACGCACGCACGCACGCACCCGCACGCACGCACGCACCGCACGCACGCACGCACGCCCACGCACGCACGCACGCACGCACGCACGCACGCACGCACGCCCACGCACGCACGCCACGCACGCACGCACGCACGCACGCACGCCGCACGCACGCACGCCCACGCACGCACGCACGCACGCACGCCCACGCACGCACGCACGCACCCGCACGCACGCACGCCGCACGCCCCCCCCCCCCCCCCCCCCCCCCCCCCCCCCCACGCACGCACGCCCCGCACGCACGCACGCACGCCCACGCACGCACGCACGCACGCACGCACGCACGCACGCACGCACGCACGCACGCACGCACGCCCACGCACGCCCCCCCCCCCCCCCCCCCCCCCCCCCCCCCCCCCCCCCCCCCCCCCCCCCCCCCCCCCCCCCCCCCCCCCCCCCCACGCACGCACGCACGCACCCCCACGCACGCACGCACGCCCCCCCACGCACGCACGCACCCGCACGCACGCCACGCACGCACGCACGCACGCCCACGCACGCACGCACCACGCACGCACGCACGCACGCACGCCACGCACGCACGCACGCACGCACGCACGCACGCACCCGCACGCCCACGCACGCACGCCACGCACGCCCACGCACGCACGCACGCACGCACGCACGCACGCACGCACGCACGCACGCACGCACGCACGCACGCACGCACGCACGCACGCACGCACGCACGCACGCACGCACGCACGCACGCACGCCGCACGCACGCACGCACGCACGCACGCACGCACGCACGCACGCACGCCACGCACGCCCACGCACGCCACGCACGCACGCACGCACGCACGCACGCCACGCACGCACGCCCCCCCCCCCACGCACGCACGCACGCACGCACGCACGCACGCACGCACGCACGCACGCACGCCACGCACGCACGCACGCACGCACGCACGCACGCACGCACGCACGCACCCCGCCCACGCACGCACGCACGCACGCACCCGCACGCACGCACCCCACGCACGCACGCACGCACGCACCGCACGCACGCACGCACGCACGCCGCACGCACGCACGCACGCACGCACCGCACGCACGCACGCACGCACGCACGCACGCACGCACGCACGCACGCACGCACGCACCGCACGCACGCACGCACGCCACGCACGCACGCACGCACGCACGCACGGCACGCACGCCACGCACGCCGCACGCACGCCCACGCACGCACGCACGCACGCACGCACGCACGCACGCACGCACGCACGCACGCACGCACGCACGCACGCACGCACGCACGCACGCACGCACGCACGCACGCACGCCACGCACGCACGCACGCACGCACGCACGCACGCACGCACGCCGCACGCACGCACGCACGCACGCACGCACGCACGCACGCACGCACGCACGCACGCACGCACGCACGCACGCACGCACGCACGCACCCGCACGCACGCACGCACCGCACGCACGCACGCACGCACGCACGCACGCACGCACGCACGCACGCACGCACGCACGCCCACGCACGCACGCACGCACGCACGCACGCACGCACGCACGCACGCACGCACGCACGCACGCACGCACGCACGCCACGCACGCACGCACGCACGCACGCACGCACGCACGCACGCACGCACGCACGCACGCACGCACGCACGCACGCACGCACGCACGCACGCACGCACCACGCACGCACGCAACGCACGCACGCACCGCACGGCACGCCCACGCACGCACGCACGCACACGCACGCACGCACGCACGCACGCACGCACGCACGCACGCACGCACGCACGCACGCACGCACGCACGCACGCACGCACGCACGCACGCACGCACGGCACGCACGCACGCACGCACGCACGCACGCACGCACGCACGCACGCACGCACGCACGCACGCACGCACGCACGCACGCACGCACGCACGCACGCCACGCACGCACGCACGCACGCACGCACGCACGCACGCACGCACGCACGCACGCACGCACGCACGCACGCACGCACGCACGCACGCACGCACGCACGCACGCACGCACGCACGCACGCACGCACGCACGCACGCACGCACGCACGCACGCACGCACGCACGCACGCACGCACGCACGCACGCACGCACGCACGCACGCACGCACGCACGCACGCCACGCACGCACGCACGCACGCACGCACGCCGCACGCACGCACGCACGCACGCACGCACGCACGCACGCACGCCACGCACGCACGCACGCACGCACGCACGCACGCACGCACGCACGCACGCACGCACGCACGCACGCACGCACGCACGCACGCACGCACGCACGCACGCACGCACGCACGCACGCACGCACCACGCACGCACGCACGCACGCACGCACGCACGCACGCACGCACGCACGCACGCACGCACGCACGCACGCCACGCACGCACGCACGCACGCACGCACGCACGCACGCACGCACGCACGCCACCACGCACGCACGCACGCACGCACGCACGCACGCACGCACGCACGCACGCACGCACGCACCACGCACGCACCGCACGCACGCACGCACGCACGCACGCACGCACGCACGCACGCCACGCACGCACGCACGCACGCCACGCACGCACGCACGCACGCACGCACGCACGCACGCACGCACGCACGCACGCACGCACGCACCGCACGCACGCACGCACGCACGCACGCACGCACGCACGCACGCACGCACGCACGCACGCACGCACCGCACGCACGCACGCACGCACGCACGCACGCACGCACGCACGCACGCACGCACGCACGCACGCACGCACGCACGCACGCACGCACGCACGCACGCACGCACGCACGCACGCACGCACGCACGCACGCACGCACGCACGCACGCACGCACGCACGCACGCACGCACGCACGCACGCACGCACGCACGCACGCACGCACGCACGCACGCACGCACGCACGCACGCACGCACGCACGCACGCACGCACGCACGCACGCACGCACGCACGCACGCACGCACGCACGCGCACGCACGCACGCACGCGCACGCACGCACGCACGCACGCACGCACGCACGCACGCACGCACGCACGCACGCACGCACGCACGCACGCACGCACGCACGCACGCACGCACGCACGCACGCACGCACGCACGCACGCACGCACGCACGCACGCACGCACGCACGCACGCACGCACGCACGCACGCACGCACGCACGCACGCACGCACGCACGCACGCACGCACGCACGCACGCACGCACGCCACGCACGCACGCACACATTTAAACGAACACATAAATGAATAAATATTATTATTATCATATTTAAAAAAATGTCAATTATTTCTGCACCTTCTTCTTTCCTTTTCCCACACGCGTGCATACCTCGTATTATCTCTCTCTTTCTCCCGCGAACGTCATCCTTTTCCCACGCCAATGCGGACGCTATCCTTCTCCTACACGCGTGCATGCCTCGCGCTATTCTTCTCGCACCGCCTTACGAACGCCGTATCATCCACGTGCATGCTTCGCGCTATCTCTCTCTCTCCCAAGGGCATGCTTCGCGCTATCCCTCTCCCAATTGCATGCCTCGCTCCATCTCTCTCCAACGTGCATGCAAACGCTATCCTTGTCTTACGCTCATATGGACGCCTCGCGCTATCCTTCTCCCACGCCCATAGAATATCATTAGCGCTATCGCTCTCACACCTACTCGCGGACGTCTCGCGACGGTTAGATTAGCGGGTCCCTCGCCTATCGGTTAGGACGTGGTCCCCCTCCCCCTCTCCGCGGACCCCTCGCCTACCGATTGCGCCGCGGTCACCCTCCCCCTCTCCGCGGACCCCTCGTCTACCGGTTAGGACGCGGTCCTCTTCCCCCCTCTCCGCGGACCCCTCGCCTACCGGTTTCGCCGCAATCCCCCCGCCTGACGTCATGCCCCCCGCGCGGGTTTCCCCTCGCCCCCCCCCCCCTCGGAGGATCATGGCTTAGAACCGGCCTAGATACACTACTGACATTATTCAAATAATACCAGGAAAATATTATCATGCAGGTTGGGTGATAGTTTAAAAAAATCTATTCGTAAGCATTATTGTCAATGTAATTTACCATTTCAGATAAATATTAATGTGAATATAGATGGTCTTCCTTTAACAAAATCTTCTGAGAGTCAATTTTAGGTAATATAGTTTCAGATTTTTACACCAAATTGTTTATAATTGGTGTTGATCATGGTTTTGAAAAGCCAAAATGTTGCAATACTTTTTTGAAATATTTCAAGGATGATTGTTTTGAACTTTTCCGAACTGGCATTGTAGAATACGACAAAAAAATAACTGTGAAATTAAACGTATTTATCTGCGATGCTCCTGCAAAATCGTTTATCAAGGGAACTAAAGGACATAATGCGTATTTTGGATGCGGTAATTGTATTCAAGAGGGAGATTACATAGAAAATCGAGTAACATACCCAGAAATTAATGCAATGTTAAGATCAGATGAATCTTTTAAATTAAAAAAACAAGAAGAACACCATTAAATCACTTCAAATCTTGAAGATTTAAACATTGGAATGGTTACTCAATTTCCTTTAGACTACATGCATCTCGTACTATTAGGAGTAATGAAAAAATTGTTGCAGTTTTGGATTAAAGGTAAATATAATGTTCGTATGGTTGCAACTCAGATAACTCTTGCTTCAACTTCTTTATTATCTATGTCATTATTTCTACCTAAGGAATTTGCTAGAAAGCCAAGGAAATTAGATGAGGTTGATCGCTTTAAATCCACCGAATTAAGACAATTATTATTATATACTGGGCCAATAATCTTTTTTAAAAAATTATCACGTGATAAATATGTTCATTTTTTGAATCTGAGCATAGCAATTCGAATTCTATGTAGCAAAGAATATTGCGTATAACTGTTTGATTATGCACACAGTTTATTATTGTATTTTGTTGAAAATTATGGCACATTATATGGTCGTCAATATATATCATATAACGTTCATAATTTAATTCATTTGTGTTATTATGTAAAATTATGGGGAGTGTTAGATAAATTTAGCGCGTTTAAGTTCGAAAATTACATGCAAAAAATTAAATCAAGAATTAGATCTTCGAGTCGGCCATTAGAACAATTAGTCAATCGTTGTAAAGAAGAAGATAATTTTAATATAACAAATGTAGAAAAGAATCATCCAATACCAAAAATACGTATTATAAATGGCAAAAAGATAATAAAATTAGTTCAATGTAAAGGTTTCTATCTAAGTACAAGAACTGCTGATAATTGTTGTCCTTTGTTAGATGGTACGACGATTTCACTTACAACAATTTATTTTAAAAATAAACAGATTTACATTATTGGCAAAAAGTATTTAAATATTAAATCATTTTTTCACATTCCATGCAACTCTTTAAATATCGGAATTAAAAAAATTAACGAGTCACAGTATGAGTTAATTACTGTTCTATTGTCTGATATTAAATTAAAATGTGTAAAACTGCCTTTATGTGACGAAGAAGCTGTGGTCTTGCCTTTACTGCACCAACAAGAAATATATTTATGGCGAGTATTCATATTGATAGAATATATAATTGAAAACAATATTAAATTATTTAACAAATTTTACTTTTTTACAAATTATTAATAATGGTAAAAAATTTCGCTGTCGTAACTTTTCCAAGCGATGGGAATAATGAAGAAGAGATCGTATCAGAATCCATCTTTATGGCTTTCTTTCAATTTAACAGAATGCTGGTGGCCATCAGTAAAAAATATAAACATGTTTATTGTGAAACAAACTCCACCTGTTACTAATGATCCTAAATGGACACTTTATCATATCAAATTTCATGGATATTATGGTAATTCATATTTTACTTCAAAATTTATGTAATTATTTTTTTAATATTTTTAAAAAATAATGTAACTTGTAAATTATGGTTTTGTCCTAATCAAGATTCATTAGATGAGGCTAGACAGAGAGCAACGAATTATTCTTCAAGCGATGAAAATAATACAAATCAAATAAAGAAGTCATGCACAAAACGGTCACTAAATACTGTTTATGACAATGAATCTGAATCTGATTCTGATGACTCACGTTCAATTATACCAAATCCACAATCAACCCACAATGTCTCACAATCAGCCAAAAATATTCAATCAATCTCAAATATTTTAGATTCAACAATTATTAATAATATTGATATGGAGATTCTTGATGGAACTATAGTACCTCACAAAAATAATTTTTATTTTAATTCTTTTATTCCATTTTTATTATCTCTGTATCTAGCCGCTTTCGCGAGGCGGGCGACGGATAACTCGGTCGGGATCCTGGGTTCGGGAAAGCGGTATCGAGACACGAATGCGATTTGATGTTTGGTAGAAATGTATTTTATTGCATGTAAATGTGTGTTGGTACAGCGCGAGTGTATGTATAGGTGTACGAGGTGTGTGTGTGTATGGGCGCGCGAGACGAGTGACGAGTGCGAGAACGGATAATGTATGTGTGCGAGTACGTATAAAATATAGATGCGAGTATGAACAATGTATGTGTGCGGTTACGCAATGTATGTGTGCGAGTACGTATAATATCGGTATGCGAGTACGCGAGGTATGCGTGCGGGTACGTATAATGTCGGTGTGCGCGTACGGATAATGTATGTATGTGTGCGGTTACGCAATGTATGTGTGCGAGTACGTGTAATATCGGTCTGCGCGTATGTATAAAGTCGGAGGGTGCATACAATGCACCGCGATCGTGCGCAGCGCGGTTCGCGTTTTCGGGTGTTCGGTCGCGTATCGATTATTAATCGCGCAGCGTAAATCCGGCAGGAGCCGTTAGCTATCGGGTGGTCCTTTGCGGCCGCGTCGGTGGGCGGTGGGCGGTCCTTCGACGCAGGTATCGATTTCGGCTGTCGATCGGTGTCGCGGTAAGGCGCAGGTCGGCCCTCGGCGCGGGACTTAGCGCTCCCGTACTAATGGCGCGTCGGCCTTAATTATGGCTAACAGTCGGTCCGTCGAGTTGTCTCACGGTCGGATTTTATATTCGCGTATCGGGATCGCGGGTGCGGATCTCGGGAAGCGTCGGCCGACGAGAACTCCCGTCTGTGGCAGGGAACTCCCTCGCCACGAGAATGCTGCCGATGCCCAAGGTGGACGGAAAGCTAGCGAGGGGCCGAGAACTCCCGGCGGGGTCGAGTACGCCCGATCCCGTGTACCTCTTGATTCGTTCGGAAAGGATCGCTCTCAGAGATGCCGTAAATTCCCGGCGGAGGCTGGGTACTCCCAACCCCGTGGTTCTTTCTCTGGTGAGCGGTTAAGGATCTCGGAATTAGCTCAGGCGTCTTACAGGCGCTGGCGGATCGGAGGATCTGGTCTCGATAATTAGAAACGCGCTCTATTTATACTAATTCTTCGGCGCGCGCGTCTGCGTAATTCGCGTATTGTTCTAACGGTAATATCTCGAAGCGGCGTGCGCGGCTCGGGTATTTTCGGTAACGGTCGGGTCGGTTCCCCGAGCGCGTCGTCGATTCGAGATGTTTACGCGCGCCTAACGGCGGTTTAATAAACGCGTGTTTCTGTTATCGTTTAAAAATGGGCGCTCGGCGCCTCCGCATTTGCCCGACCGGTGTTCGTCGGGCGGCGGACTTCCGGCGGATCGGCGGCCGGGTACGGTTTCGTAACGATGGAGGGATGCATCGTTACATCTCTATAATAAAATGATTTTTTTTAAATTATAGTTATTGTTTATTATGAGTAATCTAATACTTCTTTAATATTTCTAGATATGCAGGATGCAGATGTACGTTAGTGTCAGAAATGTCAAATAAAATGGAAGGTTTTGTATTTATTTTTTGTCTTATAATCTTATTAATATCTCTTTATGGCATTGTTTACTCAATATTATTAATTTTTTAGATAATTTTGAAAAAATATATACAGCTATAACTACAATTTCATTAGGCATACAAGCTATAGATACTCGTTTTAAAAACATAGAAAAACAACATAACCAACATAAGTCTAAAGCATCTGCCAGGGATACATCAAATATACAAAAATCTTTTCCGTTTAAGAGTATAAATGAAGTAATAGCTTTTGAAAAGAATTTATCAGAAAATGCAGATGAGTACAACAAATTTGTAAGTTTAATTAAGTTATTTATATGCAAATTTTATTTAAATAGAATAATTTAAATTATATTATTGGTATATTTTATTTCTAAAGATGCTGTATATATCTCGCATAGGCGGAGGGTCCGCTAAAGAAAATTTAATTCGTATATATCGAACTTTATTTTCTAATGAAATTGCCAAGGTATCATCCTGGAAAGGACTACGTAATCACTTAAAAATAAGTAGTTTAAAGTCTATATTGACGGGAATACAAGGTAAAACATATTTTTATACTTATAAATAAATTTATAAAATATAAAATTTAATTTAATGTAAAATTTCTTTAATAATTCAGCAACAATTTTGGCTCAACATCAATTCACAAACAAAGAGTTTGAAGACATCACGAAAGAATGGTTTCGCCAAGGTGGTCAAAGGCTTAGCAGACAACAAAAAGACTTCGAAGAAGCAAATCCGCAAGTTATTTAAATGTCTCAAAAGCTTATTATTTTTTTATTATAATCTTTTTTCTTATTAGTCTATGAGCTTTCGGCTTATGATTTTTTTTTATTGGCCTAGAGCCTTAATCAGCATAAGAAATATTTTTATATAATAAATTTATAATTTATAATATTTCTAAATTTAATTAATTTATAATATTATTAATTGTTATTAGTGTAATACTATTAGGTGTACAAATAAGTTTCCGCCGTTTGACAAAAGTTGGCGCCACCAGTAAGTTATGGTTAAAATTGTCAGATGTAAAACGTCCTTATCGTAAGATTGGACATCAGTCAATAACATAACCTTAAAATATTAGTGATTTTTTATCAGTATAATATATTCTTTTGCGTGCGAAAATGTCGAGTTTTGAGCCGAATAAGCGTCATTTGCGATAACTTTTGATTTACTTCTTCAATTTGAAGAAATCTGCAGCTGAGGCGTATCGATTGCTTGTAGAAGCATATGGTGAGGCTGCCTTAAGTGAGAGAAGTTGTCGTGAGTGGTTTCAAAAGTTTAAGAACGGTGAATTTGACATCGAAGACAAAGAACGTAGCGGAAGGCCGAAAGTGTATGAAGACGCGGAATTGGAAGCATTATTGGATCAAGATTCATGCCAAGCGCAAGAAGAACTTGCACTTACATTGGGAGTGACTCAACAAGCAATTTCACATCGGTTGAAATCATTGGGATTGATTCAAAAACAAGGAAATTGGGTTCCATATGAACTGACGCCGAGAAACGTTGAACGCCGATTGTTCACATGTGAAATGCTGCTTGCCAGGCATAAACGAAAGGGTTTTCTGCACCGTATAGTCACTGGTGATGAAAAATGGATCCACTATGATAATCCAAAAAGGAAGAAATCATGGGGACCACCTGGCCATGCTTCAACATCTACAGCTAAGCCAAATATTCATGGAAAAAAACTCTTGTTATGCATTTGGTGGGATCAGCTTGGTGTCGTGTATTATGAGTTGCTCAAACCGAACGAAACCGTTACTGGGGCTGTCTATCGAACACAATTGATGAGATTGAGTCGAGCACTCAAGGAAAAACGCGCCCACTACTCCAGACACGACAAAGTTATTCTCCTGCATGATAATGCTCGTCCACATGTTGCGGCGCCGGTCAAAACCTATTTGGAAACATTCAATTGGGAAGTTTTACCCCACCCGCCGTATTCACCAGACATTGCTCTTTCTGATTTCCACATGTTTAGATCGATGGCGCATGGCCTGTCTGAGCAACACTTCACATCATATGAAGATACCAAAAATTGGGTCGATTCGTGGATAGCCTCAAAAGATGAAGCATTCTTTCGACGCGGTATCCGTATGCTGCTAGAAAGATGGGAAAAAGTAGTGGCAAGCGATGGACAATACTTCAAATAAAACATCAGGTTCCGTTTTTTCACAATAAATGCCCAATTTTTGATAAAAAACGGCGGAAACTTATTTGTACACCTAATATATTTTGCAACAAAATTAGGAAATTATTGTACTTCGGCATAGAAAGGCGTAGAAAGGATGAAATTCAAATTGATATACTTTTCGAAAAAATGATCACAGAGTGATATTTAAAACAGATTTTAAAGCTAGAAAACATAACTTTTCAATACTCTAACGGAGATTTTTCTAACGGATTTTTCTTATACAGATTTTATTATTAGGTGTACAACTTTGCTTCCGCCGTTTTCCTATACATGGCTTTAGCGGTAAGTAATGGTCGAAATAAATAGATCATAGACGTCATGCAATGAACTTGGGCATCTGTCAACATAACCCCATAGAAACATTAGTCGATTTGTGTCTGCATCATAAAGTTATTCCCGATTGAAAATGTCAGTTTACGAGCCAAATTCTCGTCTTGCGGGAAGTTTTAATTTTCTGCTTCAATATGAAGAAATCTGCGGCTGAGGCTCATCGAATGCTCTCAAATACTTATGGTGAGGCCGCTATTAGTGAAAGAACGTGTCATGAGTGGTTTTAACGCTTCAAGAACGGTGATTTTCACGTCGAAGACCGGCATAGCGGTGGAAGAGAGAAGGTTTTCAAAGATGCAGAATTGGAGGCATTACTTAATGAAGACTCGAGTCAAAGTCAAGAAGAATTGGCACGATCATTGGGAGTGACTCAACAAGCAATTTCAAAACGCCTCAAAGACATGGGAACGATTCAGAAGCAAGGAAATTGGGTGCCGTACGAGTTGAAACCGAGAGATGTTGAACGGCGTTTGTTTGCTTGTGAACAGTTGCTTGAAAGACAAAGACGGAAGGGATTTCTGCATCGCATTGGGACAAAAAATGGGTTCATTACGATAACCCCAAGCGCAGAAAATCATGGGGATATCCCGGCCATGCTTCCACGTCGACGGCCAAACCGAATATTCACGGCCCCAAGGTCATGCTCTGTATTTGGTGGGACCAGCTCGGCGTAATGTATTATGAGCTGTTAAAATCGACTGAAACAATCACAGGCGATCGATTTGAGCCGAGCATTAAAAGACAAACGGCCGCAATACAACGAGAGACACGATAAAGTGATTTTGCAGCATGACAATGCTCGACCCCATGTTGCGAAAGTGGTCAAGATATACTTGGAAACGTTGAAATGGGAAGTCCTATCCCACCCGCCGTATTCTCCAGACGTTGCTCCCTCTGATTATCACTTGTTTCGATCAATGGCACACGGCCTGGTTGACCAGCACTTCCGGTCTTATGAAGAAGTAAGAAATTGGATCGATTCGTGGATCGCTTCAAAAGATGACCAGCTTTTTCAACGCGGAATTCGTACGCTGCCCGAAAGATGGGAGAAAGTAGTGGCCAGCGATGGACAATACTTTGAATCATAAATGTATAACCAGTTTTTTACAATAAAGCCTCGAATTTCGGAAAAAAAAACGGCGGAAGCAAAGTTGTACACCTAATACAAGTGGTGCTACTTTAAGATGAGCTTTGGAATTGTAGAAAAAAACTTCAACTTTAACAGGCGAGTACGTAAAGAACAATTTTTTTCATCAATTTTATTAATTGTATAATAATAAAATTTAACAATTTCTCTTTAAAATGCTTTTTTTAAACAGTTGTACGACCATACGACATTTTTTTGCAAAAATATGTAAATTTGACTCTTTTTAATTTTGTGATTCTAATTGTATTGCAAAGTGTATTAATTAATACAATATAAGTGCAATTTGTTATTTAAGTTTGAAATTATTATTAGCTATTAGTATATTTAAAGTTTTCTCTTAAAAAAATATCTAAAACTAATATTTAAATTATCATTATAATTGTAATTTGAAACAAAAATTAGTTTTATAAATATTGATAATATTTGTTAAAGGATTTATTCATAAATTTGTTACAAGATTCGGTAAATATAGCGAATAGGGGACCCAGCCCCAATGACCTTGACCTTGACATATGTTATCAAGGACATAATTCTGAGTAACTTTTTCTTCGGTAAATATGCATATTAGGTTACACCTCACCGATGACTTTGACCTTGACATATGTTGTCAAGGACATGATCCTGAGTAACTTTTCTTTATAACTTAACCGGCGGTCTCTTATAGTTTCTGAGATATTTAAAGTTATGATTTCACAATTTTAATGATTTTTCTATTATAAAATAAAGAAAAATAAAGGTTGTTTACATTGTATTTATGTAGATGTGACGTGAAAAAAGTGTTTCTTTACATTTCCAGAGACGAAGCTCTTTGGGTTTTTTTTACTTTCCACGCAAAGCGAGGTTCAACGCAAACCTATGTGTCTAGTTTTTTTATAATGGAGCCCACTGCGTCCACGCATATACTTTCCCATCCACACAACAATTGTGGGGCGAACTTCGCTTTGTTTTGTAAAGTATATGCGTGCACACAGTGGGTTCCGCCCACTTCCGGAAGATATAACCTAACCCAAACCAAATTTTAGTTTTAAATCAGAAATAGATTTGGGTTAGGTTATATCTTCCGGAAGTGGAGCCCCCCCGTAGGGAGGGCGGAACTCATTGCGTCCACGCATATACTTTCTCATCCATGCAACAATTGTGGGGCGGACTGTCTCTCTGTCTCTATATTATTACCCAAATGTTAACTTTAAATATCTCAGAAACTATAAGAGACCGCCGGTTAAGTTATAAGGAAAATATACTCAGGGTTATGTCCTTGACATCATATGTCAAGGTCAAAGTCATCGGTGAGGTGTAACCTAATATGCATATTTACCTTTTCTTCTAATTTTATCGTCGCTCGTTGCTTATTAAAAAATTATTAACAAACAAAAATTTGTAAAAATCAAGATTTATACATAGTCTGACAATGAAAAACTGGATATTTAAGTTAGTTTACAGGAATAGTCCTACGTATACTACACATATAAACTGAAATAAACACAAGTTTTTACGTATATAGGGTGTTCAAAAATAAAATATAAGTATGTTGAATTAATTATTTATTGGATATAATCTGCTCATTATTTAAAAAAAAACATCAATACGCTTATCAAAAGTATAGAGTCTTTTAAATAAAAATTCAGCAATATAATGTTGATAATGATATTCTCGAGTACCGAAACGTGGAAGATTAGCACGCATTTCTCTCCATAATCTCTCTATGTTTTGTGTATGAACTTTAGTATTAGGATCCACAAAATTTTCAGAATGGTTTACTGTTTGATGTGTATAATTTTCATTTTTGAGATCATTATAAGCACGCCAACAATTACTATAAATAATTGATCCAGGAGCAATATATTTACGAATCAATGGTAATAACGTTTTGGAACTCCGGTTTTCTACAGGTACAATAAAAACTTTGCTTGTAGCACGTTCTATGCCACCAAATATCCACTGTCCTTTTAACATACGGTCTTTGTTAAATTTTCTTTTCCCAATTTTGGCTTTATCTATTTCCACAATAATCCCTTCTCCGCCAATTTGTTGTTGTTCTTTTATTAACCAGTCCGATAATAACTAAATATTAAAAAAGTAAAAATATAAAAATGCATGTATAAGTAACAAATATAAACATATATCCGAATATTTCAATCAAATATTAATTTACATACTTCTCTACAAAAATTTGTCCAATTAACAACAGCTTATCATGTATTTCCAACTCATTACATATTGTTCAAGATTGAAACGTTGAATTTAATCGATAAATTTAAACTGTAAATTCAATCGACAAATCTGAAAGGTAAGAGCCGCAATCAAAACACGAGCGAGAAAAAACATCGTCGCGATCAGCCGATCAGCGCGTGATCGCGTGATCAAAACAAAGAAAAAGTGTGACAAACACCTCGATTCTCGAACATTCGGTGCCCAAAATATCCTATTATGGAAATCGGTCGACCGCGACTCTGTTCCGTCGTTATTCAGTCTGCCGCTGACGACGATTCGAGCTGGTCGATAGCAATAGTAGGGTTATAGGTCCGGTTCTAACTCAGGTCCTCTGAGGGGAGGTGAGGGACGGGAGGTCCCGCGCGGGCGAGGGGGCATGTCGTCACGCGGGCGGAGGGGGATTTTGGTGGCGCGGGGGAATGACGTCACGCGGGCGGGGGAGCTTATCGCGGGAGCATAATCGGCGCGGTGTATTACAAAGGGCGGGTGCCGATGTCCGACTGCTCGAATTTATAAACATTATAAACAAATATCGTCTCGCACTATTGCACGTGCGGCATTATTGAATTTCGTAGAAAGATGATAAGGCTAGCGCCGATGTCCGGCTGCTATAATTTATTATAAAACAAAATAGAACCATCGCGGTGGTCTCTTCATTTCTTCCAGGAGGAGCCGCTCCCGCACTATTGCGTGTAACATTAGAATTAGATGATAAGGCGAGCGCCGATGTCCGGCTGCTAGAATTTATTATAAACAAGATAGAACCATCGCGGTACCATAACGCGGTAGATGAAAAATATATAATGAAGAACGAAGGGTGTCAAAAACATTTTGGTCGCGCGAAGAAAAGTCAAGTGCTTTTCCCTCGCCCGTGCTCTCCGACACACTTGAACGCGCCAGTAATAAACATTGCCGCAGCAGATCTGGATTTTTCCGATGCGACAAGATAGTATCGTTCGAGTTTCCGACGCGAACGTTTCTGGCAGTCTAATAATTTAAAGTGTGTAAAGTGCGAGCATAAATTTAAAAAATGCCAAAAATGACGTTGATCGAGACAGTTTTGCGTCGAGGTTGCTGGAACGCGTCATGGTGGGCGCAGGATCTCGCAATGGGGCTGCTGAGAGCCCTGTTAAATCTGGTAGTTTTTCAAAGAGTAAGTAATATTTGTTTTATATTAATTATTTATAATATATTAATTATTCATAATATATATTATAATTTGATTTAATTTAATTTATAGTACAACTTTACTCACGAGATCCAGATTCCTGGATTTTTAAATTTCGAACATCGTCGAGATGTACGAATGTTGCGGCGGTACAAGCGCGAGATACGTGAGGACGTCTGGGAGGACAACGGTCCCGACGGTCTTCATTTAGACCTGAGACGCCTCTTCGGGCTCGAGCTCTACGAGGAACCCTATGTGGAAGAATCGTGGGACGAGCCTCCGAGCAAGAGGTCAAAGAATTAATTGTATCTATTTTTTAAAAATTTTATAATATTTAAATTCTTATACTGATAAGACTTGTATTTTTTCTGTTTCAGATGAGCGCCGCCTTATTATATTATATTTTATTATTTGTATTATTATTTTATTATTATTATTTTTATATTACACACACACACACACACACACACACACACACAATTATATGACGTCAGATATTGAATAAAACGTTAATATTAGTAAGAAGTATCGATTATTTCTGCGCCTCCTTTTCCCACGTCCATGCATGCCTCGCATTATCTCTCTCTCTCTCTCTTTCTCCCGCGAACGTCATTCTTTTCCCACGCCAATGCGGACACTATCCTTCTCCTACACGCGTGCATGCCTCGCGCTATCTCTCTCGCGCTATCTCTCTCGCGCTATCTCTCTTGCACCGCCTTACGAAAGCCGTATCTCGCATCATCATCATCCACGCGCATGCCTCGCGCTATCTCTCTCCCACCGCCTTACGAACGCCGTATCTCGCATCATCATCCACGCGCATGCCTCGCGCTATCCTTCTCGCGCTATCCTTCTCGCACGCCCATAGAATGCTATTCTTTTCCTACTCGTGAACGCCTCGCGCTATCCTTCTCCCACCCGGTCGCGCCGCAGTTACATATCTATTTTATATGCGAGGAAGGGTAGCGAAATAATCATTTTGTTCATCTTCTTTCATTTTTAACACAATTTATTTATATTACCATACATCACCTCGTCTCAAGGTTTCAGACAAAAGTTCATCCACAGCATAAGCTAATAGTTCGCAATCTATGATAGATGTTTTATCATAGACTTCGCGCAAGATTTTGACCGCAGAATCTCTCTCGGCACCAAACATATTACTTTGCAAACTCCGAACAAATTGATCGAAACTCTCATTTACGGCTTCTAAATTCTCGCACAGCTTCAAATATTCGTGATTAACACAGTGTTCGAGTTCGAATAAGAAAAATATAGTTGACGGTTTCATGTACAAGCAAGAATCGCGCAACGTAAGTTTGACAACACTCGCATCACTTATTTTAACAATCTCAATTGTTAAATCGTTAATCCATATTGGTGTATGATCGGGCGTTTGCACAAGTCGTTCAACGTCCGCTCGTTTCAGCATTAGCGATTCCCATGTGTCGATAGATAATACGATTTGATTGCCTCGGTTATCGCCGAGATGCAATTCCACGTAAGATGTTATTCCAACGCTGATTCCATTATCCAAGTACTTATAAGCAGTACGCGTCAAAGCAAATCTACGTACCAAAATACGTGGTATACAACGAGGTTTATCGCATCTGAAAAATACAAAAGATATAAAATAGCATGGAAAAAACATATATGAAAAATATATATATATATATATATATATATATATATATATATGTATGAAACATTTGTGATACATACAAATCAAGTGGTTTCTTGGACGGCTTAATTTTATCTCGTGGTTTCTTGCACGGCTTAATTTCGTCTCGTGGAACGTAGTAATTCACGCGTTTGCAACCGTTGCTGGTGCTTCCTTCAGCGGAGTACATTTTGTCTCTCGGTTATGAGAAGTGGACCGTTGGTACTAGCAGTTGACACGACACTGATCGTATAAAAATTAACCGAATATACGTGACGCTTATTTTTCAAAAGTATGATGTGGTGGGAGATCAATGTTCTGAAAATTTAGGAGAAGGGGAAACGGTCAACATATGATGCGATGGGAGATTATTGCTCTGAAAATTTAGGAGAAGGGGAAATGGTCAACGTATGATGCGATGGGAGATTATTGCTCTGAAAATTTAGGAGAAGGGGAAACGGTCAACTTTAAAAAGAATTCTTAGAAACGACTCGCGAGGAAAGGAGTGGGGAGAATAAGAAATAAAAAACATTAAATACGTTTACACATTTTATTTATAAAAATATTGCAATTTTTTTTGGCGTTGCGACCACCAGCTAAATATTTTTAATACATTCTGTAATGCGCAATTCTTAACATGTTTTCCGCATCGTATAGTATTAGTAACATTTAGATTATTTAAAGATTCAATATCTTCGTAATCAGCATCCAAAGTCTCGATGATTAAATTTTCTCTCACATAATTCTCAAGCAAATCCACCAGCCATTCTCTGGCATCCCTTGACGTACACGAGAGTCGACATCTCGTCATCCTCTTCCGTACCAAGCACGGCCATTGTAATCAAGCGTTTAGCCATGCTGTGCGGCACGTTTCCGTCTTCCCATCGTAATCCGTGGTGATTCGCGATCAGCCAGGAATCACATGATTTTCGGATTTTGTGAGGAGATTCCATGGTAGGGGGTATGTAAAAATGTAATGCGCCAGAACGGTCACCTTTCTCAGCACTGCCACCTCCTTTACGACAAATTTCATCCCGACGAAGAATCCTTGTAGGTCCACGAACGTTGGTATGGACATAACGTTCTTTATATCAGCACGTCGAGAAGAAGAAGAAGACTGCGATTGATCCTGATGCATTATTGGTTTTATATCATATCATCCCACACATTTAAGTGATTTTGCGCACAACGTTGGTCAACGGGTTGTACTGAATCACGCGATCGTGTATGATGAGACAGTACACAGTGGTATTCGGCGGCACGTTCTCCTTACACTCGAATTTCAATCGCACATCCACCGTTGCGCTCTTGACCGATTCGTTTTGTCGAGAGCAATCGATGATCACGAACGGACCGTTAAGTAGAAATTGCGTGACTGCGAGACTCGGCTCGAGATACTCGTATCCGTAATAGTTTTTGCAGAAACGCTGGTACGTGTCGTACAGAATCGACCATCTGTTTTTATCGATATCTAGTTTCATATCGTCGTACGGATAACATTCCGAATTCAGATAGAGTTTCACGTTGGTCAATTTGCAATGGTCGAATCGACTCGTATCCTCGGACATGACGTTCTTCCGGCCTGTCTGCAGAACGAAGACAACGTATCGCGGCTTCTCCTGCTGAGTCGCGGTTTTAATGGGCCACGAATGCTTGGTTGTACGCTGCAATAGCGGAAATTACAGATCCCACGAGCGAAAACCCATGCTGAAGTATCGTCCGCTTTCCAAGGCGCGCAGCATCGACAGCTTATTGATCTTGTTCAATACCAGGTGTGGCATTCGCCATTGTATCTTGAATATGTCGATCGCAGGCTCCAGTGCCAAATTTCCAAGCAGACAATTGTTGTCGTTGCGCGATCGTATTAAGATCAACTCGTGACGAGCGTTAATCACCACGCGTCTGTAATCCTCGCAAAATCCCAATAACATGTAGAGCGGTACGCAAAAATTGAAGTATCCATTCGCGTTATTGCTACTTGTTAATGCGTACTGCGCATTCCAGCCGGCGTTCCTCATAATCATGGTTTTATCGGATGATATCGTTACATAGTTCTTGAGTGTGATAGTTATTCCCACATTTCTGTTACGATCAATCTCCACACCGTCGACTTCGTATCGGATCTCATCGAACATAAACGCGACGCAATTATTTCCCAGTACCACATTAGATCCTTCAACTGGTTTGTTTATCTTTAGTTTTCCCTCGATATATAGAAAACTCTCATACGGCAAGGTATACAGATCCTGTTGTTGTATGGGTATTCGTATCTCGTCGCTATACTCAAACGTCGTTTTGGCGAACGGGTTGTACGTGTGAGTCTCGATCTTGACGATACGATCGTCAAAGACCGGCTCGCCTTCGATGTTAAGGATATCGGTCATGTTTTCTCAGATATTTCGCACCGCGAATCCCAAAGATTGTAAAAATTCAACGTTCGACGCGTTGAGTTTCTTTTTCTTGGTGCAACCGGATGATTGGATATTAGCGAATGTTGACGTTGTTGTCGCTGGCCTCGCGTTATCTCTCGCGTCTTTCGCTCCGCTCAACACGAGCATCTCATGTATCGCACGCTAATTTTGTCGCCGTCGTACGTGCAATCTGATGGTGATCTCTTCTCCTCGAAAATCGAGCAATCGTCCGTCTTGATTCGCGATGCGTATCGTTAGATCCGTAATGCTCCGGGCGATGATCGGCAGGTAAATGATCTGTGCCGGCGTTTCCGATATCTTATATCCCGGCGGCACGCTCGGTGAAAATTCATGTATCGTATGAACGCGTTTGCCGTTGCTGTACGCACCAGCGGTCACGTTACACTCTACGCGGATAATGTTTACGTTGATGATATTAATCGGTATGTCCGATTGGTGCCACTGTTCCGGCTGCAATATACGCTTCGACGAGAATCCCAGCAGCGATCCAATGTTGTTGGGTTTGTTAAAGTTTACTCTGAAGGCGCACTTGATCTCGCTATTCATCGTATTATAATTATCACGGAGCACTATCGGGTATTCTACTGCCTCGTCTTCGTCACCGTTTGCTCGAACGGTCTCCTCTCGCGATATCACCGTGATATCACCGCGTTTGTCGACACGATTGCCGGAGCGAACTACGCGTCGCGGACGTTTCCGTGAAATTGCACGTTTCAAAAACTCGTGTATTGCATGTATCTCGTACGATCTCTCGGGAATCGTAATTTCCGTGTCATCCTCATCGAAATAAAATTTATTATTCGAGGAATTCACGTTCGATATCGTATGATAAGTCTCAAAATTCGTTAGACCGAGTTCGTAATCACCGTCGCTCAAATCTATGGCTGGATGTTAGTGTGCCGCGAGGACGCTACTCTTCCCGGTCAGCGTGAATGTTATAGACATGTCGGCAAAAATGTTTAACGAATACTGAGTCTTAACGGCGCATCGTCAGGCTTTAAATTCAAACCGATCGTCGTCGACCATTTGGAGAAACCGCAGACACAATTGTCCGCAGATGCTTTGATCGTAAGTTTGAAAGGACGTGCGATTGTACTCGATCTTCGTCACATTCCGTCCGAAATATCGCACCAATTCATTCGGCGGTCGAAGATTACCAAAACCATCGAAATATATAGCGCGATTTCCCCTCTTTGCGTACGCTACCCAATGAGTACCTGGTCCTTTGGTACTATCCAAATTCACGATGCCGCTCTCGTTTCGATATATACCACCGATCGGTAACGAATCACGCATGAAAACCCCTCTAAAGTACGGTATACGCATACGTTTCGCCAATTGTTCTAATTGTATGTTCGTTGTCACACCCGTGAGCATTTTTAGCATCTTTTCGACGTTTTTTTTTCTTCGTTGCCACTCCTTGTCCACGTTTGTACGGGCCGAGATACAGTCCCTGTCCGTATTTTTACGGAGCGAGATAAAGTCCGCGACCTTCCATCGCGCGATCGTGACGTTGCAGCTCCTCCAGCTGACGCCGCGCGGCTTTGCTGTCGTTCACCGCCTTGGCCACGCCAGCCGCTCCACCGATCAAAGATCCGAGCGCGCCCAACATCGGTAGAATCGGCAATACACCGCCTCGTTTCGCTGTCGGAAGTATCCGTTTTTTCGTTGGCCTTTTCCGCGTAGTCCTCATCTTCGTCTTCGTCTTCGTCTTCGTCTTCATACCCATGCCGATCTTTGTCTTGGCTTTCATCGCTGCCCAAACAGCTGTGGCTGCAGCTCTCTCACCGAGAGTCAAATCTTTCGCGACGATGCGAGTTCGCGCTTTCTCGGCGAGTATCCTGTCAGCCGCGTGTCTCTCGGTGAGATCGGTGTTCCGGGAATACGCTGTATCGTGCTCGCGGCAGGCCGCGTCCAATGGATTTATACCCCGATCGCCTCTCGCTAATCGCTCTTGTAGCCGCGTGCCCGGGCCGCAAAACTGATAGCCGGGGCTATGTAACTCGAAAGGAAGGGCGTTTATCGCGCGATTTAATAGGCCTCTACCTATTTTCGTTGACATTCGCCGCAATCTTTTATCAACGGTGCGGGACCGTCGATGTGCGTTCGCTGCCACGGTTGATTGTAATGTTCGTAACAGCGATTTATATGTTCCGGAAGCTTGTCCCAAAGGTAGTGGACGTGATCGCCGCACATTCGCAGCAGAACGACTTTCGGCACAAATTGTAACTGTTCGGCGCTCAAATCACAAATATCGGAAGGTCTCGACAGCAGGACGAACATTTTTGTTACTGAGCGATTCGCGGTGCCGCGCACCTATAAATAGGCGTTCGATCCAGCATTCCTCAGTCGACGGTGTGAAAAAATGACAATCTTTGGCGATACGCGTAACGAATTGCGACGACAGATTACGATCGATGGGGGACAACGCGGAGATGCGCAAGCATGGTACGATACTACCTACTACTATACGCGCGATCGTTTGTGCCCCCCGAATTGCGGTAAAATCAACGTTCTGATAAGCCTGCTGGAAAGTCCGCACGGCGTACGTTTCGAAAACGTGTACGTGTACTCAAAGTCGTTGCAACAGCCGAAATATCGATATCTGGAGAATTTGCTGACATCGATCGACTAAATCGGCTACTTCACGTTCTCCAACAACAGTGACGTCATTCCGCCGAGCGAGGCGCGTCCAAACTCGATCTTCATGTTCGATGACGTGGCATGCGATAAGCAAGATGCGGTGAGAGAGTACTTTTCAATGGGTCGGCACTCGAGCGTCGACTGCTTTTATCTCTGTCAGACGTACGCGAGAATACCTAAACAGCTGATACGCGATAACGCGAACCTGCTGATCCTGTTCAAACAGGATGGTACCAACCTGAAACACGTGTACAACGATCACGTGAATACCGACATGTCGTACGATGAATTTTGCGCGTTGTGTCGCGATTGTTGGCAGTGCAAGTACGGATTCGTAGTGATAGACAAGGACAGCTCGCTCAACGATGGTCGATACAGAAAAGGATTTAACGTGTTCGCGATATCGCAAAACGATTAATCGTTGCCGATACTTCGTCTGGAGTGAAACGTAAGAGAGAGAGAGATTGACATTTTTGCTTTTCCGCGATGGCTGCGATCGATAAGAACGAGGATATTCGCGAGCGCTAGAAGATTACGAGGGCAATTGTGAAAACTAGCGAATCGATTCGTAAGAAACATCGCGCTTTGAAGACCGGTAAGATCGAGGAGGATATCGTGTTGGACAGGCGCTTTAGACCTCTCATCGAGCCGCAACAAAAGATCGTCGACAACTCTAGCTCGATCGCGGTGAAGAACGAGCCCGAGAGTAACACCAACGCGGGGATCGAAGCGTTATCCATCCCGAAGCGCGAGAAGGATGATGCGACACCGCAAAAAAGAAAACGATCCAATGTCAGGTCGGATCGCTCACCGACACCGCATAAATCGAAACGATCGGACGCTGCACCGGATGTACCGCCGATAACCTCTACACCATCAGCGTCAATGAAAACCGTACAACCTACGATGTCCGAATTACTCGCGAACGAGGATGTTTTCGAAACCACGGACGATTCGCTCGTGACATCCGTCCGAAATCAGTTGCAAACGCTGAAGGGTCGAGAAACGTTGCGAGATCAGTTAGGTCCACTGGGTCGAAGATACATCTGGCCTGTTCTGAGCGGTGATCGAGAGAGCGGTGTTGACATCGTGTACGGTGTTTATCTCGACAACGATGGAATGATGTTCGGTAATAAACGTTTTGACGTGGACAACGCGGATAACATAATTATTGACGGCGTACGATACACCGGCACACCTGGTCTTTACGAGTTGATCTTCAAGAAAGCCCCCGATGACGTCATCTATACGGAGGATGATAAGCAAACGTACAAGAGTATGCTGTTGACGACGAGCGCGCATAAACGCAATCACGATGCGCACGGTCGATTACTGAGTAACAGGGGATACAAGTACAAAGAAATAATCGCAAAGCTGATACCGATCGAACCCAAGGGGAAAAAAATCTGGAAAGGGATTATTCGTGCCTCGCGAAATGACGCTAACCGACAACATGATCGACTACGTGCACTGGGACGATCCCAACGAGCTGGTGGATCGTTTACGATTACTCGACGCTTCACACCAAGTAGGCCACAACGGCCACGACAACGAGATTCTGTCGATCATCGAGGAACTTCGCGAAGCCGGCATTATTATAAATTAAACTGTGTCTCGACAAAACTGATCAATCGATCGATCGATGTCGCTCGCATCGATGATGCATATCAACAAATTTGGGATATCCGAGCAGAGCAAAGACGTGACGAACGCCATTTCGTATCGTCGATGGAGCGGATTAATGAGAAATTTCGTGCGCGATAACGCTCTGTGTCGCACCGTTACGGACTTTGACGCGAGGTCGCGCAAGATTCGCCGTGTAGCGCAACCTGAGGCTGATACCGACGCCGTCAACAAACTGTACCTGGATCGGTACGTTAAAACGTTGAGAAATCAACTGAAAGAGTTAGACGAGAAGCTTGCCGCGTTAGAGAAAGACGTGCGAGCGTTACAGACTGTGGTAAACGAGCTTCGGCGTGCGAATATCGCTAGATTAGAAACGGGTAACGAACGCTAACGAACGATAACGAAACGACGACGAAACGTTAACGAAACGTCAACGAACGACAACAAAACGACGACGAAACGTTAACGAAACGTCAACGAACGACGACAAAACGTTAACGAAACGTCAACGAACGACGACGAAACGACGACGAAACGTTAACGAAACGTCAACGAACGACAATAGACGACAACAAACGGTTCACGGACAGCAAAGGACGGTTCACGAACGGCTACGAACGGTTGAAGGACGGCCGAACGGTTCAGGAACGGTTGTCGGACGGTTATCTAAAGGCTCAGGAACGGCTAAGGAATGGCTGCGAACAAATCAGGAACGGCTACCGAACGGGTCAGGAACGGCTACGAACGGCTATCGAACGGCGACGGATGACGGATGACAAAGAACCATTATTGAAAGACGATGAACGAGAATAAACGGTTATTGAATGGTTAAAAAATACGAGATATAAATTATGATGTAATTTCTTTGCACATATTATTACGCGCCGATCAGCCGCACAGCTAAAAACATGACATCGTTAAAATTCGACGGACGTAAAAATATTGAGAAGCTACGACTCGTCGAGGAACTGCATGCTCCAGCGAGAAGGAATTTTCCCCGAAGACGCATCGTAGTGCGGGGTTACGCACTATACGCACTAATACTTGATGATGTTGAAACGTGTACGTAGACGTCATCGGATCACCGTCGGTCTTTCTCAGCACGCACTCCAAGTCGGCGTATACGACAAAAGGAAGCCGCTCCTTTCTGTTGTAGTTGTTGAACGCGAGCCACTTGTCCTTATCGCCCGGTAATCGGATGGCGCACTCGTTCATTTCTCGGCAGTCTACAGTGTGTGATTGCAACTTGTCGTCCGATCCAAAATAGTGTAAACATCTGTAAAAAAATAGAAATAATTAATTTTTCTTTCGTATATATTTTATATATTGCATTTTTATTAAATATACGTACCGATCGCAGATATATTTTTGGCCATTATGTTTGCTCAGTTGCGAGCTCACGAGGCGGAATAAATTCTTGATCCACGCAAAATGTGCGATGTCTTGCGAATCTTGCATGTACAGCAAGTTGACGTGTCTGTCCTTCTTTTGCGCCGAAAGACGTATCGGGACAACGTTATTCTCTTTCTCGATGCAGTATACATTTATCGAAATATCGTTATGAAGTTCAAACTTTTTAATTTGATTAACAGTCACCGGCAACTCAATGTCCTGGAGATTCAGCACTGTTGTTTAATGCGGGTACGAAGATTCCCGATCCGCGTTTCTTTCGGCTGGATATAGAGCGGCGACCACCGCCCACGCGAAACACGCATTGTCTTTGGATTGTACGTTTATCACCGCTCTCTTCATTATTATTTCTCGCGGTAATTTAATATGGCACCCCGCGCGCATTGGATTATATTTATTTATATTTACAGTTAAATCGAGGATTCGCGACAAAGCCCACCCGCTGTCGCGTGGGTGGGCTTGAAATTCTTCTAACGAGGCAAGCGTGGGCTCGACGACGCGTCGCTCGTACCACTCGTGTAGATCGGACGTGCGAAAGAGTTCATAGTTTCTGATATTGATACTCTTATTGGCGCTCTTATCACCCGACACGAATTCACCGTTGAACACAGTATTCACTTTCACGTTAAAGTATCTTTCCATAACTTTTTGCACGTGTTCGAGCACAATGTCTTTCGCATCCTCGAGAAATTGCCGCGGTTCGATATAGTATGCGTTAATCACCGCACCGGTCAGTATACGGTTTTCGAACGCGGTATCGATCTCTCGCCAAACGAGTCTTTCCGCGTTATTGTTACCACTGTAATCACCACCGCTATGTATAAACCGTCTCTCTAATCGAATCTTCGCACCCTCGAGTCGCGCGATTCTAGCCACCAAAGATTGTCGAACTCCGATCGAGAGCCGCGGACGCTTGACACTACTGCGTTCCTCGAGCTGTTTGATAAATTCTTCGCATCGCTGCGCCCACGCGAAATACTCGCCCAAGGTAGCGACTCGGTGCGATAGCTCCAACAGGTCGCGTTCGGTTTGCTCGGTGTTTTCCATGTTTTTTTATTATTATTTTTCACACTTTTTATGACAATGTTTTTTTTTACTGTGTGCAATTTGGGCACATATTGCATGGAAAGATCTGATACATCGGAAGTCTGCAATTGGAGCAGGACCGGCCACTTATCGCGTCGTATATCTCAATCACATGCTTCCGAACAGCATACATGTACCCGGCATCGGTGTCTGCTATAGAGATCATACACGAAGCACATACAGCAAAAGAACCACCCGTGGTATAATAAAAGTATATAGCGCAACACTTTGTACGTCCGTTTAGTGCAATAATTTGCGAATGAGGCACTATCTTGTCAACACTTTCTTCGAGGTCTTCGCTTTGATCGCTCTTGTAATTACTGTCATCCGACAATGCGTGATCTTCGTCGGACGATTCATCTGATACTGCCTCGAAATTATTCTCTATTTCCATTTGATCTTCGTCGGACGACTCATCTAATACCGCCTCGAAATTATTATCTATTTCCATTTTTGTGCAGATTATCAAAACCTTCCTCTATCGAACACTTGACACACACAAAAAATACAAGTACCCGCTGTACCTTTTTCAATCGATATACGGACCGCAAGCTTTCAAATTGCATACTGAGTTTTTGACACCCTTCGTTCTTCATTATATATTTTTCATCTATCGCGTTATGGTACCGCGATGGTTCTATCTTGTTTATAATAAATTCTAGCAGCCGGACATCGGCGCTCGCCTTATCATCTAATTCTAATGTTACACGCAATAGTGCGGGAGCGGCTCCTCCTGGAAGAAATGAAGAGACCACCGCGATGGTTCTATTTTGTTTTATAATAAATTATAGCAGCCGGACATCGGCGCTAGCCTTATCATCTTTCTACGAAATTCAATAATGCCGCACGTGCAATAGTGCGAGACGATATTTGTTTATAATGTTTATAAATTCGAGCAGTCGGACATCGGCACCCGCCCTTTGTAATACACCACGCCGATTATGCCCGGACATCGGCGCTAGCCTTATCATCTTTCTACGAAATTCAATAATGCCGCACGTGCAATAGTGCGAGACGATATTTGTTTATAATGTTATAAATTCGAGCAGCCGGACATCGGCACCCGCCCTTTGTAATACACCGCGCCGATTATGCTCCCGCGATAAGCTCCCCCGCCCGCGTGACGTCATTCCCCCGCGCCACCAAAATCCCCCTCCGCCCGCGTGACGTCATGCCCCCTCGCCCGCGCGGGACCCCCCGTCCCTCACCTCCCCTCAGAGGACCTGAGTTAGAACCGGCCCTATAACCCTACTAGCAATCGATCATTTCTCGTATCATAATTTCTCGTATGATATTATCTCGTGTCGTATTCTCACTCGTGTCGTGTCGCGGTACTCATAGACCATTCGCGCTGCTGTTGTTAATCTCGCTCGTATCGTATGCGCTCTCGTCATTCTCGTTGTAAATTCTCAACCGACATTCTAGCATAAGATCGAGCATCGAACTCAGTGCGAAAGACGCCTCATTGTCTGTATTACTACACGCTCTATACTTATTGAGTTTGTGATTGTTAATTGTTTGGAGTCCGAGAGTCGACGCGCGTTAACCGTTCCGCGAATGTCCTCTGCCTCACGCCAAGCAACATCCGGCATCCGCGTACAAGATATCCCTTCTCGCGAAAGCCTCTAGCAAGAAGCTCTACAAGATTTCCGATACGCGTCGAAGGCAGCCATTAACAGGACATTTCGAAGATTTCCGTCGGAGTCGCGGAATACGTGCCGTCGCTCGCTCCTATTATTCAAAGTTAAACGAATCTTGAAACAATCTACAATCGAGTATTTTCTGAACTCTCCTTATCCTCCAGCGGATCTACGGATTCGCGTTACACACCGCTTCTCGCTCATCTCTGATCTCGCTCATCGTTTCTCAAGATTCGGGCGATCTCGTCGAGGTCGACTCCCGAACACATATAAGAGATTGTCGTAGTGGTTTAATTATTAAAAAATATCCAATAAACCGACAAATTTTTACCATATCCAAATGAGTTTTAGAAAACCAAGTGTTATTCAACATACTTATTTTAAAGTTGCATGTTATCCGTTGTCTTTTTCGTCCAGATATAGTCTTATAATATTTATTAGTGCAATGCATGATAAAGCTTTTAAATATATTTATATATTTAAATATATATATAATATGGTAAATATAGCGAATAGGGGACCCAGCCCCTATGACCTTGACCTTGACATATGTTGTCAAGGACATAATTCTGAGTAACTTTTTCTTCTAATTTAATCGTCGCTTGTTGCTTATTAAAAAGTTATTAACAAAAAGAGTTTGAAATATACCAAAGTACATGCACGGACAGGAAACACGCACGCGTGCGCACACACACACACACACGGGGGGTGCAAGGGGGGCCTTCGGCCCCCCTCCCGCACCCTCCCCGTCGGTAGGCAGGGTGGACCTCGCTTTACAACTTACAAAGTTCATGCTACATTGTAAAGCGAGGTCCACCCTGCCTACCGGCGGGGTGGGTGCGGGAGGGGGGCCGAAGGCCCCCCTTGCACCCCCCCCCGTGTGTGTGTGTGTGCGTGCTTCCTGTCCATGCATGTACTTTGGTATATTTCAAACTTTTAAGTTTTACCTTTTCCTCTTCCCCCGGCCCATGCGTTCGATTTACTATACATAAATAAATGAATCTGCTAAAAATACATTTTCAAGACATATATTTTCAACTTTCACGTGTACATACACATTGATGTTAGCAGGTCACGGAAATATTGCTTTGTGTTTACATTTGAATACTTTCCCTCAATGTTTATTCTATTTCATGTTCATTTTTTATTATTTTCTGTACTAGTGAATTCTTATGATCACACAGTCTTGTTTAATTCTTCCAAGCGTAAAGTTCTTACTTTTCAATATATTAGTACAAATAATAGTGCATTTCGTTAATAATACAACGCATTTGCACGAATTTCTTCATTTTGAAATAATGAGCAGATTATATCCAATAAATAATTAATTCAACATACTTATATTTTATTTTTGAACACCCTATATATGTAAAAACGTGTTTATTTCAGTTTATATGTGTAATATACGTAGGACTATTTCTGTAAACTAACTTAAATATCCAGTTTTTCATTGTCAGACTATGTATAAATCTTTATTTTTACAAATTTTTGTTTGTTAATAACTTTTTAATAAGCAACGAGCGACGATAAAATTAGAAGAAAAAATTACTCAGAATTATGTCCTTGATAACATATGTCAAGGTCAAGGTCATTGGGGCTGGGTCCCCTATTCGCTATATTTACCCAAAGAAATATTTTATTAAAAAATGACCTTCTCTAATTTCATTATTGGATACATATCGGTCCTGATTATCGTCCTGATTATTCACGACAGTGTTTATTTTTTAAGAATACTTCGTGCTGTTAATGACGATGTTTCTTATGAAAATTAAAATGAAAATTAATTTGAACTTTGTATCGCAATATCTCCGCTCGTAGGACACGTATAGACAAGAAATAATAACACTTTTATTATTGTAAATTGACCCCAAGCTATCCATTGAGCCCACTTGATCAGTACAGCAGTTGAGAATCGATAATCTGAGCATGGGCGTCCGCAGAATTTTTTCCAGGGGGGGGGGGCATATCACTTTCAGATTAATTTTAAAAAATGTATACTTAAATATTTTTACATCTTTTAGTATTAAAGCTTTCTCACCGCGTCAAGGTAAATGTAAATCGAGAAAGATTTTTGTTTTTTTTGTGTTTAAAAAAATTTTTTTTGTATTTAAAAAAGTTTTTTTGTATGTTTTTAAATAATTTAACTTTGCTTCCTCATAGAGGAAGCTTTGTTTTCGTGACAAAATTTTTTTTCGAGTTTTCTATGCCAATGTGTTTAAAATGTTCCAAAACGTCGAAAAATCATATTCCTAAAAAATGTCTGTCTGTATGTATGTATGTATGTGTGTGTGTATGTGTGTATGTACGCAATATATTGTACAACCTCTAGCTTCCGCAATTTTTGAGATATCGGGTTAAATTTTTTTTACATGAATAGAGTATCATTCAAGGATGGTTGGTATTGAATTTGGTGAGAATCGATGAAAAGGTTCATTTTTTATAAAATTTTTAATTTTTTGAGAAATGTCTGTATACATTGTAACTTTCGCAAATTTTGAGATATCAGGTTAAATTTTTTTACATGGATAAAGTATTATTAAAGGATGGTTGCTATTGAATTTGGTGAGTATCGGTAAAAGGGTTTATTTTTTATAAAATTTTGAATTTTTTGAGAACTGTCCGTACACGCTGTAATTTTCGGGAAAATTTGAGATATCGGATTAAATTTTTTTACATGAATAGAGTATTATTAAAGGATGTTTGATATTGAATTTAGTGAGGATCGGTGAAAGAAATCATTTTAATTTTTATTTCGCTCACAAAGCTTCCTCTATGAGGAAGCAAAAATTGAAAAATCCGCATGCTTAAAGCAGCTTTGTAAGATAAAATGATGAGGAAGCAATGTGCAAGTTTTTTTTAATTAAAAATGTTTTTTTCCATTTTCCAGGGGGGGGGGCATGTACCCGTTTTGCCCCCCCCCCCCTGCGGTCGCCTATGAATCTGAGGGCCTCTGAACTCATCAACTTGCGTAAAAATACACAACGCGTGCTTTTTTTCTTGCTGTGCTTATGCTTATACATAGCACGAGACATTACCGTGTCTCTTGATAAGGCTTACAATTTTATGCCGAATCCGAACGGCTGTATAGAAGGATGTCTTGAGCAAGACTCGGTGATTTGCCTTCCGAGAGGTAGTAATCGAATAAAAACCAACGTTGGATTTGAACTCGGATCTTCGATTCCTTAGAGCAGCGCACATATCTGCACTACGATCTTATAATATCTATACATTTGCACATATATTATAGTGTTGATAACAATATATTATATTTTCTACCTACAATATATATCATAATAACATATAGTATAAAATATAGTATAAAATTTATATGGGAAAAAAATTTTCTATCATTTCAATAAAATAAAACGGAATATAAAATAACTACCATTTTCAAAGAAAAGAAATAGTTAAAATTTAAAAAATAGTGTAACATAAAAAGTTTTAATTATTAGGTGTACAAATAAGTTTCCGCCGTTTTTTATCAAAAATTGGGCATTTATTGTGAAAGAACGGAACCTAATGTTTTATTTGAAGTATTGTCCATCGCTTGCCACTACTTTTTCCCATCTTTCTGGCAGCATACGGATACCGCGTCGGAAGAATGCTTCATCTTTTGAGGCTATCCACGAATCGACCCAATTTTTGGTATCTTCATATGATGTGAAGTGTTGCTCAGACAGGCCATGCGCCATCGATCTAAACATGTGGAAATCAGAAAGAGCAATGTCTGGTGAATACGGCGGGTGGGGTAAAACTTCCCAATTGAATGTTTCCAAATAGGTTTTGACCGGCGCCGCAACATGTGGACGAGCATTATCATGCAGGAGAATAACTTTGTCGTGTCTGGAGTAGTGGGCGCGCTTTTCCTTGAGTGCTCGACTCAATCTCATCAATTGTGTTCGATAGACAGCCCCAGTAACGGTTTCGTTCGGTTTGAGCAACTCATAATACACGACACCAAGCTGATCCCACCAAATGCATAACAAGAGTTTTTTTCCATGAATATTTGGCTTAGCTGTAGATGTTGAAGCATGGCCAGGTGGTCCCCATGATTTCCTCCTTTTTGGATTATCATAGTGGATCCATTTTTCATCACCAGTGACTATACGGTGCAGAAAACCCTTTCGTTTATGCCTGGCAAGCAGCATTTCACATGTGAACAATCGGCGTTCAACGTTTCTCGGCGTCAGTTCATATGGAACCCAATTTCCTTGTTTTTGAATCAATCCCAATGATTTCAACCGATGTGAAATTGCTTGTTGAGTCACTCCCAATATAAGTGCAAGTTCTTCTTGCGTTTGGCACGAATCTTGATCCAATAATGCTTCCAATTCCGCGTCTTCATAAACTTTCGGCCTTCCGCCACGTTCTTTGTCTTCGATGTCAAATTCACCGTTCTTAAACTTTTGAAACCACTCACGACAACTTCTCTCACTTAAGGCAGCCTCACCATATGCTTCTACAAGCAATCGATACGCCTCAGTTGCAGATTTCTTCAAATTGAAGAAGTAAATCAAAAGTTCCCGCAAATGACACTTATTCGGCTCAAAACTCGACATTTTCGCACACAAAGAATATATTATACTGATAAAATCACTAATATTTTAAGTTATTTATTGACTGATGTCCAATCTTACGATAAGAGTTTACATCTGACAATTTTAACCATAATTACTGTGGCCAACTTTTGTCAACGGCGGAAACTTATTTGTACACCTATAGTTTTTAAAACTATTTTATATTATTTTTATATTTATTATTTTATATATTTATATTCTTTTTTAACAAATGAACTAATACTCAGGTGAACATTGTTAAGCAACATTCCTGAGAAAATTGAAATTAATAATGAGACATATGTCCTAAGTGGCATTGTACAAAATATACCTGGACATTTTACAGCTTTTTGTAGAAATACAGCAGGTGTATGGGCGGAACACGACGATATGAGCCGAAAATTGCGTACAATTAAAAATTCGCATGTAACAAAGGCATATATGATAATTATAATATTCATAAAAATATAAAACAGATAAAAATATATAACATGTAAACATATAACATATAAATATATAACAAAGAAATATAATATAAAAAATATAATATAAAAAATATAATATAAAAAATATAATATAAAAAATATAATAAACGAATATAATAAAAAAATATAATAAAAAATTAATAAAATATAATAAAAATGTAATATATAAAAAATAAAAAAAATATATTTAAATATATTTTTTTTATTTTTTATATATTACATTTTTATTATATTTTATTAATTTTTTATTATATTTTTTATTATATTCGTTTATTATATTTTTTATATTATATTTTTATATTATATTTTTATATTATATTTCTTTGTTATATATTTATATGTTATATGTTTACATGTTATATATTTGTATCTGTTTTATATTTTTATGAATATTATAATTATCATATATGCCTTTGTTACATGCGAATTTTTAATTGTACGCAATTTTCGGCTCATATCGTCGTGTTCCGCCCATACACCTGCTGTATTTCTACAAAAAGCTGTAAAATGTCCAGGTATATTTCGTACAATGCCACTTAGGACATATGTCTCATTATTAATTTCAATTTTCTCAGGAATGTTGCTTAACAATGTTCCACCTGAGTATCTAGTTTCATTTTGTTAAAAAAAGAATTCAGTATCTATGAATAGATATGAATTTAGCTTCCTCTTAATTTCTACAGTCGATTGGCAAGTTTTACATGGCACTGTTTGTGCTTTAAAAAATTGTGAGATGAAAGTAAGAAAATCTTGTTTAAAATCTAAAGTTACATCTGTACTAAAATCTATTATAAACAGTTTTCTCGACTTTATCTCACATGTATTGTTAGTGCAAATTTTACTTTTTTGGACGCTACAAAAATCTGTAATAAGTTTACTTAATAACCAATTAGGAGTAGTAGTACAATCTTACTACTTTATAGTAAGATAATATTGTTATGCATGTCGAAGATTGTAGATCGCATCTCGCTTTTGATAAAGAGAGTTGTTGACACCTTCGGTAGCATATTTCTTTATAAAAGATAAAAATATATTTTCAGAATTTTTATCGACCCAATTTTTAAATTTGGAGTAATTGCAATATGATGTTGTTAATATTTCAACCAAAGAATCAAAAGCACATGTGTGTTTCACATATAACTTTTTGTCATTAACAATAACTAAATTAGAGTTATTTCCATTTCTCAATATTTCATCTTTTCTTTTCCGTAACGGTCTATCGTATGTAAGATTAATATCTGCACGTGACTTTAAATACTTTTCTCTCTGTTTGTTACATTTATTTTCACTTAAGGGCTTTTTTTTATATTTATTGCTTTAATTTTCCGTGTTTCTGCGTTTGTGTATATATTTTCTTTATTTGTGTTGTCCTTTGTTTCATTCGTATTATTGTCATTAGTTAAACTAAAATCTTGTGATATGATAGTTGAACTTATACAATCGTAAGACACATTATTATAAGTTGAAACTTGAATATCTTTTAATTCATTTGGCTTTTCACGTGCTTCAGTATTTAAGCCTTTCCAATTTTCTTGTTCCTTCAAGTGAAAATAATCATCTATTTTCTTTAATTCGCCAGAATAAACTTTTCTTTTTTTGTTATGTTTATTTCATCTTGTAGTGTAGCAACTTTTTCGTTAGTACGTTTTATCGCAGCATGTTCTAGTTTACATAAACTTTCAATTGACTTGATGTGGCGAATAACAAATTTATCTACGCGCATTGGTTCATAATTTGACTTAAATCTGAGTATTTTAATTCTTTAAAATAGGCTTCACATCTGCAAGATGTTGCTACGTTAAACGATAAAGGAAAATATCCTGCCATAACTCCTGTCCAGATAGGAAAGTGTTTTGCTAATTTAACTAAATTGATCACGAGTTCTGGACAATAAAAAACGTTGTATGTGTCGGTCTCTACAATTTCTTTTGCAAATTTTTCAGCCTGTTCCCTGATATTATTAATAAATGAATTCAAATTTTCACTCTCATCAAAATCGTCCAAATAATCATTCTTGTCATTATCATCATCAGTAAATGTAAATGATTTTATTCTTTCCAATAAAAACAATCGTTTTCAGCATAAATTACATCATTGCCATCAATATCTTTGCCATCGTATTCACTGTACGCAACAATGAATACTGAAGTCAATAATGTAATGAAGTCTTCGATGTTATCACATGTTGACATTATTCCTACACATCTTACAAAAAAATCCTTTACTTTAGGATGTTTTTTATCGAATACATTTTTGTTACAAATGATTTTAATTAATTGGGCAATATCAACTCTAATGTAACATCGAAGTGGATATTGTAAGTTGTCACCAGAGATCCACCGATAGCAGTCAGAAATATAATTTTTCAAATTGTGTTCATTGAAAGCCAAGCTTGTAGCATTTAACAGAGCCATAGAATAATCGCAATTAACTTCCGGAGGTATTGGAGCTCCATATCTTAAGATTTCTCTTAACCAATATGTAATTAAATTCGTGTCGTGTTTTTCGGTAATCATTTGAAATAGTGGTTGGATACTATTTTCACCTTTAATAATAATTTGATACAAAAATATATGTTTTTTTTCAAATCCATTTGCAATGGAGACCAGTAAAAACAGTAAAAATTATCTTTTGCAATTTCTTTTATATATCCTGTATACTGTCCTCGATATTTTAATTCAGTCAATGAATTAATAGCATCAACATATTTGTTGATACCTAATTCGCGTACGATAGCTTCTTCTTTTATTTTTCTTGAAGTACATTGTCCTGCAACATAAGGTGGTTCAGAATCTCCATAGGATAAATCTTTTACAGCGTCATTTCGCCACTGTCTCGGTTTTTTATTTAAAAGTTCTTGTCCAATCGCAGTTCGAGTATTTCCTTTTGCTCGTTTTTTCTCATGCGGTATACCAGAAGTATCAACTGTATGAACTCTTAAAACAATACCAGTGTCAGGCGCCGGTTCATATAAACAGTGAGCTCTAAATTCTGCTCCGCATTCTTTACAAAATCCATATATTCGTAAATATATTTGTGCATCAGGGGAATCAAATATTTTACTATATTTAAAAGTATAAGCACATGGGAGTTTATTTTTAATAAAACAAGCTTCGGAAATAACATCAGTCCAGCCGGTATTAAGAACTTTATAAGTTTTTTTCATTTTTTCCTTTCTCTTTATATAATTTCGATATAGGATAAATAGACTTCCATTGCTCATCAGATAAGATCAGATCAAAATATAATTTCGGCAGTTTATTATTAACATTTTCTGCAATATCAAATGGTTGGGATTCTTTAGAGACATCACTTTCATTGCTGATATTAATACTATCTATTACAACTTCTTCGAATGGAATATTGAAATGCTTTTTTAAATTTATTTCCAAATCCCATCGATTATTTCTAACATAAAAATTTAAAGTATCGGGTAACAATTTGTCAGGCATTAGTGCGCATGCATCTTTCCACACTTTATCTGAACGACACTTTAATACGTGGTTTTCATCAAAAATTTCAAAGGACCCCGCACTAATTACATGAGAAATTGGCCATCGGTTAAATTGGCTGGAATTTTTTTCTGTTATAGTTCTCATCATTCCGAACAAAAAACCTAATGGTCAAAAAGTCCGTCTATGCATAGTTTTCGAGATATATTTTTTTTAAACATTAAAAAAACGATTATTTTGTATGTATGTCTCGATAAGCGTTGGGCTGTATTATCTTCACTCTGTATGCATGGATTGAATACATGTATGCTCGCATGTATGTTGGCATGAATTTGTATCACATGTATAAACATACTTGCATGAATATACAGGGTGTCCAAAAAAATGGGGAATACCCCTATCATACTTCAACGTTCGAAATGGGTGAAAAATTCTTTCATCATTCAGAGAGATCAAGGAATGTATCGGATGTTTCGTTTCACGATGTTGGAGGGATGTACCCAATGTACAGAATAGATCGGGGAAGGTCGGAAAAGATTAACTTAGGTAGAGTCTGGCGATGGAAATCGGAAATAGCTTGAATCCTTCCAAACTAAGCTTCAGAAAGAATAGACAATAATCAAAAATCATCAGAGTTCTTCGAAAATAATCACTCAGTATGAGAACTGCTGGAAAAATTGATCGGGAATCATTAAAAATACTCGGGAATCATTTAAAACAGTCGAAGATGACCAAACATGATCCATCATCCTCGGAACATCCGAAAATAATCGAAAATTATCTGATATCATCGTCATTGGCAGAGATCCCCGTGATTCGTCTCCAAAAACCATTGAAAATAATCAGCAATTATCGAAGTTCCGCGGAAGTAATCACCCAGAGTGTGTACCTCTGTTTATAATAATCGGAAATGACGTATGTTCATCATCCATCCACGCAAGTGGTGTCCTAAAGATCGGGAGCATTTCAAACGTTCCCAAGTTCATTGAGATTCTGCTGGGATTGCCTGTGAGCAGCATCCAACACAGTATCCAACAGCGATGAGGACGGATATCTAATGTCCGGTTGATGACGCGCATATCCCAGATACCACAACACGCTGGCAATATGTGCACAAGTACCCAATGTTCTTGCACCTGACCTGCAAGTGCAATAATGACCCAAAATTACGTCCTTAGTATCCAACTCATCGTCATCTGTCACATCGTTATTGTATGCTATGAATATGTGATGCTTTGTTGCACGACGAAATCGTGAGAAAATCCGAACCCTTATCAATCCTGCTTCCCCGAGAACGGAATCGAGTTGGAACTCCTCCTGTCCATCACGTTGCATCTTATCTTGTATGTACGATGGTGCCAGGTTGACCTGAAACGTTCGCACAGTCAAGTCCCGTAAACTTTCCAATGACAAACATGGAAAATCATATAACTGACCATTCTGAAGATGAATCCATTGTGCATTCCTGGTACACATTCTCTCAACTTCTACTCGTGCTTGAACAACGTTCACTTCCTTCGACCTATTCAGGAGCTCTTGTGCCAATTCCGCATTGGCTCCTTCCATTTGAATTAAGGGGTGATACGCAATAATTATCGCCCCCGCAATATTATAAAACTCACCAAGATGATGAAGATGTGGCACTATAATTGTATGGTCGAAGAACTTGAAAATTGTTTTGATATGCCCATTTCTAGCTTCAATTATCCATCTAGTTTTCGTTACCAATCGAGACTCATTACTTTCTTCAGTAGATAACTGTTTCTGATTTGGCATAAGAAAAGCTGGCATTCTATTATCAATCCCTAGCTCTTGCAGTAATGGCTGAACATCTCGATATCCACGATCCAATATCAAAATATCTCCATCGTGGAAACACTCTCTCATGGTGTCAGCATCGCGTCGGAACTCGTTACTCAACATTTGAGCATCATTATTGTAATAATCAGAGAAATAAAGTCCCTGAATCGCCAATATGTACCCATCTGGAGCAACTATCAGAGCAGGTTTGATCAAATGTCGACCTTTGTGAATTGAATATGATTGACGTAGAACACGAAAATTACTACTTTTCTGAATGTACGAGTAAGTTCCGTCAATATAAGCAATAACTCTCGGGGAATCTGGTTTAGGATTATATAATTCATTAGCGAAAGAAGTTACATGATCCACTATATATTGTTCCCGAGTAATGGCTTGGAAACCGATATTGGCTGGGACAAATCTATAAAGAAGAGATTGGCGAACGTTTGCAATTGCCAAACCAACCGCTTTTCGAGATGAATATTGGAATAGAACTTTGAGAAATTCATCAGACAACCCTTGTCGTAGTTTACATAGAAACATCAAGAGATCTTTCTTACTGATATTTCTAACACCACGTGCTTGAGGAACGGGGTCGCAATATGTATACAGTTCTCGGAACTGCTCTTTTGTGATAGGAGCTATGGATACGAACTTTTCATCAGTGAAATCATTTTCATTTTCATAATTGCACTTGTTAAGTGCTACATCACGGAGGGATTGTAAGAAGATTTGCAACTCCTGACCTTTAATGACATATGACCTGTGAACAGAAGTCAAACCTGGTAACAATGCTTTGTGAATCAAACCATCCTCATCTAAATGTCGGTCACAACATCTTGTTGTTTCCGGGATGTAAATATTCTTCAGAATGAAAACGTTCACCCTAGCCGTGATAGGCAACCGCCGAACATTGTTCGTAGCTCTGCAAAACAAACAAGGATGGTTGGAAATGTCAGTAATGACGTTGAGTCTCAAGCAACTTGGATTCCGTTCTATTTCGTCAATATCGTTTCTTATATTGATATTGCAATTAAAACATATTTTAGATTCATCATCAATTTCGATGGGCTGCGAACCATGTTCTTCTCGTCTGAGGATAGCGGTTTGTCTGATCACTTGATCATCGTCAATTCGCACCATTTGTCGCGGATTGAATTGACGATTACAAACGTAACAACGTTTGCGGGACGTGAAAGGCATTGTAAGATTTTTGTGACAATGAGGGTGAAAAGAATATTAAATAAGATCGAGACGCAATGATAGAAACAACTAGATACGAAGAAAAAATCGTAGTATTGCGTGAAAAAAGAACAAATGACAACGCTCTCCGGACGAACCACGTCCGTTCGAGAGAAAAAGAATATCTAATATTGACGACAAAAACAGGTGAATACGAATGAAAAATCCAAGTATTGAGTGAAAAAAGAACTAATGACAACGCTCTCCGGGCGAACCACGTCCGTTCGAGAGAAGAAGAATATCCAATGTTGACACAAAAACAGGTGAATACGAATGAAAAATCCAAGTGCAATACCCTGGTGCAAAAAACATGGACACCCTGTATATTCATGCATGTATGTTTATACATGTGATACAGATTCATGCCAACATACATGCGAGCATACATGTATTCAATCCATGCATACAGAGTGAAGATAATACAGCCCAACGCTTATCGAGACATACATGCAAAATAATCGTTTTTTAATGTTTAAAAAAATATATCTCGAAAACTATGCATAGACGGACTTTTTGACCATTAGGTTTTTTGTTCGGAATGATGAGAACTATAACATAAAAAAATTCCAGCCAATTTAACCGATGGCCAATTTCTCATGTAATTAGTGCGGGATTCTTTTTTAAGTACCTCCAGAATAATCGTGGAACTTATTAATGCTTTTCTAGGCATTTTTACGATCGTTTTTTAATAACAAGCTACGATAATAGTGCAACGATAATATTGAAGTGAGTTAGCACTTCAGAAATTAAGTCCAAACTGGATTTAAAACGGAATCAAGGAGTTGTAGTTCCGTTCAAGCTACTATCGAATGCAAGGCAACAGTGAGGATCCGGCCAGGCGCCGCTAAGACTTTGTCTCGCAACCGAGCATTAATGAGACGTCGGCGAGAGCGAAACGTTAAGCAAGAGATACGAGATACGTTCCGTATAACAGAAAGCTTGAAGACGCGCTAGAAATCGTGACCTGAAAAAATGGTGAGTACCATAATTGTCGTCGGCTCGAGAAAAAAGACGCAGAGAGTTCCGAAGATCCCGGCGCCTCACTTATATTTACAGCGATGCGAACTGAACTCGCATGCGAGTAGCGGGGCTCGTCGTACGCCGCGTAGCGGCTTCCGCGTGAAGCTTGGGCAATCGCAGAGCGAGGCCGGCACATTTTTATTTTACTGAAATGGTAGAAAAATTTTTTCCATTTTAATTGTTCATAACTAAATTGTTTATAAAATTTTATGCTGTGTTATTATGACATATGTGTTATGGACAAAAAATAGAACACTGTTACCAAAACCATAATATATAAATGCAAAATGTATATTTATTATAAGATAAATCGTTTTACATACACACACTCACGCGCGCGCGGATATGAGGAATGTAAATTGGCAGGGAACGCAGTTAGAAGTCCGCAGCGCGTCTATGATCAATTATATATTTTTTTTAAATAACATTTACTTCCTTAAAACATAGTTTTGTTTTGTAATACCTGGATTTCATTGAATGGAACCCGGAAGTGATGAGACCAAATGCAGTTGTAAGAAAATGCTGTTAGAAGTCAACAGAACCGTTATTGTTAATTATTTCGTTTTAATTGTTTATAACTATGTTTCCGTGGGTGGACAAACGAAAATTATGCGTGGGCAAATGTGGACAAATCGTGGACAAACGAATGCTATCAGAATTTTATAAAAATTCTCATTTGGGGGTGCTACTAATAAAATTTTTTCAAACTTTTTTTTGTTGCAACTATTTTTGAGAAGGTGGACAAACGAAATTTTTTAGTGGACAAACGTGGACTAATCCTGGACAATCGTATGGTGCTTTGAAATTAAAGAAATCTTTTCATGGGGGTGCTAGTGATGAAATTTTTTCGAAAAACTTTTTTTTGTCATAACTTTGTTTTGAGAGATGGACAAACGAAATTTTTTGTTGGACAAATATGGACAAATCGTGGACAAACGAATGCTATCAGAATTTTATAAAAATTCGCAATTGGGGGTACTACTAATAAAATTTTTTCAAACTTTTTTTTGTTGCAACTATTTTTGAGAAGGTGGACAAACGAAATTTTTTAGTGGACAAACGTGGACTAATCCTGGACAATCGTTTGGTGCTTTGAAATTAAAGAAATCTTTTCATGGGGGTGCTAGTGATGAAATTGTTTCGAAAAACTATTTTTTGTCATAACTTTGTTTTGGGAGATGGACAAACAAAATTTTTTGTTGGACAAATATGAACAAATCATGGACAAACGAATGCTATTATAATTTTATAAAAATTCTCAATTGGAGGTGCTAACTTCACAGAGCTATAAATCTTGATTTTTACAAATTTTTGTTTGTTAATAACTTTTTAATAAGCAACGAGCGACGATTAAATTAGAAGAAAAAGTTACTCAGGATTATGTCCTTGACAACATATGTCAAGGTCAAGGTCATTGGGGCTGGGTCCCCTATTCACTATATTTACCCATAATGGTTACCAGAACAGATAATATGTGTTCTGTAAATAATATATGAATATTACAGAACAGTGTGTACTATATTCTATTATAATTACGTAATTTTATATCTAAATTTTACATATCTATTACGTTTTAAAAGTTGACATAACGGTTACCATATCTGTTCTGTCAATGTTATTTAAATGTTACACAACAGTTTTTACTATGTTCTGTTATAGTTACGTAATTTCATATATAAATTTTATGTATCTATTACATTTTAATTTCATGTGTCTATTATGTATCATATACAAGAATAATGTTGCTGACATTTCCATCTAAACATTACTTAATCGTGGACATAACGGTTACCACAACAGCGAACAGCTGTTTTGTAAATGTTCTGTAAAAGTTATAAAACAATGTTTATTGGGCGAGAGGCATTTTTTCTCAATGTCCTTGATGTATTTCAACAATTTTCGGCAAATCTCACTTACAGTCACGTATCTAAGACGTTCCGAACGAACGAAACGTGGGAACATATCGATCTTGGCTCTGTGAGCCGAGAAGCGTTGTTTCTCAATTTCCTTAAAGTATTTCAACAATTTTCGGCAAATCCCACTTACAGTCATGTATCTAAGACGTACCGACCGAACGAAACGTGCATATGTATCGGTTTTAGCTCTGTGAATCGAAAAGGTTTGTTTCTCAATTTCCCTGATGTATTTCAACAATTTTCGGCAAATCTCACTTATAGGCCCGTAACTAAGACCTACCGAACTAACGAAACTTGCGAACATGGCGATCTTAGCTCTGTGAGCCGAGAAGCGTCGTTTTTCAATTTCCTTGAAGTATTTTAAGGATTTTCAGCCAATCTCACTTACAGGCACGTAACTTAGACGTACCAAACGATCGAAACGTGCATAGGTATCGGTCTTAGCTTTGTGAGCCGAAAAGCATTGTTTCTCAAGTTCCTTGAAATATTTTAAGAATTTTCTGCAAATCTCACTTACAGGCACGTAACTAAGAGTGGCCTTCACTTGGACACCGTACAATTGGACACGGTGCAAATGGACACGTTGCAAATGGTCACGAAACTTTGCACACGGTTCAATTGGACACAGTGCATTTGGCCACAATAATGTTGGACACAGTAGCTTTTGGACACAGAAGAAAATTCATTTGGACACCGTTCAGTAGCACACCGGTCAGTCGCACACCGTTCAGTTGCACACCGTTCAGTTGCACACATAAAAATGCACACCGCCCCTTTGGCTGGATTATTCCGGCCCTTCGCGCTCCTTTCCTGCCATAAGAAATATAAATTTACAGTCACGTATCTAAGACGTTCCGAACGAACGAAACGTGGGAACATTACATTACCGACAGCGAACGAACGAAACGTGGGAACATTACATTACCGACAGCGATGTTTATCAGCCCTTAAAAATGTTTTTAATATTAGACAACTACGACCTGGCGTCTCCTGTTTCCTGGGTGTCCTGAACTCCCGCTCTCGGCCGTCGCTCTTCTCTCTTCCTTTTCCTCCGCCGGATGGGATCCCGCCACTCGATCTCGTGCCGACAACCAACTCGCGGGCTCACCTCGAGCTTACATTTTCGATAACTATCACTAACAAAAGTCAGATCTCGTCGATCTGACGATTGGACCGCTCTCTCCCTAAATAGAGAGGACGCAGGCTCCCGAAAAACCGCCCCCGATCGGGCCATTCGGCCCTTGTGACGGACGTCCCAAAAACGTCACGTCACAGTATATATTATATATATATATATATACAAGGTGTCCGACAAGTATGTGACCAAACGAAAGGTGGAGGTAGATTGGGTCAAACTAAGTCGAAAAGTCCTGAACCATTTTTTTTTATAACGCTTAATAAAGGAATTATTATTGAGTAAAATCTGGTCAATCAGCGCCAATCTTTAGCCGAGCGCACGTCGATGAGCCGCACGCCGTGAAGTGTGCGCTGCCGCATACTACCAGGCGCGCGGCTCACCGACGTGCGCCCGGCTAAAGATCGGCGCTGATTGGCCAGACTTGTAACAATGCACCCCCCATTATGACTCATTGTTACCCGGCAGTAGACCGCCGGAAGTCTGCCGCCCGGCGAACATCGGCCGGGCAGGGGCAGAGGCGCCGAGCGCCCATTTTTAAACATTAAATACACCGTGCGATAAACAACCGTACGGCCGTTATACGGCCGCCGAGATTCGGAAAGCCGAATACCGCCGAGCGCTGCCGTGAACGCCCGAGCGACACCCGCCGAAACGCCGCGTCGTTTCGCCCAGGGGAGGTGACGTATTACCGAATTACCTGCCGAAAAACAATACGTCATTATCCCCACCCGGGGGCGAACGACGCGGGTACCGTTAATCGCTCGGGTATATAACGGCAGCCTTTTTAGATCCAGGCACCAGATTTACCAGAATCGTACCAGAAACCGAATCCGCTCGAGCTATACGCTCGAGACTTTCCTGATCCGATCCTAAGAAATCGCAAATACGACGGAACGCGAGGTTGACGAGTACGCAGCCTCCGCCGAGCATTCTCGGCTTCCGAACCGCTTTACGATCCGTTGAAATCCAAGATCGCTTTTCTCGAGAGTTCTCGAGAAAACGATTTAACTTCCGACCGCTCCGACCATCCGAACCGTGGGCTGGCGAGTTCGCCACCCCGTTGAGTTTTCTCAACACCGGCGGTCAACTCCGTACTCCGCGTGCGAAACAAGGGACAGCGAGTTCGCTGCCCGTTCGAGATTTCTCGATATCGCACGCATCCCATAACATCTGGGAATACGCGATATTAATAGTACCGCATACGTATAAGAAATCCTACGAGGCGATTTAAACCGATTCACACGTTTTTGTGAACCACGCGCACCGTCACAACAAACCGACCACTCGCCCCGCGCCGCCTACCCGGCGTGTTTATATCCGCGTCGCGTATACTATAGCGAATCTCATTATAAAGATCGCGCAATTCATAACAGCCGCGCCCCGTCAATAACGCATTACTGTCCGCCGCGCACCCGCTCCGCGGGACCGTTATGTATTATTATTCCGCACCGATAGAAGCCTAATAAATTAACAGTTCTTTATAAATTTATTTACATCGTGTGTCTCAAATACTTTCTACGAGCCCTGATCACGACCGAGCGAATCCGCGAGCTCATAAAAAGTATACCCGTTACAGACTTTACTCAATAGTAACTCCTTTATTAAGCGTTATAAGAAAGAATGGTTCAGGACTTTTCGACTCAGTTTGATCCAATCTACTTCCATCTTTCGTTTGGTCACTTACTTGTCAGACACCCTGTATAAATATATATAATATGTCTAAGGGGTGTTGCAAGGACCTTTCAGATAGTAGACTGTATACTTCCGGGACAATTGGCTGTTGCCGGGTCGGACCTGGATCTTTTTCCGGTTTAATGTATACTTCCAGGTCCAACCTGGTATTATACATTTTATCTATAAAAAAATAAAATGTAATAAAAACTAAAAAATTATTATATTTTTATCAAAAACAAGATATCATCAGATTGAATATTTATATATTTAACTTTTCGTGCCCTCCTTTGTATACAAAATAGTACTTTTTTTCAAATATCGAGTTTTTTAATAACCAAGATATAATATGTATATTTTCGGGACACATGCCGTAGTTATATGGATATTTTCGGGACCATATGTATGTTATGCTTTAAATTGGTAAAATAAAATAAAAATATTATTGTTGTACAAAATTATTTTACAGAGATCGCTATCTTAACTTTAAACTTTGAAAATTGCATTTAATATTGAATATTTTAAAGTTTTTATTTGTGCGATATAATATGAATAAATTCGGCACCACATCATAACTTTACATACTTTATTAAATTTGACGCGCATATACATATGTTCAAAGTTATTAAAGTTTAAATATATATAATATGGAATTTGTATCAAAAATTTACAATGATTTCTAATTTACAGATAGAAACTATCCCAGATACACGCGTGTCCCCTCCGATGGCACACCACCTTGACGTGGTGGAGGGGCTCCCCTTCGCTTGTTTAGAAGGGGTCTAAGAGTGTGCCAGCCGACTCGGCCAACGTACGAATGTGTTTTGTTTTTATTTATTTTGGGTGAGTCTTGCTGATTGGTTTGGGGGTATGTGGGGAGTTATGTGGGGGGTTTTGGGGTTTTTGTGGGGCGTTATGTGGGGATGTGGGGGGTGTGTGGGTCTGAGGTATTGTGGGTTTGGGTGGGGGGGTTTGGGCTTTCTTGTGGGTAGGGGGGAGGGTGTATGCATGTCCTTTACGAGACGGTTGGCCGAGCGAGGTGGAGAGGAAGGTAACCTCGCAAAAAAATCCCGGGCAGGCTCGTCAGGCGTAGCGAAGCCAACTGGCCTAGGTGAAGGAAAACACCGAAATTAAACCACCTTTTTTGATACGCTATGATGAGTATAAACAAAGGTACAAAACTTACCGACTCAGTGGGCCTCGGAACCTACAGAGTCCGGCGTGGGGGGATGTAGTCCCAGCTCCTCCCGCGTCGTAATCCGACGATGGGCTACCCGCGGCGTTGCCGACGAGCACCGCGGGCGAAAGAGCGATTGCCGAGATAAAGGAGGTACGGGTGATGCAGTACGGGTCGACCGGCCTGGACCGACTTCGTCGAAAACGAAGTCGAGGGCTAGGTCGTGCTCGGCTGCGAGGCCACACCCGTATTCACGGGACAAGGGCAAGTCCCGGGCTGTAAGTTTTACACGCCCGGGAAGCCCAGATTCCAGGAGTGCGTCCAAGGAGGGCAGCGCCAGCCGGACCCCCGCATCGACGGGGACTCCGTACGCCAGCGCTAGCGGCAGCGAGGGCTCACAAGAGTCCCTTGCCGAGATGGGCCCCGACGGGCTCCTTGTTAGGAGAGAGAGGGGTAGACGCCCCACCACCGGGGAGCATGTAGGGATCCGCGAGAGGCGTGAGCGGGAAGCCGCCCTCCGGAAGGAGAGGGGGAGGGAAGATAGGGCTAAAAAGACTCTATCGGAGGATATCCCTCCCCCCCTTCCGAGCAAGGAGCTGAGGGTGTACGAAGCCCAGTGCGCGGAGAATCTGGGCCTCGCACCCACTACGGATGTTACTGCAAGGAGCCTTGAGGAAGCTGCGGCGATCGATAGGATCGCCGCTTGTTCTGGCGACCTCAAGGGCTCCTTGCAGAGGAAACTGAGGGAGGCTGCCGCCGTCGTAAGGGTGGCGGCGGCAACCCTCAGCGAGAGGGCGCAAAAAAATGAAGGAGCCCGGAGAATTGGCCCTTCTGCGAAGGGACTTAAAGTTCCTCGCAGATAAAAACGAGGGCCTCCAGAAGGAGATCACCATTTTGAGGAGGGAGCTTGAAGCGGTACGCCGCGCCAAGTCCTCCCTCAGGCTACCACTCGCCGGCTCGCCCGAGGAGGCCCCCCGCAAAAGAACGCGAAGCGCCCCTCGGGTGAAGTCGGTGTAAATTGTGGACCTCCCCGTAAGAGTGGAGTGTCCACCGGGGAAGAAGGGATTTGGGTCCCCGACCATTAATGGGAGATTTATGGGACCGAAGTCCCCAACGTCTCAACGGGTGGGGGGGTAACGGGACCTGTGTCCCCAACGTGCAGCCGAATGGTTTTGCGGGGGGATTCGGGACTTTCGTCCCCAACGTTGAGCGGAGTTCGGGGGGGTCCGCGGGGGGGTGTGGCCATGAGGTCCCCTTTGAGGGGAACATCGGCCCCCCTCCTAGCGGGCTATCCCCCTGGGATTGAGGACGAGGCCGCCAGGGCTTGGTATGACTGGTATACCGAGCAAATTGGCGTCCTCGTCGACCTGCTGGCGGCTTTGGGCCGCGGCGGGCCTGGACAGCCCTCTGTGCCGGCCTACCGCTTGCCGGTACAGGACTTCCCTCCCTTCACCCCTGGTGCTTCTGCGCCAGGACAGAGTAAGAGGAAGAAGAAGGGGAAGCGCGGATCGGGGGAGAGAGTAGCACGAGGCTCCCTCCTCCCCCACCCCCTTCCTCGCGGGGTCCGCGTGCGGGCGCCGGCGGCCGGCAAATGCCGCCCCCCAGTGGCGTCCAGCGGCCACCGCGGGAACAGGGACCCCTTCCTCCGCCATCGCGTGCCTGGGGCCAGGACGAATCCTGGTCCCGGGTCGTGGCGCGGAAGGAAAGGAGGGTCCAGAGGGCTGGAGCCGGGCAACCGGCCCAGCCCAATGGGCAGAGAATGCCCACCGCCCGCGCCCCCCTGCTCCTAGAAGCAAAGGGGGGCAGCAGCAGCAGTAGCAGGGCAAGAGGCAGCCCCCAAAGAGGGCCGCCAAGAGGAGAGCCCCTCATACAGCGGCCGTGACGATCAGGTGCCCTGACGGAGGGTATGAGAAGGCCCTAACAAGGGCGCGGAGGGAGGTCGATCTCCAGGAATTGGGGATCGACTCCCTCCGGATCCGGGAGGTAGCCACCGGTGCGATGGTGGTCGAGCTGCCGGGGTCGGGCGAGAAGGAGGGCCCGATCGCCGTGAAAAGGGCTCATTCCTTGATGCTCGACCTCCGTCTTTGCAGGCGACGATGGGGTGAGGTTAGCTCGCCCCATCAGGAAGGCCGAGCTACGGCTCAGAGACCTGAACCGCTCCCTGGCGGCCGCAGACATTGCGGTAGCCATCGCCAGGGAGGGTGGCAGCCTCCCGGAGGAGGTGCTGGTCGGGGACGTAAAGTTCCCGACCAAGGGTATGGGCACTGTGAGGGCCCAATACCCGCTGAGGGCGGCCAATCGTGTGGCCACGGCGCGGACCATCTAGATCGGATGGTCCAGGGCCGCAGCGGAGCTGCTCGAAAAGAGGCCCCTTCAGTGCTACAAATGCCTGGAGAAGGGCCATGTGCAGCAGCACTGCAGCAACACTTGGATCGCAGTGGCTGCTGCTACCGCTGCGGCCAGATGAGGCACCTTGCGCGCGACTGCGCCGGCAAGGTCAGGTGGCCCATCTGCGCGGGGTTGGGCCGCCCAGCGGACCATCGAGTGCAAGGTGCACTCCCCCCAAAAAGAAGAGGCCGGAGCAGGGGAGGAGGGTGACGCTCCCCTCGGCCAGTCAAATTGGCCGAGATCACGGACAGTCGGTCGTCCGACATCCGCAAACGCGGGGCGGACGACGAGGGGGCTTCTACAGAAGCCCCCCTAGAAAAAAGGCCCCCAAGGCCAAGCCGAAGGCCACCATGCCTCCGACATCATTGGCGGAGATCATGATGGCCGAACCTGAGGGCCACGTTAAATAGTGGCTCTCAGGTTATTACAGGCGAACCTCAACCACGCCCGCCGGGCGCATGACCTCTTCCTGCATACCCTGGCACACCCTGGTGGTTGCGATTTGGGGATCGCGGCGGAGCCCTATCAAGTCCCCGAGCCAATCCATGCTGGATTGGTGACGGGGCGGGCTCTGTCGCGATCGTGTGGAGGAACGACCCCCTACTCCTCCGCTGTACGGCCATAGAGGCGGGACGGGAAGTAGTGGCGGTGCGTTGGGGGCCCTTCTCCGTCTTGGGTTGTTACATCTCCCCAAACGTGGGCCTCGCCCAATATGAGACGTTCTTGGACGGGGTGGCGGCCATTTATCGCCGTCAGCTGCCCCGTCCCGTGCTGGTGGCCGTGGACTTCAACGAAGTCTACACGGGGCGTATCCCATTTGGACACGGAACGATTGGACACCGCTCGATTGGACACGTAGTATTGGACACGGAACGATTGGACACTGCACGATTGGACACAGAATTATTGGACACCACACGATTGGACACCGCACAATTGGACACGCACACTGCACGATTGGACACCGCACGATTGTACACGCACACTGCACGATTGGACACTGCACGATTGGACACCGTACGATTGGACACTGCACGATTGGACACCGCATTATTGGACACTGCACGATTGGACACCGCACGATTGGACACCGGTAATTATGCATAAAGAGGGTACGAGCAGAAGCATAAATTTTAGTTTTAAATCAGAAATAGGTATGGGTTAGGTTATATCTTCCAGAAGTGGAGCCCCCCCGTAGGGGGGGGGCGGAACATACTGCCTCCACGCATATACTTTTTAATGCGTAGTAAGGTTCTACATAGGTTTACAACTTTCCACGCGAAGCGAGGTTCAACGCAAACTTATATGTCTAGTTTCTTGATAGTGGAGCCCCCCCGAAGGGGAGGGGGCGGAACCCACTGTGTCCAATCGTGCAGTGTTCAATCGTGCGGTGTCCAATCGTGCAATGTCCAATAATACGGTGTCCAATCGTGCAGTGTCCAATCGTGCTGTGTCCAATTGTGCAGTGTCCAATGATGCGGTGTCCAATCGTGCAGTGTCCAATCGTACGGTGTCCAATCGTGCAGTGTCCAATCGTGCAGTGTGCGTGTCCAATCGTGCGGTGTCCAATCGTGCAGTGCCAATCGTGCGGTGTCCAATCGTGCAGTGTCCAATCGTGCAGTGTCCAATAATGCGGTGTCCAATCGTGCAGTGTCCAATCGTGCGGTGTCCAATCGTGCGGTGTCCAATCGTGCGGTGTCCAATAATTCTGTGTCCAATCATGCAGTGTCCAATCGTTCCGTGTCTAATACTGCGTGTCCAATCGAGCGGTGTCCAATCGTTCCGTGTCCAAACGGGTGTCACCCGTCTATGCGTTGGGGTTCCCTGACTACGAACGGATGCAGGGGCGAGGCGCTGCAGGGTTGGGCGGCGGCACTCGGCCTGTGTTTGCTGAACACGGGGTCGAGGAGCACCCTCGTGCGGTGGCAGTCGATCCTGGATTTATCCTGGGCCACCCCTGCCGCCGCGCGGATGGTTAGCAGTTGGCGGGTGGCGACGGAGTGCGAAACGCTCTCGGACCACCTCTATATTGAGGTGGTCCTTACCGCCACCCGCCCCGGGGTGCTCAGCCGCTCCCAGGGCCGGGGAGATGCCCGGCCACGGAGATGGGCCCTAAAGAGGCTAAACTCGGACAGGCTAAACGCGGCCGTCCTCGCGGCCGAATGGCTGTGTCCTGGAGGTGAAAGGCGGAGAATTCAGGAAGAGGTAGATTGGTTCTGGGGCGCATTACGCAACGCGTGTGATTTCGCGATGCCCCGGACCAAACCCGCCCGCGCAGGGCGGCGTACTGGTGGTGCGAGGAGATCGCCGAATTACGACGATCCTCGATAGCCGCCAGACGCCGCTTCACCCGGGCTCGGCGTCGTAACGACGCCAAGAGAACGGCCACGGCGTATGAGTGCTTCCGAGCCGCACGGAACGCACTCAGCGCCGCGATTAGACGGGCCAAAACTATGGAGTGGGACGAGCTCCTTCACTCCCTAAACTCAGACCCATGGGGGCGCCCGTATAGGCTTGTGTTAAACAGGCTGAGGCCATGGGCGCCCCCGGTGACGGAGTCCCTCGATCCCCAGGTTCTCGATGATGTCCTGGGGACCCTCTTTCCTCTAGAGGGACCCCCCTTTTCCGAGAACGGCGGTCAGGAGACCACCGCTCCGTGGACCGAGGACCTGGAGGTGACAGATTACGAAATGGCCAGGGTAACCCGCCGATTGAGGTTACGGGGCAATAAGGCCCCGGGCCCCGACGGTATCCCCGGCCGGGTCTGGGTCATTGCCTTGGCCCACCTGTCCGAGCGCTTGAGGCAGCTCTTCACGAGCTGCCTCAGGCAAGGTTTTTCCCCCCAGCTTGGGTGAGGGCCAAATTGGTCCTCATCCCCAAGGTGGGCAGGCCTGGGAATTCCCCTTCCGTCTACCGGCCAATTTGTCTGCTGGACGAGGCGGTCAAGTTATTGGAGCGAGTTCTGGTGTACCGCCTCGTCCGGCATCTGTCCCGGGGTGGTATGGACTTTCATCAGGAACAGTATGGATTCTGCGAGGGGAGATCGACGATCGACGTGATCATGCGCGTCCGAACCTTCGTGGGGTCCATCATGGAGGAGGGTAGGGTGGCGATTGCGGTGTCATTAAACATCCGCAACGCCTTTAACAACCTGCCCTGGAATAGGATGAGGGAGGCCGCTGTTAGCTTTGGCCTTCCCCCCTACCTGGTGGAAGTTCTTGGAGCGTACTTCCGGGACAGACGGTTGGAGTACACCGATAGCGGTGTACTCCTACGCGGAAGAGGAATGTACTGCGGGGTTCCACAGGGGTCAGTTTGGGCCCCACCTTGTGGAACCTCGCATACAACAGGGTACTAGGCACTGCCCTCCCCCCTGGCTGCAGTGTCGTCGGATACGCTGACGACACAATAGTGCTGGCCGGGGGAGATAACTGGGGGGAAGCCGTGAGAGCGGCCAACGTCGCGGTGGCGTGCGTCGTTCGCGCGATCCACGGCATGGGCCTGGAGGTAGCGCCTCACAAGTTCGGAGGGCTCTTCATCCATCGGGGGAAGCGGAACCGCATGCACGGAGTTCCCCCGGAAACGGCCCGTGTCGTGGTGGATGACACCTCCATCCGGGTGGGGACCCAATTGAAATACCTGGGTCTCTACCTGGACGCTACCTGGAGCTTCGGCGGGCATTTTGAACGTCTGGCTTCCAGGGCGGAGGCAGTGGCTCAAGCCTTGAGCTGCCTCCTGCCCAATTTAGGGGGGCCGGACGGGAAAGTGCGCCGCCTATATGCGACAACCGTCCGGGCGGTGGCCCTTTACGGGTCACCAGTGTGGGCGGATGCCCTGATGGCGAGTAGGCGCAGCATAATGCTGCTGCGCCGAATTTTCAGGCGGGTCGCCATCAGGGTTATCCGCGGATATCGGACGGTGTCGTATACTGGCGGGATTGCCGCCCATCGAGCTCTATGCACAGATGTGCGCCGAGGTTTATCGGCGTACCAAGGAGCTCGATGGGCTAGGCGTAGCTTTGATCCCGCGGGTCAGGGCTGCCGTGAGGCTCCAGGCTCGACGACGAATGCTGGAGAGGTGGAGCGAGGACCTCTCCAATCCCCGAGACAACTCGGGGATGCGCGTCGTCGAGGCCATCCGCCCCCGCCTGATTAAATGGGTGGAGAGCGCGGATGGCGAGGTGTCATACCGTATGGCACAGGTGTTTACGGGCCATGGGTGCTTCGGCTCCTACCTGTGTCGTATCGGTCGCGAGGAGGACGCACGCTGCCACCACTGTGATGGGGACGAGGACATGGCGCAGCACACGCTGGAGATTTGTCCAGCGTGGGCAGAGGAGCGTCATGTCCTTGTCCAACAATTAGGGAGTGGCGACCTTTCGCTCTCGGGCGTTATTGTGACGATGCTCGAGGGCGGGGGGTCTTGAAGAGCGGTCTCCTCCTGCGAGGCAGTGATGCTGCGGAAGGAGGAGGCGAAAGAGAAAGGGAGAGACTCCCGGCGGACGCCGGGGAGCTTTCCAACGGGACGGAGTGACCGGGGACGGGGGAGTGCCTTCGGGCAGGACCCGCCAACCCTCCGTGCCCACCGGCCGCAGAGGCGCGGCGCAGCGCCGCGCCAGGAGGCCTCAACGGGGGGGGGGGTCGATGGGCGCAGGGACAATTGTCCCTCGCAGCCTACGAGACCTTCCCCGGCAACGGGGTTACGCGGGCGGGGGGAGCGGACTGGGGCCTATTGGCTCCGGTCCATGTCGCTCCCCCTGCCGACGCGCAGGGCCCGCGAGACACGCGGGCCCGGTGGTCGGCGACCCGAGTGGTACACGGGCCCGGCCACGTCTACCCTGCCACGCCAACGGCGGGAAGTGGGAGAGAGGGGTGGTGGTCCCCCTCTCCCCAATACGAGCAGGAGCCCCCAAGATAACGGAGACTCTGGGGAGGAGATCAATACTCCCCCCCCCCACGTCACATGCTCGCAAGCGGAAGGCCTCTCTGAAGTAGTGCAACAGCCAGTTTCCGGAGAGGCCTTCTCTAACGCCCGGGCCTAGATCACCCAGAGGGGTTTTAGTGGGTAGTCCCCCGGCTGTTTGTTTAAGCCGGGGGTGAGTCCCACATAACCCCGCCTCGAACCCCATCGAGGCGGGGTATGCGTAAAGGCATTTCCCCTCCGTAACAAAAAAAAAAGATACACGCGTGTCTTTTTTAAGATATTTTTGATTTTACCAAAAGACATTTGCGTATTCATAAAGCCCGTATCCGACTATGCATGATTGAAATTGAAAAGTGAAATTTAACCAATTAGGACTTTCTCCTGAAAATTGTCTTTTATTTTTTAGAGTATATATTTAGCTATCAATATTGCTAACTGTAACATTTAGTAATTAATAAAGGCATGACACTTTATCCTTAAATGCATGTATTGTGCCTTTTCGTCTAGCCACAGAGTTGCAAAAGCAATTAGAACAATCGTTATTATGCAGTTTATGAGATGCTGAAGCACCTAAAGATAATCTGCTAAAGCAAATCTTTTGCAAATTATTGTTCTTCGTAAAAACTCACTATATCAGCCTTTTAGCATTAAAATATTAATGTTTCATTGTTAAACAAAATCGGTTTTCTGAATGCTGACACTAAATGTGAGTTTGAAATACATACAAATGCATCCCATAACGGTCTCACCAATAACAAAAGTTTGGCGTCATAAAAATTGCTCATTCTAATTCGTAGAAAATCTCATTATTTTAGCCTTTTAGCATATTATTAAAACATTAGTATTTTATTATTTAACAAAATCATTTATTATGGGTGCTAAACGCAAGTTTAAAATGGTTTATAGTGGCAGTTTTAGTTGAAAAAAAAACACACTACCCTATTGATATCATCAAAAATTTGATGCTCTTTAAAAATTTCTCGTGTTATTATCATAGGATATTAGACAAGACAAATTTTATTGATATAAACCCTCAATGATTTTTTGGAAATTTAGGCGTTAATGTGACATAAATATACATTATATAAACGGTTCCGCTAATAACAAAAATTTGGCGCCATAAGAATTGCTCAACAAGAATTGCTATTTCATAGAAAAACTAACTACTTTAAGCATATTATTAAAACATTAGTATTTTATTATTTAACAGAATCGTTTTTTATGGATGCTAACGCTAAACGCAGGTTTAAAATAATTTTGTGCCGGCAATTCTAGTTGAACAACACGTTTCACTATTAGTATCGTCAAAAATTTGGTGCTTCAAAAATTTCTCGTTTTATTATCATCGAATATTAGACAAAACAAATTTTATTGACATGAACTTTCAATGATATTCTTGAAATTTAGACGTTAACCTGACGTAAATATACATTGTGTAAACGGTCCCGCCAATAACAAAAATTTGGCGCCATAAAAAGTGCTATCTCGTAGAAAATCTCACTATTTTAACTTTTTAGCATATTATTAATTAAAATATTAGTTTTATTATTTAACAAAATCATTTTTTATGGATGCTGGAGCTAAACACAAGTTTAAATGATTTATGGTGGTAGTCCTAGTTGAAAAACACGCTATCCTATTGATATCGTCAAAAGTTTGATTAAAAATTTGTCGTGTTGTTATTATTGAATATTAGACACGACATATCTTATTGATATGAACTTTCAATAATATTGTCATTTTCTGGAAATTTAGGCATTAATCTAACGTAATAATACATTATTCCAACGGTCTCACCAATAACAAAAATTTAGCGCCATAAAAATTGTTCATGCTATATCGTAAACAATGTCACTATTTCAGCCTTTTAACATATTATTAAAATCTTAATATCTATTTAACAAAGTCGGTTTTCTAAATGTTAGCGCTATAAATGCGCGAGTTTAAAACATTTAATGAGATCACCGATTCTATTTTGCGTTTTTATTTTACATACATATAGTGCATAAGTTTCAAAATCGAGAAAAATTATTAATTTCGTTATAAAATGATTAATGTCCGCAATATGGGTTGCGCATTATTATATTTATACATTGCGACGACTTTTCCTACCGTCTCGTGGCTGAACGATAAACGCGGCCGCCGACTCGTTCTCTCCGTCGCGCGGGTGTAAATTGCGCCGACGAACAGGAGCTAATTCGCCGAACGGGAGATGCGGAATGGTCGTTGACAAAAACGGGAAAACGGAGAAAAAGATCCACGCGCCAGGGGGGAACGGGATGTTAGGAGTTCCGCGCGTACCGTGACGACATCCGAGAGATAATCGCGAGAATCGAACTTGGGCGCCAGATACGATCAATTCGCGAAACACGCGAAATAAGCGCGAAATAAACGCGAAAGAAATTTGTCGGAATTCGCCACGGGCTGACTAGCTCGCCTAACGGTAGAGGGGCAGGCGAGTGTTGATCGAACGCGATAATTTATGCAGGAGGCGACAATTACGGAAACGACAAGCACAACTGAAAGGAAACTCGTAAATTAAACAGAGAAATTAACAGCGGGATATTTATTATAATAGCGGGAGCCGCAGCTCCTCGAGAATATTAATGATAAACCGCGCGGATATACGGCTGCGGTAAAAGAAACGCGGCTGCGAGACTGGGTGTTAGACGCGGGGCGCGAAACCCCGTAATGTGGACGCCGAGACCGACCCGTTAGATCGGCCGGAATGTTCGCTCGGCTTGAATTACGCCTCGCACTGCGAAGAAATTGAATATTACGTTTTTCTATAATTCGGGCGCAAGTCCGAATCAATTCTCGATATCACCTCGCCAACGGCGACCTTATCGCCCGCTATTACCGCTAAATTATTAATACGCAACTTAAGATTAACAGGCAATTAATACAACGCGGACATGCTTCGATTTCGGACGGACAGTTTACGCAGAATCCAATGCTTGGCACACACACGCACGCAATTCATGCAAGAATCGCGAGGAAATTCTCACCAAAACGCGCTCACAATTTCGAGACGCCGGTGCTTTACAGCCGATATAATACGTCGAATTTACGCGATTCACACTCTCACGTAACCCATATAATAATCGCGAAGGAAGGTTGCACCGGACGTGCACGCACAGTTTAGACGCGAAGATTCACAAACGAAAGACAAAAATAATATACCAAATTGACGCGAATCACACTCACACTCAGACGACCGACATATAGTACGAACGAATCTTAAACGCTAGACGTGCGAGAACCAACGCAATTATAATCTACGGAATCCGAATCTCCAGAGAGACGACACACGGTTTATTACAAACGCGAGGTAATGTCTCGATCCGCGGAAACCGATACTTTCGAGGTTCCGGGGCTCGAATCGCTTGACGACGTGGCCGTGACGCGAAAATCTACACTAAAGAATCGGGCTTAGCCCGTACACCAAAGTACGAATTCACGGCGACGACGACAGAACGAAACGATTCCGGGCGCGATCGCGAGTGGCGAATATGGCGGAGGATAACCTCACCGGTACTTTTCCTCTCGTGGTGGTTACACGGGGTCAGCGACGTCGACGTCCTTTCCCTCGGGTCCGTCCTTCTCAGCTGCCGATCGCCGGGATCCTCTCCGCTCGCTCTCGTCTCGCTATCGCTCTCGTATTTTCTCTCGCCAAAACAGTCCTCTCGCTTACGCTTCTATTACGCACGCAAGCTCGCGCCAGTCTGATCCCGGATCGTCGCGATCCAGAATCGATACCTGTGGGCCAGCCGGGGCTGCGCACACGGGGTGCGTATTATCGCGGCCAATCACGCGTTATCACGCGCTGTGGCCGGCGGGCGGCGCGCTCACGATCGTAACGGGGGTGCGCGCGCCCCCGGTATTACAAACAATAATTCGCTGGGGCCCTTTCCGCGGGGCCGTCGCAAGGTCTAGAGCGAACGGCTTGGCCGGAAGTATCGCTGCCACCCCTCTTTTCGTCTTTTCCGGGGCCGTGTCACGCCGTCGGGTGCAGGATTGCAGTCCCTCCGCGGGGACCGAATCCGCACGGGCCTGAGTCCTTGCGCGAGGATTTTCTCGCTATCCCGTGCGTCGCGCATCACGTGTGCGGGTCCTGATCCCGTCGTGACGTAGTTAGTTTGGCCGTTAGATGTTTTAGGATTTCCAAATTGCTGGCTCCTTGCCCCTCTAAGGTCTTCCTTGATTGGCGATCGTATTTTCCGTGACGCTTCAGCGACTTTCCGCTCCTTCTTCCGATGAGGCTCCCAAATGAATTATTCATACGAAAGAAAATCATAAACGGAATTAATATTAAGCTCGAAATCTCAATTAATGACGCCTCTCTGGAGGTAACGGTACGGTTCTCGCAATGATTCGACTGGCGCGGCCCTTTAGCCCGCGCTTTTCGATCGGAGAGGGACCCGGCGGACGCGCGCGAGACGGCAACGTCACAACATATAATTATGCTTAATCAAATTTTTGATACACTAACACGAGTAATTTGTATGACGTCAAATTTTTGTTATTAATGGGACCACAAGACACATTTTCATTTTGCATGTGTAAGCTGATTGGTTAATCATTGCTTCTTGTCGCGCTGTAAATGTTTCTGTGCGCAGAAGTCATAAAGTGTGGCAAGAAAAGATTGTAAAGAAAGTACCACGTTCCTGTAAATTTATTATCTTTAAATTGTGCAAACTTTTGTCGCAAAGTGTTCATATGTGAAAATATTGACGAGATGTAAGTTATAAGATTTCTTCTTCAAGAAATAACATATATTATCAAAGATTTTTTGACGTATCGTTTGGATGCCCTTAGGTCTCGACGAATGACCTATAAAGAGAATGCGATGTAAAAATATCTTGTTAGTGGACGAAAATTTCTTAAAGAAAAGAAAATATACTAATCGCTTGATTTTTAAGTATGTTTTATCATTATTTTCTAGGTAAAAATGACGTTTAGGGGATGCAGCCCCGATGACCTTGACCTTGACATATGTTGTCAAGGTCACCCTCCTGAATGACCTTCAGAAGGTTTTTAGTTTTAGCCGTCGCTCATTTTTTATTAAAAAGTTTTTAACTAAAATATTATTTATTGAATGTGTGGAATAAATAAATACATGAATGGACAGAGGAATTTTAAAGATAGAGAGAAATTAAATTAGAAATAGGTTTGGGTTAGGTTATTTCTTCTGGAAGTGGAGCCCCTCCGTAGGGGGGGGGGGCGGAACCCATTGTTTTATGCATACACTTTTTAATGCGAAGTGAGGTTCCACATGGGTTTACAATGGGTGACACCCATTTGGACACGGAACGATTGGACACGTAGTATTGGACACGAAACGATTAGACACCGCACGATTGGACACAGAATTATTGGACATCGCACGATTGAACACCGCACGATTGGACACTGCACGATTGGACACCGCATTATTGGACACTGCACGATTAGATCACAGTATAATACAGTAGCGCAACTCCGCTTATTTTGTGAAGCCAAGCTATCCACGGTCATGCGCGAGTTTGGGCAAGTGACGATAGCGCCCACTGCACCAATTTAAATGGGTCATCATAAATATTAATATTGATATCTTTAATTTAATAGAAATAATATAATATTTATACATAATAATAATAGGAAATGATAATAAAAATATTCTTATATCGGAACAAAATTTCAATAATTAATCCTTTCAATAATTAATCATGTAATGCAAAAAAAATATTCTAAGAAATAAAATAGCATGTATAAAAAGAAATATATTCGATACATAGATACATTAAAATGAACACCTAAAATTAATAAGATAATTATAGATCTGTCTTAAATTTTTTTTTTGTGAATAATAAATAGTTTAAAACAAACTGATACATTTATAAAAAGTTTCCCGGGAGGAAAAGTCCATATGTATAATCATTTATAAATATATAGAATTATATATGAAATATATTCATATATATAATATATGTTTTCTTTCTCTTGTATAATTTTTATTTGTATATATACAGGAAAAATGATAAGAAAAAGAAGCGAAAAATAAAAAAATTAAGAAAATAATTTTTATATTGTTTGTAAGTAAGATTTTGAAAAATGTTATAATATAAATTATATATATATATATATATATATATATATATATATATATATATATATATATATAATTTATATTATAATATTTTTCAAAATCTTACTTACAAACAATATAAAAATTATTTTCTTAATTTTAATACGGAATTGTATATATTTATACATGATTATACATATATGGACTTTCTTTCCCGGGAAATTTTTTATAAATATTTCAGTTTGTTTTAAATTATTATTCACAAAACAAAATTTAAGACAGATCTATTAATTATCTTATAATTGTAGGTGTTCATTTTTAATGTATCTAATATGTATTTTTTTATACACGTATATATATATATATATATATATATATATATATATATATATATATATATGTATATATAAAATTAGCTTAAAAAAAAAACGAATAATTGTTTAAAAAAATACATTATAAATAATTACATACTTTTTCTTAAAAACAATTATTTTTTTTTACTAATTGATTTGTCTCATTATTCTGTACATAAAAGTATTACGGTAAGAATGTCAAAAACTAAATATTTTACGAGATATTTTAATTTTTATATCAAAATATGTCAGATTAAAATATAAAATAACTCAAAAAGTACTTAATGAAAAAATACTTTATTATAGTGTTTTGGAAAGCTCTCGACATAAGTTATAAGAATATGTAATGAAAAATGGGGGTTTCCATTTAAGAAATTGAAAGTGACCTTCATGTGACCTTCAAATGACTATCAAAGGTAACATCAATGGCACCATCTTATGTCTCCCTTTGAACCAAACAACTTTTGTCTGAAACGTTTTTCCGTATCTTCCATATTTTTCGAGATATTTGACTGGCTCTTTTTAAATGGATCACCCTGTATATATATATATATATATATATATATATATATATATATATATATATTATATAGATGTATTATTATATAGATGGTTGGCATGGGTACAAGCATGTGGAAGGACAGATCTCCTACCAAATATATGCCTATCAAAACTGTCGCTTGTGCCATCTTCATTTTGAAGAAAAATTATATTCTATTAAAAAAAGGACACGACTTCATCCAAATGCCATTCCAACAATATTTTATATGTGCAGTTTGAACAATAGGTGAGCTTTCATCTTATGATTATAATAATTTAAATTATTCTTTAGTCAGAATATTTTTGTATTTAAATGACATACAAAAATATTTCACATAACATATAAAAAAATCATAATTTTTTTTACAGTAATGAAATTGCAAATTCGACAGTGGCAGTATCTGAAGAGGAAGATAATAATATGTAAGCTATTTTAGTATTAATTAAAAAGTAAGATGAATTCACAATAATATGAATAAGTAAAAAATTATTTTAAAATTTTTTTAGAAATGTGGCTATAGAAAATCAAGAACAAGAGGAAATAAATAGGTACATTCAATTATAAATCTTATAATCCATTTTTCTAGTAATAATCTTAAGTAGCGCAAAAATAGTCGTTTTGATGTCAAATTACATCAAAATGATGTCAAAATGATTACTTTTCATACCTCTGGAATGGCATTATTATAAAATCAGTTTTTCACATTTCTTTTACAGAAATCCAAATGAAGAAAATGCAAAACAAATTCTGTCTGCACCAGTGCAGGAAGACAATGATAAAGGGTAACAATATATAATTTTTTGTTTTTAAATTACAAATTGTTTTTAATAACAGTAAAGTAAACAGTAATTATATTTTGTATCACTAATTTATATAACATTTTTCAGTGATTTACAGTGTTTGGAAATGGAGCCAATACATACTAACATGCAAACTGTTGAACCGTAAGTTTCTATTTATTATAGTTTATATATGTATGCATTCTTACAATTTATTTGATTATGTGTCTTATAATTTATTTGATTATGATTGATTGTGTGTGTAATGCAAATAATATATTGCATGTATAAGCATGTACTTTGGTTTATATTTATATTGTTAATTTAAAACTTTTTATCTACATTAATATTATTACTCTGTCTTATTTTGTAATTTAAATTCATACTGTCATAGTGTTGTATTATTGCACACACATCACTGCATGATTATAATATGTTGAGATATACATAACCGAAATTATGTTATCTTTTTATTATATATTTTCCATTTTATTTTTATATTTAAAATTGCAGTTTATAGTTGTTATTGTAATTTCATTTTTTTAAATATTTATTAATTTACGTTTTTCAATTTTTCTTTTTTCGTTTTCTTTATTTCTTTTATGTTCCTTTACGTTCTCTAATAAATTTGAATATTTTGCAGAAGTACATCAAGCGGTATTCGGCATCTCCCAAAAAATCGTAATAATAAATTACTGATGAAGAATAGAAAATTAAAAGCCAAGATAAAAATACTGCAGCAATCAGTTAGAAGACTACAGAAAAGAGAAGAAAAAAGTAAAAGAAGAATTACAGCAGTTGAGGAAGAAGGCAACGATCTCGAAAAACTTAGGAAACTAGGTAATAAATTATTGCATGGTAATTTTAAGAAATTATTATCAGCGCAGATTGATGCACAGATTAAGAGCAAACGTGGTATGAGATATGATCCACAATTTAAGAAATTTGCATTATCTCTATATTTTTTAAGTCCGCGAAATTATAGAGAATTAAAAACATCAATTGCATTGCCTTCTGTGCGTTCTCTGCAACGATTTACTGAAACATGGGAGATAGTACCCGGTGTAAATTCAAAACTTTTTGAAATATTCCGCATAAAATTAAAGTCATTACCGAGTGTAGAAAGACATTGTACTTTATGCATAGATGAAATGAGTTTAAAAAGTCATTTATTTTATAATGTTTCTCGGGACGAAATTATTGGTTTTCAAAACACTGGTTATGAAAAATCTCCCATGCCTGCAAAAAGTGCTATAGTTTTTATGGCACGAAGCATTGCAGGTAAATGAAAACTCCCTGTTTGTTATTGCTTTGTTGAAACCACGTGTCACAGCAATATTTAAAAAAATATTATTTTTGAAATAATAATTAAATTAAACGATAATGGCGCTAAAGTACATGCCTTAGTAACAGACATGGGATCTAATTTCATGCAGCTTTCGCGCGAGTTAGGAATTTCAACAACAAATTCAATCTTTTTTGTAAATGAAGAAAAATTATTTTATATTTTTGACACACCTCATTTAATCAAAGCAACGCGTAATAATCTTATAAAACATAATTTTCAATTTAATTCAAAAATTGCTTCGTGGGCACATATTGTTCAATTTTATGAAAGAGATAGCAAACAATGGATAAGAGCGGCTCATAATTTATCGAAATGTCATATAGAACCAAACGGTTTCCAAAAAATGAAAGTCAAATACGCTGTTCAAGTATTTAGTAATCACGTAGCTGCGGGCATGTGTACACAAATGTCTTCCGGTTTTCTTCGAAGTGAAGCAATTGGGACAATTGATTTGATCGATCATTTCGATAAATTATTTGATATTTTAAACTCTTCTACGGTAGCTAGTCCAAAAGAATATGGAAAAGCTTTCACTGGAAGTGAAAAAGAAATAACATTTTTACAAGATATGCTTCATTTTATAAGAACAATTGTAGTCATTGACGAAAATGATTCGCGTGTAAAATCAGTTAAATGCTTTCAATGCTGGCAGATCACTATTAATAGTATAATACAATTGTGGGATACATTAAAATCCTTTAATTTTGCGTATATTCTAACCCGCAGATTAAATCAAGATAGTCTAGAAAATTTCCTTGGTTCAATTAGACAGCAAGATGGTAATTGTTTGAATCCAACACCTATACAATTTTCGCGTGCTTTTAAAAAACTTTTCAGTATAAGATTTCTTGAACATATCAATACAACAAATTGTGCTCCAGATAAGGATGAAATGTTAAATGAAATTGGGACAGTTACAATAGAATCTGTGATATCAGAATTTGTGTCATCTTCGACGTGCAAGATTTTAAATATACCAAATCATGATTATTATACACTAGATCTGCCAGAAGAAAATGCATTTAAATATGTATGCGGATTTCTAATAAAAAAATGTTTAGAGATACATTCTTGTGAAGCAAGAATTTGCGTAACTTTATGTAACTTATTCAAAGGAAAATGAGACTGTTTTAGATGATACAACATTATATTGTTCTTTCCGAGCATATAAAAGTGAAGAAGAGAATATATTTGGAAATTTAAATATACCAAGCAATAATTTTTATCAATACATTAATCAATTAGAAAAAATATTTGTAGAAAATTTTAAGAGCAATTGTTTCCAAAAAAATATTGGCAGTTATTTACTACATCTTGCACAGAAAGTAATTTTGGAACCTCCATGTTTAAATTTTCCCATTTTATTTCTTATTAAATTGTTTTTGCGTATGCGAATTTATTTCACATTATCACAACATAATAAATCATGCAAAGGTTCTAGCAAAAAAAGTAGAAAACTTTTAAATATTTTACATTTGTAATTATTATTATATATGAGCTTATTCGATCTATTACAGTCTTGTTTTTATAATATTACAATTAATGCTTCTGCTATTTTTTGTATTATTACAGTTTTTTAATGATATAACATATACAATCTATTGCATGTTTTTCTTAACAGTGTGTGTATAGTGTGTGTACTTTGTTATATACTAATCGGATGTATAGTGTGTGCATTTCTTATATATTAATTGCATGGATTGTTTGGATTGTTTATTCTAATCTTTTTCTCCTTCTCTCTTTCTCTTTCTCCGATTCGTATCAAGGTGGATCGAGTAGCTAAGATACGAATAGGTGAGGGAATTGAAGAAAGAGAAATAATAGTTTGAGATTTAGGAATTAATGCATTTACTATATTTTAAGGTGTTGACTTATTAACTCTTATAAGGTGTGTTATCCATAGGTGTATTATACGCTATCTTAAAGGTTTATTTTTCATTTAATTTATTATATATGGTTTGTTATTGCATTGTGTTATGTTTTCAGCGATATATATATATATATATATATATATATATATATATATATATATATATATATATATATATTATATATATATATATATGTAAAGAAAATGTATTTATAGAATTCTGAATTTTTAACTTTGCCGCGCTCCATGCCGTGCGAGTAAAGTAGAAAAGATATTTAGATGATAAGAAGAGCTAAGAAACACGAAGAAAGTTAACGAAAAGAAAATTAAAAATAGGAGTTGACAAGTTTACCAAAAAGACTTAAATGTCGTTTCTTTGTTTTCAGGTAAGAGTGTATAAATATGTAAATAGAACCTGTGATTAAGAAAATACAAAAAAAGCTTTGTTTTCAGAGCAACACATTGCAATTTGGATTTATTCGTCAATCCTAACCTACGAAAAAGAAAGAAACCTTATAAAACGACATTTCTGGTTATACAAGATACAAGACACAAAAAAAAAAGAAAAATGGAGAAACTTCGTTTCGAGTTTACGATAATACCAGCAAGCGATGGAAAATCAAACATATACGCCATAACCTCAATTGCCACGGAAGATGACAAAGTGTACGCGGTACCAGAAGAGTTACAATCAATTAGTTTCCACAGAGAGATAACAAAAACAACGGCTTATAATAAAGTGAAGAATAGCTTGAAAAAAAGGTACCAAAGTAGAAGAGTTTGGATAAAAATGACAGAGGAACTAGCAAAAGCTTACATAGATGAAGATGGAAATATACAAGTGCAGAGCAATTTTTAGAAGAAATAGAAAAAGATAAACAACAAGGTGCTGCTGCTCATCCAAATGAAACAAATACGTGGGAAAAGATCTTGGAAAAATTAGTAGAGAATACACAGGCAAATGAACAGAAAAGCTTAAAGAACATAGCAGAAAAGTTTGTAATTGAAAAGTTTACAAGCAAAAATCCTAATGCTAACCAATGGATTGATAATTTTGAAAGAGAATGTACACGTTTTAAGGTGACAGAAGATGAAAAGAAAATTGAAATACTCAGATTATTTATGGATAAATCATGTGCAGATTGGTACAGCTCAATGATTATAAAATTAACAATGGACTCGGAATGGTCAACATGGAAATGCAAATTTTGTGAATCATTTGCGAACAAGGGATGGAATCCAGTTACTTATGCACTATTATACAAATACAAAGATGGTTCACTGTTAGATTACGCAATGAGAAAAGAAAAACTTTTATTGGATATGAGAAGATCAATTGACGCAGGTACCTTGGTAGATCTTGTTGCAGCTGGCCTACCAGAGTTTATACTTAATAAAATTGATAGAGAAACATTAAAAGATACAGTGGATTTGTTTAACGAAGTTAGCAAATACGAACACATGGTAAATAAAAAAATTTTTTTGGAAAAAAAAGGATATAAATCTGAATACTAAAGGAAGAAATGAAGATCACAAACCATGCAAGATTTGTGAAAAACTAAAAAAAGGTATTCGTTATCACCCTGAAGCAACATGCTGGTTTAAAGCAAAAGAAGAGGATAAAGAGAAAAAAAACTTCATAAAACATGTAAACAATTCGGTGATAGAAACTGAATTAAACGAGACTGATCAAAAAAACGAATAGTAACACCATTAATAACCGTCAAACTAGTAGTGGAGAATAAATTAGAAATATTTGGAGTTTATGATTCAGGTTCAAATATTTCTTTAATCAATTCTAAGTTATTAAAATTAAAAGGAAAAGAAAATAGTTCGAATAATGCAGATTTAGTAACAATTAATGGTGTTAAAAAAACAAAGGGTTTGACGACTTTAAAAATAAAGATTTTTGATATAGAAAAGAGAGTTGATGTATACATTATTGATAAAAAGAATTTCAAATACGATTTTTTGATTGGATTAGATATAATAAAAAAATTCAAATTACTTCAAAACGAGGATCTAGAAATAACTCAGAAAAAAAGTTTAAATTTACAAGAAAAATATAAAGAGGAAATTTCTACAAATAAAAAAACAAATTCGGAAGTAAGAAATAGAGAAGAGGATAGTGATGTCACAGAAAAGTACTTAATAAATTTTAATGAACATGTAAACGAGGCAAATTTTGAAATAAAAATAGAACATTTAAATCACCATCAAAAGGCTGAAATAGAAAAACTGATAGACAAATATAAATCGGTCTTCGCGAAGGACAAATATGATGTCGGCAAAGTAAGAGAATATGAAGCACGAATAGACTTATTAGTTGATAAATACTGTAGTAAGAGACCTTACAGGTGCACGGTAGAAGATAAAAAAGAGATAGAACAACAAATATCGAAGTTATTAGAAAAAAAACTTATAGAGGAATCTTACAGTCCCTTTGCGGCACCAGTAACTTTGGCATTTAAAAAGGAAGATAACAAAAAATCCAGACTATGTATAGATTTCAGAGATCTGAATAAAATAGTAACACCTCAAGCTCAACCGTTTCCATTAATTGAAGACCTGATGATAAAGACAAGAAACCGCAAATTTTTCTCAACATTAGATATCAATTCGGCATTTTGGTCAATTCCTCTGCGAATTGAAGATAGGAAAAAAACTGCATTCGTAACACAGGAAGGACATTTCCAATGGACCTGCCTGCCTTTTGGACTTAAAACCTCACCAGCAATTTTTCAGAGGATACTAAGTAACATATTAAGGAAGTATAAACTTACTGATTTTGCTGTTAACTACATAGATGATATACTGATATTTTCTAAATCTTTTTCTGACCACATAAACCATTTGACACAACTACTGGAAGCAATAAAAAAAGAGGGTTTTAGACTAAAATTTACAAAATGCACGTTCGCATCAGACTTAGTGAAATATCTCGGGCATATAATACAAAATAATACAATTAGTCCAGTGAAAGATAATCTTATTTCAATAAAAGAATTCCCGGTTCCAAAAACTCAAAAGAATATCAGGCAGTTTCTAGGAAAAATCAATTTTAATCATGAATACATACCAAAGAGTGCAATAACCCTAGACCCACTGCATAATCTACTCAGGAAAAATCAAAAATTTGTTTGGTCAGAAGAATGTCAAAAATCATTTGAGAAAATAAAAGAACTGCTGTGTTCACAACCGATCCTAGAAATATTTGATCAAGAATTACCAATCAACATTTACACGGATGCATCTTTAGAAGGTGTTGGGGCTATTTTGAAACAGACGCAGCCTAATGGAAAAGAAAAACCGGTGGCATACTTCTCAAAAAAACTAAATGAAGCCCAGAAAAGAAAAAAAGCAATATATCTAGAATGCTTAGCTATCAAAGAAGCAGTGAAATACTGGCAATACTGGCTTATGGGTAAATCGTTTACAGTATATTCTGACCACAAACCATTAGAGAACATGAATATCAAATCTAGGACCGATGAAGAGCTAGGAGACTTAACATTCTATCTGTCACAATATGATTTTAAAATCAGGTATGTCCCAGGAAAAGAGAATTTGGAAGCAGATTCTTTAAGCAGAAACCCAGTATTAAGACCAAGTGAAAACAAGGAAGAACAATTGAAAATTGTAAACTTAATAAAACTAAAAGATATTCAGGCAGACCAGGAAAAGAATGAAGAGGTACAAAATAAAAAGAATAAATTAATAAAGAAACACAAAATATACTTCAAAAAAGTTAAGGAAAAAGAAAAGATTATTCTATCAGAAAAGTTCAGCGTTGAATTCATGAAAAACATACACAGAAACCTGTGTCATATAGGTATTAAACAAATGCTAAAGAAAATTAGTCCATTATACACAGCGAAAAATTTGACAAAAAACGTAAAAGAAGTTTGTAGAAATTGCGAAATATGTATAAAAAATAAATCAAGAGGTCAAGACAAATTTGGGTTAATATCGCACTTAGGCCCGGCCACGAAACCCTTCGAAATAATCTCGATAGACACGATCGGGGGTTTTGGAGGTTCGAGGTCCACAGAAAGATATCTACATCTTCTGGTGGATCATTTCACAAGATATGCATACATTTTAACTTCAAAAACACAGAGTGCAAATGATTTTATAAAACTAATCAAGAACATATCAGAAACAAATAAAATTGGATTACTTCTCACGGATCAATACCCAGGAATAAATTCAAAGGAGTTCAAGGAATTTTTAAATGGAAATTCAATCCCCATGGTTTTCACGTCAGTAAATGCACCATTCTCAAACGGCCTGAATGAAAGATTAAACCAAACGCTTGTGAACAAAATCAGATGTAAAATAAACGAAAAAGAAAAAAAGATAGCTTGGACGACAATAGCCCAAGAATGTGTAAATAAATACAACGATACTGAACACTCGGTTACCGGCTTTGCACCAAGATATCTATTAGACGGCACGAATGTTACTGTCTTACCGAATGAACTAAAGCTGAAAAAACCAAAAAGGGATTGGCTCAAAGATAGGAAGATAGCACTCGAAAATACGAAAAAATCACACAACTACAACAAAAAACTATTTGATAAAAGTCGGAAAAACCATGAATTTAACGTAGGAGATACGGTGTACGTGGAGAATGGAAACAAATTGAATAGAAGAAAATTGGATGAGCTGAAGATTGGACCATATGAAATTGTGGAAAAAATATCTCACTCCATATACAGAATTAACACAGACCACAGAAAATCAGAATCAAACCTTTTCCACATCACAAAACTTATCCCAACTCCTAGAGAAGAAGAAGAAGAAGATGGATGTTAAAACTAACGAAAATTTTGCTGTAAATTTTCTTCCAAGGGGGGGGGGGGAGATGTAAAGAAAATGTATTTATAGAATTCTGAATTTTGAACTTTGCCGTGCTCCATGCCGTGCGAGTAAAGTAGAAAAGATATTTAGATGATAAGAAGAGCTAAGAAACACGAAGAGAGTTAACGAAAAGAAAATTAAAAATAGGAGTTGACAAGTTTACCAAAAAGACTTAAATGTCGTTTCTTTGTTTTCAGGTAAGAGTGTGTAAATATGTAAATAGAACCTGTGATTAAGAAAATACAAAAAAAGCTTTGTTTTCAGAGCAACACATTGCAATTTGGATTTATTCGTCAATCCTAACCTACGAAAAAGAAAGAAACCTTATATATATATAAATATAATTTCTCTTATTTATTTGTTATAGTTTTATACTATATCATGTGCTGCATACTGTATAACCCGCCGCCACATACATCAAAGCACACATAAAAAGTAAAGAAATTTATCAATCGGCACCGTCGTTGAGGCTGTTCACTTCTGCGTCGCCATCGCCGTCGCCACACGCTGTGTTGATGACGATGTCGGCACCGTCGTTGAGGCTGTTGACTTCTGCGTCGCCGTCGCCGTCACTACACGCTGTATTGATGACGATGTCGGCACCGTCGTTGAGGCTGCTGGCGACTGGCGACGATCTCGTATTTTTCTGCCCGCTCTTTAGATATAGGCGGGGAGAGAACACGAGTTACTGGCTCACTTCTTCCTGAAACAAATATTTATTTATATATTATAAACACACACACATACACATAAAGTGTATAAAAGTAGAATATTTTGTCGAGTCCTCTTCGCGACATTGCATTAATCATAAAACGTTCGCTGTAACAATGTTATTGTTGAACGATAATGGAAAACATTATCGTTTAGCAATAGCATTGTTGCAACAAACGTTTTACGATTAACTAATGCGGCACATGTGTACTGAAGTGGTTTACTTGACAAAATAGTCTACTTTTACTGAAATTATTAGCCACGTTTGCTGATAAATTTGTCATAATAAAAAAAAATATATATCTACATATATGAGTGCAATACTTACGCTTGTTCATTATGCGAGGATCAAGCACTTCTTCGCAAATGCTGCGACAATGGAGATTGGAGACGCGAGACGCGATTCGCGCTTGTTGTATCCAGTGATGCCAGATTCGAGACGCGCAACACACGACAACCTCGTACATGTGAGCTCGGCACTTCGGGTACCGGTAGCGAGATTCAGTAACTAACTATCGACGATTTTCGGTATCGTTAGCGACAGGCAATGACAAGGACAATCCTGATGAGAAGCGCAAAAACTCTCATAAGCTATCGCTCGCTAACGACAACGATAATCGTCGCTAAGACATTACAGAATCCTGCTACAGAAGAGGACAGTTGTATGTATTGTTTTCTGTCTTCTTCCTACCAAGCCGGCAACGAAGGCGACTGGTGACGTTGCTCTCATGACACAGCATTATGTTTTTACAGCCTTTTTTATATTATACGAGACAACCTATCAACAACGCGGAAAAAAGGCAATAATAACATGCTTTTTTAGAGAGAAATATTTACCAGAGTATCAGTTGTAAGAAAATACCGATATACTTTTTCACACCAAAAAATATCCATATAATACGCAGAATGGATGAAAAGAATCGTTCCAATCGATTTGAATATATATATATGTACATATATAAAAGTTATTAAAACTAAAAAGTTATTTTTAAAAGTTTTTATCAAATCGATGATTATTGTCTAGATTGTAATGTTTGACTTGAAAGAAAGGATATTCATGTGGAAACAACAAAAGAAAAAAATTAAAAAATATATAAATTGTGTTGTGAGGATTATGCATGTAAAAATAAGAATATAAAAGAGAGAAAAAAGAGAGATAAGCATTACAATGTAATATAATTATCAATATCGCACGATACATTTTATTGTATATAAATGTATCGATTGCTCCACAAATACAGGGTGTCCTAGACCACCCGTACACCCCTTTTCTTTCAAAAACTAAGCATTTTAGAGAAAAACGTTTTGAACAAAAATTGTATGGTTTTGAGGGGAACATAAGATGGTGTCATTGGTTTGATCTTGGATCGTTAAGGTCAAGTCAAGAGCACCTTTAATTTCTTAAATGGAATCCCTTATTTTTATTGCATATTCTTATAGCTTATCCCGAGAGCTTTCCAAAACACTATAATAAAATATTTTTTATTAAGTACATTTTGAGTTATTTTATATTTTAATCTGACATATTTTGATATAAAAAATAAAATATCTCGTAAAATATTTAGTTTTCGATAATCTTACCGTAATACTTTTATGTTCAGAATAATGGAACAAATCAATTAGTATATAAAAAAAAATTGTTTCTAAGAAAAAGTATGTAATTATTTACAATGTATTTTTTTAAACAATTATTTGTTTTTTTCTTTACACTAATTGATTTGTCTCATTATTCTGTACATAAAAGTATTACGGTAAGATTATCGAAAACTAAATATTTTACGAGATATTTTATTTTTTATATCAAAATATGTCAGATTGGAATATAAAATAACTCAGAAAATACTTAATGAAAAAATACTTTATTAGAGTGTTTTGGAAAGCCCTCGAGGTAAGCTATAAGAATATGTAATGAGAAATAGAGGATTCCATTTAAAAAATTCAAAGTGATTTTTATGTGACCTTGACGGTGCTATTCAAGGTCATACTAATACTATTATATAATGCGCCACTTAGAGCTCTACAACTTTTACATGAAACATTTTCACGAAAATGCGTCGTTTCCTCAAAAAACTGCTGATACGATCGGTCTGAAACACCCTGTATATATACAGGGTGTATCCTAAAAAGTGGGAAGTATTGCAATGGGAGATTCAGGACACAAAAATAAGAGAAAAAGTTCATATAAACATATGTCCGATATGACCTTGTTTTCAAATTATAGCTTGTTTTATTTTCCAATTAAGTTAAGATAGCATACTTGGATATCGATTTGCTGTTTATGTACAAGATTTAAAGGACTTAAGGTCTTGTTAATTTGTAAACATAAACGCGTATTATTTGTGTTGTAAGTGATACGGTTCATATCTTGTGTTCAGTGAAGGTAAGGTATTCGTATCGTACGTTAGTACTATTAACGATAGAAGATGGTTGCCGGGAAATTCAAGCAATACCCGGAATTTTTGAAAAAGTCAGACAATCTATGATGAGACGTGTTGAAGTCTGTATTCAAGTTAGAGGTAGTCATTTTGAGCACTTCCTGTAACCGTAATTATCTTAATTCTGTTGAAAAATAAAACAAGCTGTAACTTGAGAACACGGTCATATCGGACATACGTTTATATGAATTTTTTCTCTTATTTTTGTGTCCTGAATCTCTCATTGCAATACTTCCCGCTTTTTAGGATACACCCTATATACAGGGTGTCCTAGACCACCCGTACACCCCTTTTCTTTCAAAAACTAAGCATTTTAGAGAATAACGTTAGTGGTATAGCAAGGAAAGTTCTAAGCCATAGTCCTCTGAGGGGGGGGGGGGGTGAGGGGCGAGGGGAAACCGGCGCGGGGGGTATGACGTCACGCGGGGGAATCGCGTCCTAACCGGTAGGCGAGGGGTCCGCGGAGAGTGGGAGAGGGACCCGCGACGAAACCGATAGATGAGGGACCCGCGGGGAACAGGGGGATCGCGGCGAAACCGATTGGCAAGGGACCCGCGGGGAAGAGGGAACGCGAAGGTACGATGCCGCGAGGAGGCGTGGGAGAAGGATAGCGCGAGGCGTCCGCAATGTGTAAGAGAAGGATAGCGCTAATGATATTCTATGGGTGTGGGAGAAGGATAGCGCGAGGCGTCCATATGAGCATAAGGCAAGAATAGCGTTTGCATGCACGTTGGAAAAGAAAGGCGCGAGGCGTTCGCAATGTGTGGAAAAGGGATAGCGTCCGCATGCACGTTGGAGAGAGATGGCGCGAGGCGTTCGCGTGTAGGAAAAGGGCAAGGATAACGTTCGCATGCACTTGGGAGAGAGAGACGATGCCGCGAGTAGGTGTGAGAGAGATAGCGCGAGGCGTCCGCAATGTGTGGGAGAGAGAGATAGCGCGAAGCATGCACGTGGATGATACGGCGTTCGCAAGGCGGTGTGAGAGAGATAGTGCGAGGCATGCACGCGTGTAGGAGAAGGATAGCGTCCGCATTGGCGCGGGAAAAGGATGACGTTCGCATGCATGTGGGAGAGAGAGAGATAATGCGAGGCATGCATGGACGTTGGAGGAGGCGCAGAAATAATCGACATTTTTTAATACAATAAAAATATTTATTCAATATATGTTTAATATAAATCCATGTATGTGTGTGTGTGTGTGTGTGTGTGTGTGTGTGTGTGTGTATGTGTGTTTAAATATATATATATATATATAAAATATAAAAATATAAAAATAATAATAAAAATAATAATAAAATAATAATAAAAATAATAATAATAATAAAATAAAATATAATAATGCGGCGCTCCATCTGAAACAGAAAAATACAAGTCTTATTAAAATATCTAGTTTGAACGTTCTAAAATTTTAAAAAGAAATACTTACAATTAATTTTTCGACCTCTTGCTCGGAGGCTCGTCCCACGCTTCTTCCACCACGTCTTCCTCGTAGGGCTCGAGCCCGAAGAGACGTCTTAACACCAAATAGAGGCCGTCATGCTCCCACACGTCCTCGCGGAAATCGCGCTCGTGCCGCCGCAACATTCGCACATCTTGTTGGTGTTCTATATTAATGAAACCGGGAATCCGGATCTCACGAGTAAAGTCGTACTATAAATCAAAATTATAATATATTATAATATACTATACATAGTTAATGTAACATAAAATAAAAAATGCTACTTACTCTCTGGTATACTACTAGATTCAATAGGGCTTTCAACAGCCCCATCGCCAAATCCTCCGCCCACCATGCCGCGTCCCATCGCCCGCGACACAACACAGCATCAATCAGCGATGGCATTTAAAAAATTTTTTTGATCACTTTAAACACTAACTTGTTGGACTGTCAAACGTTCGCTGTCAGACACTTTGTGACGAACATACTGGGATAGACATTGTCTCGAACATTTTAGAGTAGGGGATGAATCACTTACGAAGAACGCTTACTCTCAGCTCTTGATAAGAAAACAAAAGTTAGCATGTTTCCACAGACAACTATTTAAAGTCTTTTAAATATGAATAATATAGTATTATAATATGTAAACCACTATCGAACGGCTATCGAACGGCTTTGAACGGCTATCGAACGGCTACCGAACGGCTTTGAACGGCTATCGAACGGCTCTCGAACGGCTTTGAACAGCTATCGAACGGCTATCGAACAGCTTTAAACGGCTATCGAACGGCTTTGAACAATTATTTATACACCATTCAAATATTTATACACCATTCAAATATTTAAAGTCTATGTGCATGTACTGATATGTAACATCTGTAGCCTGATAAGGTGGCTGACGCCGCTATCTAACGTCACGTACAGAAATTTAATACTCGCATACTGGGATAAGAAAGAGGAAAAGGGACGAATAAAAGAGAATAAAATATATTTTAATAATAGTTTATTCTAAAAATTTTTGGGTGAATCTTTATGATAATTCGTCCACCAATTGAATATTTTAAATATACTATCGAACGGCTATCGGACGGCCCTCGAACGGCTTTGAACAGCTATCGAACGGCTATCGAACAGCTTTGAACGGCTATCGAACGGCTATCGAACGGCTATTGAACGGCTTTGAACGGCTTTAAACAATTATTTATACACCATTCAAATATTTATACACCATTCAAATATTTAAAGTCTATGTGCATGTATTGAAATGTAACATCTGTAGCCTGATAAGGTGGCTGACGCCGCTATCTAACGTCACGTACAGAAATTTAATACTCGCATACTGGGATAAGAAAGAGAAAAGGGACGAATAAAAGAGAATAAAATATATTTTAACAATAGTTTATTCTAAAAAATGTTTGGGTGAATCTTTATGATGATTCGTCCACCAATTAAATATTTTAAATACACTATCGAACGGCTATGAACGGCTTTTGAACGGCTTTGAACAGCTATCGAACGGCTATGAACGACTATTGAACGGCTTTGAACGACAAAACAATTATTTATACAACATTCAAATATTTATACACCATTCAAATATTTAAAGTCTATGCGCATGTACTGAAATGTAACATCTGTAGTCTGATAAGATGGCTGACGCCGCTATCTAACGTCACGTACTGAAATTTAATACGCATATACTGGGATAAGAAAGAGGAAAAGGGAAGAATAAAAGAGAATAAAAATATATTTTAACAATAATTTATTCTAAAAAATGTTTGGGTGAATCTTTATGATGATTCGTCCACCAATTGAATATTTTAAATATATTTTGTAAAGCGCAATTTTTTAAATGTTTTTCACATCGCATAGTATTAGTAACATCTAGCTTATTTAACGAAGTGATATCTTCATAGTCCGCATCCAAGGTCTCAATAATAACGTCGTTTCTCGCATCATCGTCAAGTATATCGGCCAGCCATTCTCGTTTTTCGTGTCCTTTAACGTACATAGGAGATGCTCCATCTTCCTCTTCCGCCGCACCCATCACAGCTCTCGTAATCAAACGCCTGGGGACGCTGTATGGAACGTTTCCATCCTCCCATTGAAGTCCATGGTGATGTCCGATTAGCCATGAAGCTTGGCATCTCTCAGATTTCGTTAGCGCACGCCATGGTACGGGACTTGCAAAAAGGTAGTGAGAAAGAACAAATCCATTTCTCAGTATCGCTACTTCCTTCACGACAAAGTTTCTCCCGATAATGAATCCTTGCAGATCCACAAACGTTGGCGCGATCATGCTGATAATATTACTGTACGATTGCAAGAACGATGTACGACTGTTGTCGATCGTCAAAATCTCAATCTTTATATATTTTTGACATTGGAGGGGATATTTGCTGATCTAGGAAATTTTACGAACTACGTTAGTCAATGGGCAATATTCAACAACGCGATCGTGCAAGATGAGACAATAGGCGGTAATATTTGCCGGTATATCCTCCTTGCACTCAAACTCTAATCTCACGTCCACGGTGGAATTTTTGACAGATTCGTTTTGTCGCGAGCAATCGATAACCGCGAGAGGACCCCAATGTAAAAATTTTGAAATGTTTAATAGCACATCATCATTATCACATCCGTAATAAGATTTGCGAAAAGGAGAGTACATATCGAACAAGAGGGCGAATCTATTTTTATCGAAATCTAAATTCAAATCATCGTAGGGATAAAATTCCGAGTTTAGATAGAATTTAACGTTGGTCAATTTGCAGTCGTCGCATGTAGTAATATCTTTTGACACAGCATTTTTTCTGCCAGTCTGCAGCGCAAAGATCACGTATCGCGGCTTCTCCAGCTGAGAGGCGGCTTTCACGGTCCACGAATGCTTGGTCGTATTATGCAATAGAGGAAATTCGTATAGATCCCAAGAGCGAAAACTCATATTCAAGTATCGCCCGCTTTCCAACGCGCGTAGCAAGGATAGTTTATTGACCTCGCTCAATATTACATGGCATACGCCATTGTATCTTGAATAATTCGATATCAGCTTCAGCCGCAGCATGTCCAAATATGCAATTGTTGTCGTTGCGCGAACGTATCAGAATTAATTCGTGACGAGCGTTAATCACAACTCGCTCATAATCTTCGCAAAAACCCAGTAGTATATTTAGCGGCACGCAAAAATTGAAGTAAGCTTCAACAGCATTATGCGACATATTTCACGCAGCATTCTCCAAGATTTTACCTTTCTCGGTTGTTAGAGAGACATAGTTTTTAATCGTAGAAGTTATTCCAACGTTTCTGTTGCGGTCAATCTCCACACCGTCGAGTTCATATCAAAGTTCATCAAACATAAACGCGACACAATTGTTTCCCATTACCACTCTTCCCCTTTCAGCTGCTTTACGCATCCTCAACTTTCCCTCGACGTATAGAAAACTTTCACATGGTAACGTGTACAAATCTTGATGTTGTATCGGCATCCGTATCTCGTCGCTATATCCAAGCGTTGTGTTGGCGTATGGATTGTACGTATGAGTCTCAATCTTGACGATACGATCGTCAAAGATCGGCTCGCCTCCGATATTCAAGATGTCAATCATATCGTTCAAGTATTTCGTACGACGAATCCCAATGATTTTAAAAACTCGCGATTCAACGCGCTGAGCTTCTTTTTAGCGTAACCAGATATTTCATTATGGTCACCCGATACCGCAGTCACTCGCCTACTCGCAAAAATATTGTCTCTCGCGTGCTCCGTGCTTTCGTTCAACACAAGCATTTCATTTGTCAAACGCTTTATTTTTGCCGCCGCCGTATATGCAATCTTACGGTGATTTCCTCTCCTCGAAAATCGAGCAAATGTCCTTCTTGATCAACAATGCGTATCGTTAAATCAGTAATGCTCCGTGCGACGATCGATAGATAAATGATCTGTGCTGGAATTTCCGATATCTTATATCCTGGCGGCACGCTCGGTGAAAATTCATGTATCGTGTGTACGCGCTTGTCATAGCTGTACGCGCCAGTGGTTACGCTGCATTCTATACGAATAATATTTACGCTAATAATATTTATCGGTACATCCGATTCGTGCCATTTCCGAGGCTGTAATATACGATTCGATGAGAATCCCAACAACGATCCAACGTTGCCCGGTTTATTAAAATTTATTCTAAAGACACATTTGATTTCACTTATTAGCGTATTATGATTAGCGCGATTATTGGATATTCATCGTGTTCTTCGTCATCAACAATATCGTTGGAATCAACTACGCGTCGATGTCGTAAAATTGCACGTCGGAGATATTCATTTATTGCGTGTAATTCGTACGATCCCTCGGGAATCGTAATTTCCTTATCGTCGTTAGCAAAATAAAATTTATTATTCCAAGAATTCACGTTCGATGTCGTATGATAAGTTTCAAAGTCCGTTAAACCAAGCTCGTAATCGCCATCGTTTAAATCCATAGACGGAAAGTAGCTTACAGCAAGAACGCTACTCTTGCCGGTCAACGTAAGCGTGAGTGACATGCTGGAAAACTGTCGAACGAATACTGAGTCGCGACGGTGAATTGTCAGGCTTTAAATTCATATCGATCATCGACCGTTTGAAGAAATCGAAGACAGAATTGTCCACAAATACTTTGATTATAATTTTGATAGGCCGTGTGATTGTATTCTATACTTGCAACATTCTGTCCAAAATATCGCACTAATTCCTTGGGCGGTCGAAGATTTCCAAAACTATCGAAATATATTACACGATCTCCCCTCTTTGCATACGCAACCCAACGAGTACCGAAACCATCAACGTCATCCAAATTGACGATACCGCTCTCATTTCGCCGTATACCGTTTATCGGTAAATTATTGCGCATGAAAACGCCTATAAAAAATTGTATACGCATACGTCTTGCAAGTTGTTCCAATTGTACATTAGTTGTTACATCGGCAGGCATTTTTATTTTGACGTTTTTTTTTCTTGGCCGCTGTTGAGAGCCCTCGTCCGCGCTTGTATGGAGCGAGATAAAGACCGTGACCTTCCATGGCGCGATTATGACGTTGCATTTCTTCGAGCTGACGTTGCGCCGCCTTGCTATCGTTCACCGCCTTCGCGATTCCCGCTGCTCCGCCAGCCAATGAACCGAGAACTCTCAATAATGGTAAAATGGGTAAGATACCACTGCGCTTCGCTATAGGAAGTATTCGTTTTCTCGCAGTCTTTTTCTTCATCGATGATTTTTTTGTTTTCATCCCCATACCGAATTTTGTCTTTGCTTTCATAGCCGCCCAAGACAGCTGTAGCGGCTGCTTTCTCACCAATAGTCGAATCTCTCGCGGTAATACGTGTTCGTGCTTTCGTGGCGAGTATATTATCCGCAACGTGTCGTTGACCGAGATCGTTGCTTCCAGAATAAGCTATGTCGTGCTCGCGACACGTGGCATCTAATGGATTGATACCCCGATCGCCTCTAGCCAATCGCGTTTCTAAATGAGTTCCCGGTCCGCAAAACTGATAGCCTGGAATATGTAATTCGATAGGAAGTGCGTTTATAGCACGATTTAACAAACCACCACCTCTTATAATTTTTGCTGGCATTTGCCACAATCTTTTATTAACAGTGTTGGACCGTCGAAATGTGTTTGTTGCCACGGCAAATTATAATGTCGCGTGCATCGACGATACTGTTGAACCTCTGAGTCAGCTTTTATATGTTCGGGAAGCTTGTCCCACAATTGTTCCACGTAGCTACCAAAGTCTCGCAGTAAAACGATCTTGGGGATAATCTGTAACAGCTCGGTGGCAAGATCGAAAATATCGCTGTCAACCGATAGAAGAAGAAACATTTTTGAGACTGAGCGTTTTCGATTCGGTGCGCCTCTATAAATAGGACCCCGATGACTCATTTTCCAAAATCTGATTTGAGATTCGCGAGAGCAAACATGCGGTTCGCGCGACAAGCGACGATAATCAATGTGATATATTTTGACGATAAAACACGAGTAATATCCGAGAAAGAAATACGCAAGCATGGATACATGCTGCCGACTACTATACGCGGTATCATTTGCGGTCCTTCGAATTGCGGTAAGACTAACGTGTTGATAAGTTTGATAGAAAGTCCACACGGTGTACATTTTGAGAATGTGTACGTATACTCGAAATCACTTCAACAGCCGAAATATTGATACTTGGAAAATTTGCTATTATCGATCGATGAAATTGGTTATTTTACATTCTCTAATAATAGTGACGTTATTCCACCGAGCGAGGCGCTTCCGAATTCCATTTTTATCTTTGACGATGTGGCATGCGATAAGCAAGATACGATAAGAGAGTACTTTGCAATGGGTCGACACTCGAGCGTCGACTGTTTCTATCTTTGTCAAACGTATGCCAAGATACCCAAGCATCTTATACGGGACAATGCAAATTTACTGATTTTATTTAAACAAGATGGTACAAACTTGAAACATGTATACAACGATCATGTAAATACTGACATGTCTTACAACGATTTTTGCGCATTCTGTCAGAAATGTTGGCAACACGAGTATGTATTTGTAGTGATTGATAAAGACATTTTACAGACTAATGGACGATATCGAAAAGGATTTAACGATTTTGCAATACCGTAAAGTGGTTAGTCGCTATCGATACATCGATCGAGCAACGTCTAAAAATTTTCGTCCGAGCGCAACATGACGACGACGATTGACAGTGACGATCGTGAGAAGATTGCGAGAGAGATTGTAAAAACGAGCGAATCGATCCGCAAAAAATATCGTTCTTTAAAAACTGGTCAAATGGAGGAAGACGTCGCATTGGAGAAGCACTTTAAACCAATTATCGAACCTTTAAAACAACTTGTCGAAAATACAATCAATGTGGAATCTAATGAAGCGAAAATCGAACCATCGAGTATGCTCGAAGACAAGCATCTGAAAAAAGAGTCTGGAACAAAGCGAACAAGGTCAAATATATCATTGAACGATTCGCTAATAACTTCTACTCAAAATCAATCAAAACGTAAGCGAATGAAACAATTATCGAATGTGGTTACTTCTACTCCGATAAAAGATGTACAATCGAGTCAAATATTGTACGAAAGATCGTCTCCGTATGTGGAAGAAATTTTCGAAACCACGCCTGAAACGCTTGTGACGTCGATTCAGTATCAATTACAAACGTCCGAGGGTCAAAATACATTGCGCACACATCTGGGTCCACTAGGGCAGAAATATGTGGGAGCTATTTTGAGTCAAGATAAAAATAACAGTATGGATTATGTTTACGGTGTTAAATATTGCAACGAAGGAATGATGCTTGGTGATAAAATTTTTGATGTGGATAAAGATGACAATATAATTATCGATGGAATAAGATACGTGGGAACACCAGGTCTCTACGAGTTGATTTTCAAGAGAATACCCGACGGTGACGTATACAATGACGATGATAAAATTAAATACAAAAATATATTACTGGCTACAAATGCGCATAGACGTGGCAATGATATGCGTAATCCAGTGTTAAGTAACAAAGGATGCAAGTATTAAAAATTTAATAGCGCCATTAATCTCTATTAAAAATATAATAGCGCCTGGAAAAAAAGCTGGAGGAGGTATAAACATACCGCGCGCTATGGCGTTAAACGATAATAAGATCGATTATGTGCATTGGAATGATCCCAACGAGTTGGTAGATCGCTTGCGATTGCTGGAAGCTTCGCGTCAAGCCGGCAACAATGCCAACGACAATGAAATATTATCAATTATCGAGGAACTTTGCGAAGCTGGCCTTATTATAAATTAATCTATTTGTCGGCGAAACGAGTCAGTCTGTCATTATTGTTTGTATCGAAATGTCGATTAATAAATTTGGATTATCGTTGGGAACACCGAACAACTCATACTATCAATGGAATGGATTACTAAGAAATTACGTGCGCAATAACGCTCTGTGTCAGACAGCCTCCGGATTTGACGCAAGGTCGTGCAAGATACGACGCGTAGCGCAACCGGAAGATGATACTGATGCCGCAAACAAACAGTACGTGGAAATACGTGTCAAGCTTTTGAGGGACAGACAGGAAGAACTTGAGAACAAAATAATCACGCTCGAGACGAATGTGCAAACGCTGCAAATAATAATGGATGAGATGCAGAAAATGCTTCGGTATGCAACTCACGCGCAGACTACATCTAATTCAGCGCAGGAGAAGAAAGATATATAAAAAATATACGTGGAGGAATTACCTCATTATTGCAAATTATGCCTCGATCAAATATGTCGCAAAAGACCTCTGAAAAACAGCTGCTCGTGGAAGAATTGCATGCTCCAGCGAGAAAAAATTTCCCACGTAGACATGTCATAGTACGCGGATACGACGATCTGTGGCAGGCAGACGTGGTCGAAATGCGTCCATATGCACGATTCGACAAAGGCTACAACTACATACTCACAGTTATCGATGTGTTGAGCAAGTATGCGTGGGCTGTAGCGCTCAAGAGTAAGAGTGGAAACGAGATGTCGGATACGATCGCAAAGATAATTCGAGACGATGGAAGATGCCCGAAAAATTTTCAAATCGACAGAGGAAAAGAATTTTACAACGCAAATGTACAGAAACTCGTGAAGAAACATAGCATTAATCATTATTCGACGTACTGTGTCATGAAAGCCTCGGTCGTGGAAAGATTCAACCGAACGTTAAAGAACAATATATGGAAACTGTTTACGCTTAATGGAAATTACAAGTGGATCGACGCATTGTCCCGGCTCGTTGGAGAGTACAACAGTGATGCCAGAAAAGGGTTCCGCGGCTCACGGCTCAGCAATGGAAGGGGTAACGCACACAAGCGCGAATCGCGTACATGTGCCACATATACGCGGTTCGCGCTTGTGTGCGTTACCCCTTCCATTGCTGAGCCGTGAGCCGTGGGACCCGTTTCTGGCATCACTGGGTAGCGTGTCGGTGGTTTCGGGTACGATATACCGCTTGTCATCGTACGGACTTAGAGCAATTTTTGTCTCGCGTATAGTGTATACTTCGTGTAATTTAGATCTTATACAAGACTGCTGACGCGTCATTTCAATCTCTTCGTTCAAACACCGCGTGTAATCGTCGAACGTTAACGTTCTCGCGACGACGTTACTCTTGACGCCTTTTACTTTTTTCGTGTCTTTCTTACCATCTACTCGCAACGCGTACATTTTTGCCCTAAGCCCGACGAATTCGGTCATGATGGCGCCATTATTCTCGTCCTTCATTACACCCGCTATCTTTTTATTCGCGAGCGGTATTACCGTACACATTGTCCACCGCATAATCGCTGGTATCGAATCTATCGAAGTTGCGCTTTATATTCTCATATACATCGTCACACTCTATGTGATATATAAGACTGTCGGTGTCGGTGTACATGACTTTACATTTCTCTCGAAACATAGGTACCATATAATCGTGGTGAAACTCGTACAAACATGTCTTGGATATGTCGAGTATACACATACCCACGTAGATTGGTTTATTAAAATTAACTTCGAGATTGCGCAATTCAACCGGCGATCAGATTCTCCGAAAACACGCTTCTACTATGAAAATTTGGTTTTGCGATCATCGCCTCTGCGCCATATCTTCCATCCTAATGTGTCACGAGCTTAATGTTAACGTGATTGCGCACATTTTCCATCGTTTTGCCAAATACCGCATTATTCATTAATTTATATAAATTTTTTTCAAAATCATTTTTCGCGAGTGTTCGGAATTGTGTATTGAGTTCGATATAACTGCGAAGCCATGGAGATTGCGAAAACTGTAATATTCGATGTATTTTTGTAACGCGAAGTCCGTGTCGCGTGCATTGCTGCAGGTTGCGGTAATGTATTACATAACGTTTCTTATCATATAAGGTTGCGAGCAGCTTATCCTGCCGCTTACCAGGTGGTTTGTCACGTGTCGGGCAAAACGGTAGGTCGGTGTGCGCATCGTGAACACGTTGCGGATACTCGAGATCGACTTCAAGGATGTAGTCTATAGGCGAATCGAGCGCGATCGATGATGTATCAAAATCGGATACGTCGTCGACCCATCGAAAATCTGCATAGGGCAAAGGTTGACACATTGCCCATCCGTACAAATTATTTACATCAAAGTACGTGAGGTATGATGAAGGTTTCGATGGATCGTATGATTGCATATACTTGTTATTAGCATGTGCGTATCTGTTGGAACATTGACTCAAGCCACCGCGTATTCCGCGTTCGATAAATAAAACCATGTCGATATCCGTAAGCAATTCGAATGTAATATTCGTATGCTTTAACATGGCGTTCCACGTGTATCCGGGAAGAGTATAGTAATACGCGGGGTCGAGCCCATAACTTTTAATACAACTCTCGCGGAAATTTTCAAAAATATCTGCTAATAACAAGACATCAATTTTGAGATACAAATCGCTATATTCACCCAGCGTTCGAATGGAGAACCGCTTCCAGACGTTCTCGGCGTGTGCGTAATCGCTCTCGGATATTGTGTCACCGGTCAAGGAACTGTAAAATGATTCGCGCGGTGGTAAACACGTATCTTGCAATCTGTCGGCGCAGTCAATATATTCGTACGGAAAGACGCCCTTCCGTGTTAATAAATTGAAATTGTCACTTGGTAAATTTTGAAATTCAGATTTTAAAATTTTGAGTTTGTCTTTATTCAAGAATGATGCCAATTTATCGAGACTAGCTGTGAGAAATTTATACGAATCGATAAAACGCAATTTAATATGATTTTTTGATTTCTCTTCGGCAAGTTTAACATTTTTCATAAACGATATATATTTTTCCTTTGTTATTGGAAATAACTCGATTTCCCCTTCGAACGCTGTAGCTATTTCCATGATAATAAAATGTGCGTCGTAACCGGATAAATTATGAAAAACTATTGTAAAGCAAAAAGAATATTTATAATTTAAATTGCAATTTGAATGCGCAGGGCTTCTGTATCGCCCCGTCAGATGGCAATGATCGCATACGCGTGTATCGTCTTGTACGAATGGTTTCTCGCAAATGTGGCAATGTGTCGCGCTGTAAAATTTTTCCCATTCATCAGATGTTAAATTTACCATGGGGACATTAGCTGACAAAATTGTTTTTACACAGCAAGCAGTGCTAAATTTTTAAGTTCTTCGACGAACCATGACATGCAATCGGTACCGCGACGAGAATGATACGCGGATAACGATTCGTCGTACGAACAATGTACATAATATGCTATGCTAAATACTTCATGATGTTGGTAGTTTCTCTCTTCCTCAGTCTTCTCTAAAACGCACTCCAGATCGGCATATACGACGAAAGGAAGCCGCTCCTCCCGATTATAATTGTTGAACGTGAGCCACTTGTCCTTATCGCTCGGTAATCGGATAGCGCACTCGTTCATCTCTCGACAGTCCACCGTATGTGATTGTAACTTGTCATTCGAATCAAAATAGTGCAAACATCTGTAAAAAAGAAATACTTTTTTATTTTTTGTTCAATTATTTCTACAATGTGATTTATTAAATATATACGTACCGATCGCAGATATATTTTTGACCATTATGTTTGCTCAATTGCGAACTCACGAGTCTGGATAGATTCTTGATCCACGCGAAATGTCCAACGTTGTTGTCTTCCACGTACAGCAGGTTGATGTGTTTGTCTCTTTTTAGTTCACTCAGACGTATCGGGACAATGTTCTTTTCCTCGATACTATATACATTGATTGAGATATCGTTGGCAAGTTCAAATTTTTTAATTTGGTTCACAGTCACTGGAAACTCAATGTCCTGGAGATTCAGCACTGTCGTATAATGTGGATACGAAGATTCCCGATCCACTTTCAATTTAGCTGGATGTAGAGCGGCGACCACAGACCACGCGAAACACGCATTGTCATTAGATTGCACGTTGAGCACCGCTCTCTTCATCATTATCGCCCGCGGTAATTTTATATGACATCCCGCGCGCAAAGGATTATATTAATTTATATTTACAGTTAAATCGAGTATTCGTGACAATGCCCACCCGTTATCGCGTTCCTGAAATTCTTCGAGCGATGCTAGAGTGGGCTCGACAACGCGCCGCTCGTACGATTCGCGTAAATTGGATGTGCGAAAGAGTTCATAGTTTCTCGTATTGATACTTTTATTTGCGCCTTTATCACCCATCACAAATTCATCATTGAACAATGTATTAATTTTCACATTAAAGTGTTTTTTCATCACAGTTTGCACGTGTTCGAGCACAATGTCTTTGGCATCCTCGAAAAATTGACGAGGCTCGATGTGATTATGATTTATAACCGCACCAGTCAATATGCGGCTCTCGAACGCCGTATCGATCTCTCGCCAAACCAATCCGTGTTGCCGCGTACTGCATCCTGCACCCGCATGTACAAAACGCCTGCGTAACAAGTTCTTCAATCCCTCGAGTCGCGCAATTCGGGCAATCAGCGATTGTCGAATCCCGATCGATAATCGTGGACGTTTGATTCGGCTTTGCTCTTCCACCGATTCGATATATTCGTCGCATCGTTGCTCCCACGCAACGTACTCCTCTATCGAATTTACCCTTGCATATTGCTCGCGCAGATTTCGTTCGGCACTGTTTTCCGCCATATTTCCAATTTTATGCCAAAAATTTTGCTAACTAGATGCGCTTATTAGTAGCTCTTGTCTCGGAACTCTTGGCGAAAATACTGACAGGGTGTGCCTCTTTACCATGATTTTATATTCTATCTTGATGTCTCTTTCTATCATGTGTATCAACTAAATCTTTATTTCGCGGTTTGTCACGTACATTTTGACTAATGTCGATTATTGCATTTTTTTTGTCGTCTAGAGATGATGTCATCTCAGCCCAGATGCATCGCGAAAGTTTCAAATTACATGCTGCTGTCCAAGTATGTTAGTGCAATTTAACCATGAGGATTATCCTTATATTTCACGATTTTGTCATGTTTTGACACGCGGGTTTGAATTCTGATATCTAGGATGATGTCATTGCGAAGCAGCCGCACATCGGCGCTTGAAAATTTTATATTACGTTGCATTTTTTTCTGCATTCCGCTTCACGATTTTTGTCATGTTTTGACACGCGCGTTTGAATTCTGATATCTAAGATGATGTCATCGCAAAGCAGCCGCACATCGGCGCTTAAAAATTTTATATTACGTTGCATTTTTTTGTGCATTCCGCTTCACGATTTTTGTCATGTTTTGACACGCGCGTTTGAATTCTGATATCTGGGGTGATGTCATCGCGAAGCAGCCGCACATCGGCGCTTGAAAATTTTATATTATGTTACATTTTTTTGCGCATTTGGCTAAATCTCACACCTGGGGGTGATGTCATCGCGAAGCAGCCGTACATCGGCGCTTGAATAGAAAAATTGAAAAAATATCGCGTCGGCAATAATCCCCACCACATTGCAATTTTGCAACGCTAATACATATTTTAAATATGTTTAATACGTTCAGTATTGCATCGGCCACTTGTGTGAAAGGTTCATATAAAAATGTATCCCACTGAAGGAAGCCGCATGAATTATTACGTTCCGATTCAAGATGCTGATGAAACTTCACCGTGTAAGAAGAAGAAATGTAACAAGTAAGTTTTAATTAACTTAAAGAATTTTTATACTTTTTAAATATTTTTTACACCTTTTAAATATTTATATAAATAATATTTTTTTTACTCCCTAGCATTTCATCCGAGCCTCGTCGTGCGGTTCGTATACTTGAAAGACGATACGCCTTAACCCCGACGTCATACAAATATTTGGACATTGGAATAAACGTTGGAGCTGTATCTTGCGTGGGATTGGTTCTCGGCGATAATCGGGGCAATCAAATAATATTGCCTTTTGAAACATGGAAATTGCTGATGCAGAAACGTGGAGACGTTGAACAGCTTCTACAATCGACTGAAATCCCATTGCGGGTCCGAGATTTAACATTCGAAGTGGTTAAAATATCTGATTCGAATATTATAAAAATAGGATTATCCAATAATTCTTTATATATGAAACCGCCAACTCTATTCTATTTATTAGATTTTGAAAAATGCATAGATCATATGTATTACTGGTTATGTGAAAATACTCATATTATAAATGAAAAATTCAAACAATTTGTAACTGTTTTACAACAGAATAATATCGCTAATGTATGCGACGCTGCAAAAGCAATACGTGAAAGTGATATGTTTAACAGCGAATCACTCATAGATTGCGAGTTATTGACATGTGCCGTAAATGATATTCTTCACGATGCTTGTAATAAATAAGTTATTTTACTATTTATCTGTGAGTTTAATTATTTAACCCATCCTTTATGTATGAATAAAAACTGTGTAATAGATATGCACAGTTTGCAAAACTTAAATCTTTCTCTCGACACGCTCTGCTTAAGATGTAGAAAAATGATGAGGTAGATTAGACGTGATACTCCAGTTAGAAGGAGACAAAAGATATAAAATTAAAATATATATAATCGAGAGGAGTGTGCAACGTTATAGTACGCATCTACGCCCTTAGGGCGATCTTAACAATATGTGTTATGGCTGACGAAGAAGTTATGGTTATTGATGATGACGAGGATGTCATTCTCGAAGATGACAACTTGATGGCATTTGAGAATTTGTTGGACGATTCATCAGACGAAGACCGCGTACTTTCGGAGGATTCCGATTACGATAGTGACTGCAGTATTGATATTATGGAGGACATAAAGCAACGTACTTTAAACCGAGTTGAAATAAATGGTTTAGGTGCGGTGAAAATGTGCTGTATATACTTTTATTATAAAAGTGACGTCAACGAAAAATTTTGCACAGACTGTTTTATGCGAATTTCAGACTTATTTTCGAATATTCGTGTTGTGCGAGAACATGAAAGTGCAATTTATGCACTAATCCTGGGATCGTCTTGCGCAGAGTGTAGAAAACCGCTGTATCAGATAATGCCCTGCAATATGTGCCCAATTTGCATTGTATAAGCTGGACAAAACTTGTGTTGTGAAAAAGACATGAATAGGAAATATGAAGAAATCCAAATACATTGCGCGATTAGAACAATATCTATGGGAGTTTTACATAGAGGTGGACTCGGCGTGTTCATGCGGGTTATGGGAAAGAACGTGCCTTGAATGTCTCGAGTGGTTGGAAGAACAGTACCGACTCGCGATGTTACAACAGAGGCGCGGAATTCAATCGCTGTTTGGCAGAATCGCGCGACTTGAAAGTTTAAGACATTCGTTACGCAAACGTTACACACCCAACGATGTCCGTGTCCCGGCGCTATCGACAAACACTCCTGTGACATCTATTGTACAAATGGTACAAGGCCGAGAAATCGGCTTGAAGAAATCTAATACAATAGATTTGGATCATCGTCTGAGAGATCATGAAGAAGTGATGTACAAGGAATGGGATTTTGATATATAAAACGCAGCTGACGTCTCGTTATGAACCGCATTGAAATACTCGAAGAATTAATTGTATCTATTTTTTAAAAATTTTATAATATTTAAATTCTTATACTAATAAGACTTGGATTTTTTCTGTTTCAAATAGAGCACCATCATACTATCATTATTATTTTATATCTTTGTATTTTTTTTATATTTTTATTGTTATTATTATTTTTATTATTATTTTATTATTATTTTTAAACACACACACACACACACACACACACACACACACACACATTGTATTATATACACAATTATTGAATAAATATTATTATTGTTAAAATATATTTTTATTCTCTTTTATTCTTCCCTTTTCCTCTTTCTTATCCCAGTATGCGAGTATTACATTTCAGTACGTGCTGTTAGATAGCGGCGTCAGCCATTTGATTAAAATATAGATGTTACATTTCAGTACATGAGCATTATGTCCGTCACAAAGTGCTTGACAACGAATGAAGAACAGTGTATAAAAATGTTTCGCAATCATTTGGTAAGTAGTGTCCAATGTTTTCGTATGCAAGATTATGTGTGATGTATATTACATAATATTATATTTCAGTTCGTGCAAATAGACGTCATCCACCGCCGATACATGCGGTGGATGAGAGGAAATTTGCGTTGGGCGCACGCCAATTTGTGGGGGGATACGCGAGGGGCCCGCGAGTAGGCATGTGTGCACCCTGACCAGTATGAAGATATCTCCTATTTGCGGCCGCTTTTTGGGCTTGAGCCCTATGAAGAAGAGGAAAATTGGGAACCTGAAGAGGTGTGGGAAGAGGAAGAGGAAGAGGAGGATTGGGAGGAGGATTGGGAGGAAGAGTTTGCGGCCCCAGGAGGATAATGTAAGTATCTTCTTTTTTAAAATTTATATTAGATTTATAAAAATTAAATTAATATACTAACAAGATATGTATTTTTCTTTTTCAGAAAGAGCCGCAGCAAATATTTTTATTATATTATTATTATTATTATTATTATTATTATTATTTTTTACACACACACACACACACACACATTTAAACGAACACATAAATTTTGAATAAATATTATTATTATTATTATATTTAAAAAAATGTCAATTATTTCTGCACCTTCTTCTTTCCTTTTCCCACACGCGTGCATGCCTCGCCCTATCTCTCGCGCACCGCCTTGCGAACGCCGTATCATCCACGTGCATGCTTCGCGCTATCTCTCTCTCTCCCAAGCGCATGCTTCGCGCTATCTCTCTCCCAAGTGCATGCCTCGCGCCATCTCTCTCCAACGTGCATGCAAACGCTATTCTTGTCTTACGCTCATATGGACGCCTCGCGCTATCCTTCTCCCACGCCCATAGAATATCATTAGCGCTATCCTTCTCTTACACATTGCGGACGCCTCGCGCTATCCTTCTCCTCGCTGCATCGTACCTTCACGTTCCCTCTTCCCCGCGGGTCCCTCGCCTATCGGTTTCGCCGCGATCCCCCTCTTCCCCGCGGGTCCCTCACCTATCGGTTTCGCCGTGGGTCCCCCTCCCCCTCTCCGCGGACCCTTCGCCAATCGGTTTCGCCGCGATTCCCCCCGCGTGACGTCATACCCCCCCGCGCTGATTTCCCCTCGCTCCTCACCCCCCTCAGAGGACCTGGGTTAGAACTCTCCTAGATACACTACTCGGAATCTAAAAGAAAGTGGGGAGAAAAGTTTGCGCTCGAGGCTAAATAACCGAAGAAATTAAAAATTGTTCGAGTTTGTCATCGATTAATTATTTGATTTTTCATTGGTTAGTCATATAATTAAACATCGACAAGGCAAAATTCTCTCTAATTTTATCGTTTTCTGTAACGATATCTAAGTAAACGATTAATGATGAATGATAAAATTTGTGGGTACATGTAGCTAAATAATCGATGAGATTTAAAATTTTCAAATTTGTCGTTGGTTAATTATTTAATTATTTAGTTATTGGTTAATTATTTCGTCATTTAATTATTCTTCGACAGGCAATATTCATTCTAGTTTTATCGTTTTCTATAACAATGCCTAAGTAAACGATTAACCGATAAATAACTAAATGACAAACTGATGAATAATTAAAAAATGTTATCGTATTTTCGAATATTATCGTCCGTAATGCATTCCGTACCGTAAAAGTATATTTTGTATTTTGCGTGCAAGCGATATCAAAAAACGGCGAAACTTGAAGCAGTAATATCAAAGTGTATAGGTTCGGATTTGTCGAGATCGTTAAATACCAACCAATATTTGTCGGCGTTGTCGGCCGAATCGCAGAAAATTAATTACGCTATTTTTCGAACTTCTGCGTGCGAAAGTTTGGACACTTTACTCGATGTGATATATAAATTAGACCGTTTCAACGACTATAACAAATTATTACATAGCGTGGATGAGATAAGTAGACGAGTAAGGCCAGTTCTAACCCACTTTGCTTTGGAAACTCCCTGTAAGAGTGAGAGAGTGAACATGCGGATAAAACGAGATAGAAAGATATCCGAGGGCGGCAGGTCGGGCAGGGGGGAAAACAGGGGGGGGGGAACGCAGAGCGTTCTGCGCATTACATGTACACAGTTTTCGCTTGTGTGCGTATCCCCTCCACTACGGTTGCGTGTTGCTAGCGTGGGCATTCTGGCATCACTGGTCAGGTGCGTTAAAGATGCGTCGCCGGCGGTCGTCGCTTTATCTCCGACCCGGGGAATCGCGATGATCCGTGACATATAAATACGATAAATTGAAAATGATCATGTAACGGTAGGACCATTACTACGGTCATGCAGGGCTTGCTTCACCCCGCTCTACCAATCATGCGCTTTCGCTCACCCGCACGCTCTATCTCTCTCGCGGGGTCCCCACGCGGTACCGACTCCCACCGCCGGACCGACGGCGCCCAGTGGGGGACGCCGGCTAGGTATATAAGCCCGGCCGGCCAAGACATCGGGACCAGATCCTATCCCGACCTGCTCCTGATACCGATCTCACCACTACCTACTACCTCTTGGGGCTGAGGCTGAACTCAGCTCCGTCGGGTTGTACCGACACACTCTACCTGGAGTCGAGGTTGCCCTCGACTCCGCCGGGTTGGACCGGCTCCTGCCTACACCGCTCCTGGAGTCGAAGTTGCCCTCGACCCCGCTGGGTTGCACCGGCTCCCACCTCTACCTGGGGTCAAGGCTGTACTTGGCTCTGTCGGGTTGAACCGACTTCCGTTGCTCAGGCAGTGCTCGATGTGACACTCGTGCCTGCCGGCAATACCTAGCCGCCTAACCTGACAGTAGCTTATAAGTGCATGTACAGACCGCGCTGTAGATATTTGCCGCATAATATATATAAGTCCGATAGCTATAACCGCGATAGTAATAAGCCTGCTAGTCTTAAGTCTGCTAGTAATAAGACCGGTTAATAATAAGTCCGCTAGCTATAACCACGCCGTAATAATAAGACCTGATAGTAACAAGCTCGCTAGTTATAATCGCGCCGTAGTACTAAGTCTGCTAGAAATAAGACCAGTTAGTAATAAGTCCACTAGCTCTAACCGCGCCGTAATCGCATGTAAATAAAACCGGGAACGATCGCACGCCGCACCTGTCTTGCGCTTCTCGCCGCTTTGCGCCCATCGCTTTGCATTTCCGTTGTGCGCCCCGCACCCTGCTATCAGCGACACCGCTCCACGCACGACATCACCCGGCCCTGCACCACCTATCTGCTGTATCTATCTATCTTTCTCTCACTGAATAAACTATCTTTTCTACCTGTACTGTGTCTCGTAAGCTTGAGTCTCCCCTCCTCTCGAACCCGGACACCGACGAGCCGATCCGAGCGTCGAGCGAGGTGACCGCGTTACAATATAATATTAATAGATGCGTTGTATGGAGGGATGTGCTGTTTTAATATATTAGGAGATGCGGGTGTCGTTTTATCTCTATTCGATACCCAGCGCGCGGGGACCGGGGGGTTCGCAATTTTTCATCTTTGCTACTATAAAAGGATCGCGACGATTTTAAAATATTAGTTTATTCTAAAATATTTTGTCGAGGCGACGTACGCAATGAAGCATTCACCGAATACTTTAACGGCACTAGCCAGAAGAATATTGAATACTTATATTAAAAATATCGAAGATATACGGGTATTAGAAATACCAAATTGTTTAAAGAACGAATTGCGCAAATATTACATAAAGGATTGTTTATACTGCAAAGAAAAAACCGATTTTGCCGAAGAATTCGTGCGAGAAACGAGCGTCGCGCCATTCGACGAACCCTTCGCGGACGTTGGAGCCGACCGCTATTTACTTTACCGCAATTGGAAGTGGCGATACGGCGTTCCGAAATTTTTGTGGGAGATGAATCACGTTGTGCATTGCTTCTACAAGTTTGGTTGCGAATTCGATAACGGATACTATTTCGAGGAAGAAGAGAGATGTTGCGCGCGTGAACCGAGTTCTGCGAGAAGTATATCGACGCACGTAAAAAAAACAGTGCTCAGCCAGATAGTGCGCGCGAGCGATCTCATCGACGAAATTTTTAAGGCGTCGAATCATTGGTGCAGCGGGTGCGATACGAGAGCTTTATTTTACATCGAGGAGTACGACGAGGAAGATACGTGGCTTATTAGTAAAAAATCTTAGCGTCCATTGAAGAATTAGTAATAGATCGACAAACGATGGAAGAGCGCGATCTTCTCGAGAGCGCGCGAAACGTCGTGACGGTGGAAGCGCATCTCGCGTGGGCGTGACGATGCGACGAGCGTCTCGAATCTCTACTGGAGAGATGTTGAGGCGAGCGCCGGGGAAGATCCACCGAAACCATCAATTCTCTGGTGGCTCAAATCGTTCGATTGACAGGCGCAAGAGACGATTTGCGTCGACGTTTCGAGCGCGTGAGCGGCGGCGTCGAGAGGGGCGAGGGATTTTCGTGGTTCGAGATCGAGACGGTTTTCGCTAGACGCGTGTTAACCGTCGCGATTATTAATTTCGATTACATCGAACCTCTGCGATTTCTCGAGGATGCCGGGGACACCGTGCTCGATCGAGTACGCGATGTTATTGGCAGGTAAAACAGCGTTAAGGTTAATACCGCCTTCAACGGCAAGTTCGTCTCGGGCAACAAGATCGCTGTTAAGACCGTCGCCACGAAGAATCATCCGCTTCTACCTACATCCGATCTGCGAGAGTGGTACGGGAGGCGCGTAGTCGAAGCTATTCTAGCTTTGCTGGAGGAGTTTCAGGAGCGCGATAGCGGATGGGCGTTATCGCGGATACTAAATCTAACGGTGAACGTAAACGAGTGGCACCCGTATGACCACGTCAATATTGACCACGGTCCCAATTGATCACGTTGAGATTGACCACGTTGCGATTGACCACGTTGATATTGACCACGGTCCCGATTGACCACGTTGAGATTGACCACGTTGATATTGACCACGGTTCCGATTGACCACGTTGATATTGACCACGGTCCCGATTGACCACGTTGATATTGACCATGTTAATATTGACCACGGTCCCGATTAATCACGTTTATATTGACAACGGTCCCGATTAAAAAACCATGTAACACACACATGCGGGAGGGGGGTGCAAGGGGGCCTTCCCCCCCCCCCCTCCCGCACCTCCTCCGCCAATCAGGCACAATGGACCTCGCTTTACAACTTGCAAAGTACATGTCCTAGTAACGACATGTATTGATCCGTGGTCAATATTAACGTGGTCAATATTAACGTGGTCAATATTAACGTGGTCAATATTAACGTGGTCAATATTAACGTGGTCAATATTAACGTGGTCAATATTGACGTGGTCAATCGGGACCGTGGTCAATATCAACGTGGTCAATCTCAAGGGATCGTCCCGATTGCGCACATTACCGATCGGACACGACAATATTTCTCGATCGGACACAGACCCGATCGGACACAGTCCCGAACGGACACAGGCTCGATCGGACATAGACCCAATTTGACACAGTTCCGATCGGACACATACTGTTGCAATCGGACACAGTCCCAATCGGACACAGGCTCGATCGGACACAGACACAATCGGACACAGTTCCGATTGGACACATATGGTTGCAATCGGACACCATCCCGATCGGACACATATGGTTGTAATCGGACACCATTCCGATCGGACACAGCCCCGATCGGACACAGTATATCAGAAATATATAGGTTTGGGTAAGGTTATATCTTCCGGAAGTGGAGCCCCCCGTAGGGGGAGCGGAACATACTGCCTCCACGCATATACTTTTTAATGCGTAGTAAGATTTCACATAGGTTTACAACTTTCCACGCGAAGCGAGGTTCAACGCAAACCTATGTGTCTAGTTTTTTGATAGTGGAGTCCCCCCGTAGGAGGGGCGGAACCCACTGTGTCCACGCATACATTTTCCCATCCACACAACAATTGTTCGTTAATATGCTTTTCATCGTTCGCGTCCATTGTTCCGAACAATGTTTTCGCTATCGAGCCTATTCCGTCTATCAGTCCTCTGCGTCTGTTAGTCGATGGTTTATATATTGTCTGAATTTGTGTCATTACGTTTTTTAGATATTTTGCTTCTCGTTTCGCTATAATATCAAGATTATTGCAAGCGTCTCGATGGTAGTGATTCTGTAGTCTCATTGTATCGCACATCGTTTCTGTTTGTTGCAAATACTTCAATATTTGTTCGTATCTGTCGTTTAATATTGTTAGATCTAATTTGATTACTAATTTCCATGTTCCCTTGACGTAGTATAGCTGTCCAATTTTTTCAAAGTATAGGCCCGGGTTATATTCAAATTCTTGAATTTCATATGATGAGTCCGTTTCATATAACTCCGTGAGACCCTCGGACCGTCGGCTGTTCCAGCTGACGAGCATCCTGTGATATTATATACTTTAGTTTTATTTCTCGCGATGATATCCCGCGAGTGTCATTGTTATCGGTTAGTATCTTTTTTCTGAGATGATTTTTCTGCATGCTTTTCGACGGATTATTTCATTCAGTGTTCAGTCTTCTGTCGACATTCGTACGGTGACATTTTCATTGTCTGTAGCGAATCTTATAATTATTGCTATTTTTAATGGAGTCGTATAATTTTTGCTTTTGGTGTTTGGAGCCTATGTCCAACCCATCTGACTTAGTATGCAGGGCGTGCAGTGATTAGTGTTGGATTCTGCCCAGAGTTGGAAAGAGGAGTGTACGTTAGAGGGGACGCAAGACCGGGTACTAACCTGCAACAACCAAGAAGTCGGTTAGGTGGGGCGTCGCAGGTGAGGCGTGCGGAGGGCGCCACAGGCCAGTCCAGGGTTAGAGTAGGGACCGGTATGGTAGCGCCGCGCAGGCGCACGGGCGGAGCTAGGCTGGTGGGGTTCTATCCCGCGCGCGAAGCGTGTTGGCGTCCGAGGAAAGAGGACGCGGAGCGCGCGGGAGGGCCTCAAACTCATCACTACTGTCCAAAGATAGCCCCGACACATCTGGCAATATAACTTTACTCAAGAGTTTGTGTGGGGCATGTTGAACTGTTATCCATCCCGTTACCGTTATATAACCATTGTAGTATAATTGGATCAAAATACTAGCCAATGGATCTGTAGGAGCAAACGTGGAAAAGTCTGTTCCTCTTGGCACACGAAACGATATTTTCCTTGGCGATGTTCCAATTGTGCAACATGGTGTAACAGTTAAAGATTCCTTGGCAGGTCCCCAAATTTGCAGTTGTATTGCAGGGCAACGGGAATGGCCAACAATAGCGAAGGTGAAACATCCTCCAAGTAGACGACAGGGTCTATTAATTCCATTTAAGCCAATATCTTGCACCTGAATATCTTTACTAGCAGCTCCAAACTGAGCAACATAGTCATATCGTAAGGTATTGGGTAAACCAACCCTTCGACGACGAACTCGCCTTCTTGGCATTCTGTGTATCTTAGCAATTGCAAAGCAACTGAGCCCCCAAACCACGACAAGGTGATACACGTATGGGGGAAAAGGTGGGCTCACTGCTTTATTAGCTTATAGATTCACAAAATATAACACGTTAGTTGGCACACGATTTACGTCTTTATAACCACATGAACTCGGTCTTGACCTCAATACACACTCCCCAAGTATTGGTAATGAATAAAAAAAAGAAGAGATGAAAACCTCTATCTTCACCGATGTGATGGCGAATGGCTCAGCCCCCAGAGTTGGAAAGAGGAGTGTACGATCCAGATTTCTGTGGTTTGTGTGAGTGGTCGTCGTACCGTGAGTGAGGTGGTGCCACATCCTTGGCACAGTTTGCCGTTAATTTGGACGGCGATGGATATCTGCCGTCTTGTGGATGCGGGTACTTTCCGCAACTTGAGGGCCTCTCGGGCGTTGGACCCCGCTCGACTTCCCTTGGGCCCTGGTCTTTATCGCCGGGCCTTAATCGCCGGGGTCGTCCTTCTGGAGATCGAGGTCGAACGAGCTTGGCGACTCTTCGTCGTGCTCTCGATCGTATGCGTTATCCTGGTCGTTCCCGCAACGAGTAGGGTAAGTGTTCCTATTAATTTTCAATAAACTGCTTCAGCTTATTTGTGTGCATGCGGATTGCTTTTCTCCCCCTTTTTATCGTGTAATTTACGACTGAGTTGTTTTCAATTATCGTGTACGGTCCGATCCATAAAGATTCGAGTTTTTTAGATCGTCCGCGTCAGAGTGTCTCGTCGTACACTAATACTTTGTCATCGACTTTAAATTTTATTTCTTTAGTATTTTTATCGTACTGTTGTTTAGCTTTAATTTTTTCTTCTTTAACATGCTCTTTTGCGAGCTGATTTGTTGCCCGTAGTCTTTCTTTTAATTTTTGCGCGTAATCGTCGTAATTATATGTCGGCTTAGGCGGTCTCGTCAGTGCCGTAGGTAGATCGGCTTGGTGCCCGTAGACTAGTTCAAAGGGTGTATATCCTGTAGCTGTGTGTGGCTTCGTATTATACGTGAACATTGCGAAGGGTATCCATTCGTCCCAGTCTGTCTGGTCGTCATTTATATAATGTCTTAAATATTCGGCTAATGTTCGATGCGATCGTTCTAACGCGCCATTACTTTCCGGATGATAGGCAGTTGTTTGTATTTTATTTATTTTTAATAATTTGCATGTATCTTTAAATATTTCGCTTAAGAAATTTGTGCCTTGATCCGTTAAAATTTTTTCCGGAATTCCATGTTCGAGAACAATTTTTGTAACGAATTCTTTACTGACCGTATTCGCTTCTTGATTTGGAATCGGTATCGCTTTACTGAATTTCGTTAAATTGTCTTGAAATGTTAATAGATATTTATTTCCGTTGGTCGTTATTGTTAACGGTCCTACGATATCTAACGCGCATTTTTCGAAAGGTTTTGTCGGTGTATCCGTGATTATTAACGGTACTTTATTTTTTCGCGATAATTTATTTTTTTTGCAAAATTCGCATTTTGATATGTATTTTTCGACGTCTTTTGTTAATCCGTGCCAATTATAATTTAGGCGGATTCTTTTTATTGTTCGCTCGATTCCTTGATGTCCTGTGGGTGCATCGTGATATTCGTATAATATCTGTTTCTTCTCTTCCTCCGTATATTTTTTCTCTTCGTCTAAGTTCGTTTCTTCTTCTATTGCGAGGACTTCTCGCTCCTCTTCTGTTTCATGGGTGTCTCTTTTTACATTGCGGCTCAGTGCATCGGCGTTCGCATTCGCTCGTCCGGCTTTATGAATGATTTCATAATCATACTCTTCGAGCTTTAATCTGTTTTCTTCGTTAATTTAGTCAGTGGCTTGGCTATTCTTGAGAAGTCTTCTATAAATTTTCTGTAATATCCGGCTAGTCCTATGAAAGATTGTATATCTTTTACTTCCTTTGGCGTCGGAAATTCTTTTATTGCTGTTAATTTTGAAGGATCCGGAGATATTCCATTCTCCGAAATAATGTGACCTAAATAAATCACTTCCTTGCGTAAAAATTCGCATTTATCCGGCTGCAATTTTAAATTATTTTCTCGAAGTCTCTGTAGTACTTCCTTGAGTCGTTTGTTGTGGTCTTCTAGGCTTGATCCATATATAACGATGTCATCCAGATAAACTAAACATTTTCGTCCTTGCATTCCTGTCAGAACTGAATTCATCAATCGCTGGAATGTTGCTGGCGCATTCTTTAGTCCAAACGGCATTCTATTAAACTAGTAATGTCCGTAGGGCGTTGAAAATGCTGTTTTATGTTTATCTCGTTCGGTCATCGGTATCTGGTGATATCCTGATGCCAAATCTAAGGTAGTAAAATATTTCCTAACTGGTCCAATATATCGGTGATGTTGGGCAGTGGAAATGAGTCGCCTATCGTCAGATCATTTAGCTTCCAAAAATCGACTACTATTCGGAGCTTCGGTTTTCCAGATGCATCGGCTTTTTTCGGTAACACTAATAGAGGTGCGTTCCATTGACTCGCGCTTGTTCGGATTATGCCGTTTTTTAACATTTCTTGCACTTGTTTATTTACTTCCGTTTTATGCCTTTCCGGAATGCGATACGGTCTCGTGTTTACCGGTGAGGTATCGGCGCGCGTGTTTATCTCGTGCTCTACCGTCGCGGTGCACGTCAGTGGTTCTCCGTCCTACTGAAATGTATCGTAATATTCTTCGCATATCCGTAAGAGTGCCTGTTTTTTTTCTGAATTTAAATGCTGTGTTCGTAGAAGTTGTCAAATTTGCGAGTATCGTGAGGAAGTAGGTTTAGAATTTTTTCTCGTTTGTATAGTGTGTATTTCGGATTCTCGGTCGTATTCTACATCTTTGAAAACAACATGCGGCGTCTGTATTTCGACTTCTGTATCGGTCGTATTCATTACACTAACGGGGCATGCGTGATCTTTTGATTCTACTAAGCAATTTCCGATATAGATTCCTGGAGCTGTTTCTTCTGCCCGTACTACTCCTATCCGATTTTGATTCGTTGTCGCTTTTACGATGGTTTCGCTGCGCGGTTTTAGAATGGTTTTATTAAATGAATGGAATTTGAGCACGGCGTCTCCTATTTTTAGTTGATTTTGTTTATAATTGCAAGATACCGAATGTTGTCGAAGAAAGTCAATTCCTAGAATTCCTTCATATTCGATCGGAATGTCATCTCTTACAACGTAAAATGCATGTTTTATTTTATGTCCATCTACTTTAATTGTAGCGTACATTTTCCGATAATGTGTACCTTATGCCCGGTTATGCCTGTGAGCGCGATTTTATCCTCATATATGAGGGTATCGCCCTTTAATTGTTTTAATTTTATTAACGAGATGGTCGATCCTGAATCGTATAACATCCGTATTTTTTCATCCTTTGCTTGTCGCATGGGTAGTGTTACTAACAATAAATCTGTTTCTTCTGTGTAGCGGCATATCTTTAATGTGCGTAACGCGATATTCGAACGCAGGTCGCGGTTGTTTCTTTTTAGATTCGCTTTTATCATCTTCGCTACTGTTACCGTCGGACTCGGAATCTCGCTTTTGTTGTCGCGGATTCTTTCGGTCGTGTGTATTTTCTTCGCGTTTTTTCTGGTTACCGTTCAAACTCCAGCATTCGTCGCGGGTGTGTCCGGATTTTTTACCATGTTTGCAATATTTATTTATTGCATTTATCCGCGAGGATTTTTCCGGTTTAGGAAGCGCGTATCGATTACTTCGACAATCGCGTCCGTAATGTCCGTTTTTTCCACATTTAAAACATTGCGGAGTCGAATTTCGAATCTGTCGCGAATTGCTTGATTCGTATTTATTTTTATTCGGGAAGTTGCTTATTCTTGCCGTTGGTCCGATAAGTTTTTCTTCAGCGCTCGCGCCCGTTATCGCTTCTTGGAGCGTCATATATCGTTGCGCGCGTACGAGTACCTTTAATTCGTCGCGTAATCCGATTTGAAAATTTATTAACGCCTGTTTTTTAATCGTGTGTTTAATCGTGCGTTTTGATAGTGAGAAGTCCTCTTCTCCTTCAATCATAGAATCGTACAATTTCATTGCTAGTAACTCAACGCGTTGTCCGAAAGCATACGCGGTTTCATTTGATTTTTGTCTTAATGAATTGAACTCGATTTGTAAATGCGTAGTACTTTGTTTAGATTGGTAACAAGTTTCAAGTTGATGTTTTAATTCGTCGAACGTTTGTATATCTCGCGTCTCAAAATCCTGCATCGCTTTCCCTTTTAATTTTGTAAATAAGATTACTTGAATTAACGATTCTTCGTCCGCGGGATTTATGTTCTGAACGGCGTATTTACACGCGTTTAAAAATTCTTGCAGTTTATGTCGCGAGGTTCCGTCGAACTCGGGGATCATTATTTTTGCTTCCTTTAACGGCAGATAATTTGGGGCGACGCTTCGTCGATTTCTGATATCGCGTCTCGTTCGCCCATATGTTGTTTCAAACGCATCGTTATCGTTTTCCCTGCGAGTATCTGTATGACGGGGTAATTGTGTGTCCGCGCTTTCTAGTCGCGTTACTCGTATGTTTAATGAATTAATATCCGCGCGTATTTCATTTAAAATGTGGATGATCTGTGTATAATCTCCTCTTTCTTCGCGGTTTCTTTCGGGAGGCGGCGTGCGGTCGGCCACCGCTATATTTTGGTCCATCTGGCGGATGGATCGTCGTATATTGTCTATTTCTTCGTCTACCGCGCCTCGCGGTAGATTTGCGGGAGTACCTTCGTGCGGATTTCACGATTCGGCCATATTATTTTCTTGTTGGCGGTAAATTTCTTCCAACAGATCGCTCTCGTAGGAGGTTAGTGAAAATTCGCGTCGTAAAGATACTCTGCTTGGAGTTCTGCTAATATATGGTCGCGTACGTCTAGTCTCGCGTTGAATGTGGTCAGTGAGGTCAGTCATATCACACGGAAATAGGCTTTCGTCGAAACTATTGAACGGAAATTCGCGTTCGATGATGACGTGCTCCGGTAACTCGGGCTCGCTTTCGCTCGAGTATTGAGTTTCTAAATTTCTTCGCGCGTTGTTAAAGTTTTTTCGCGGTGTTAGACTTAAGCTAATCGCTTGTCGCGCTGGTTCACTTAATAACCACGATCGGTTCGCTGACGGTTTCGGTACGTTAGAACCTTCCGACATTCACGCAATTACAAATATATTACGGAATTACAGTAATAAGACGGCTCGCATGTTCGCTCACTGGGTCAGTAGGTTGCTCATGCTGCAATCTCTCGCTCGGCGGCTGATAAGGCTGGCGGCCTGATGCTCGTCGTACGGCGGTCGTTGCCCGGCGGCGATGCGTCGTCCTTAGAGATGTCGTAGGTCGGCGTTGGTCCTTGGACGCTGGCGTTCCTACTCGGGTTTCAGCTGCTTGGCCGTGATTCTCGTACTGCTTGTGTCGTCCGTATCTGTTGCTTCTGCTTGTGTCCGTCGGCTTTAACTTGTTTGCTGACGTGCCTGTTATTTACTCTTTTGGTTTTTTACAGGTCTTTATTCGGCGAGTTGGCTGGCGATCCATTGGCAGATCCCACCGCTGCCACCAATTTTGTTGTGCCTCCGTGGAAGCACAGCGAATTTTTGGGGATCGTTGGCCAAATTAGAACTAAGAAGTTCGGGATCGTGCAGGGTCGTTCCGCCGTTGTAGTAAATATGTAGTTTGAGTAGAATAAAAATCATTTATTTAGTTACATCGACTTTAACTCTTCTTTTCCTTTGCGCACTTTAACTTGGCTTATCGCGGTATAGAGTTACTTCGCGTGCCTGATATCGCGGCTGCCGTCGCGAGATCAGCTGGGACGTTCTTTATTATTAAATCGTTTACGTTAGTCTGTCTCGTGGTTGCTATTGTTAATTTATTCGCACTACGTAATTGTATGATTATAACTGGTTCGTGTGATTTTGTGATTAGGACTGCCTAGCGCTCGTTCGAGGTGGGTAGTTTTATCACCTCCTGTTCGATTAATTTTTTGGAGGGGATCGCTTAGCGACAGGACCATAGGTGGTCGTGTCGCTCGATTTTGGGTGGAAAAACCCCGGATGCAAGCTACGTATATTCTTTGCTTGCATTTCCGGCGTATCGTTCTTCGAGTCTCGCGAACGCGTGGCCTCCGCGCGTGGCTTGCTTTGTCAGCGATTGCGCTCGTAACTTTATACGTCTTCCTCGGCTTCGAGTTATAGTCGGAAGACGTTAAATAATATTTAATAATTAATAATTATGCTAATTTGGTTATAGCCGTTTTGGGCTATAACAGCCTATGGCGGATCTTACGCCGGATGAATGGGAGAGATTCAAGAACGCGACGCATTGTCACGTGTGCGAGAGACCGTTCGAACCGGAAGATGCTCGCGTACGCGATCACAGTCATCTGACCGGACGATAGAGAGGTCCCGCGCATTCGAATTGTAATCTAATATCTGTATCTGAAAACCGATGTTCTTCTATTGGCCGATGTCTTCGAAAATTTTCGCGACACGTGTGCGAAGAGTTATGGTTTAGATCCCGCGCACTAATACATATTACCTGGATACACGTGGGACGCTATGTTAAAACATACGGGCGTTCGATTCGAGCTGTTAACCGACATCGACATGATAATGTTCGTGGAACGCGGAATACGCGGCGGGCTAAGTCAGTGTTCCAATAGATACGCGCGCGTTAATAACAAGTACGTACAGTCGTACGATCCCTCGGAACCACCGTTGTATCTTATGTGTTTCGAGGTAAATAATTTGTACGGATGGGCGATGTGTCAATCGTTGCCTTACGAAGATTTTCAATGGGTCGACGATGTTACGAGCATCAACTTAATGTCCATAACGTCGAACTCGCCTATCGGTTATATTCTAGAAGTCGACCTTGCGTATCCGCTCGATCTTCATGACTCTCACGGTGACTTGCCATTTTGCCCAACGCGCGATAAACCGCTCGGAAAACGACAGGATAAACTTCTCGCCACGCTGTACGATAAGCGCCATTACGTGACGTATTATTGTAATCTACAACAATGCGTTCGACACGGATTACGCGTTACAAAGATACATAAAATATTACGATTCGCGCAATTTCCATGGTTGCACGGATACATCGAACTGAAAACGCGACTGCGAACTAGCGCGAAAAACGAATTCGAGAAAAATCTATACAAATTGATGAATAACACCGTGTTTGGTAAGACTATGAAGAACGTGCGCAATCATATCGATGTCCGGCTCGTGACTCGATGGGACGGGCGATACGGCGCGGAGGCGATGATCGCGAAACCGAACTTTCACAGCAGAAGCGTCTTCGCGGAAGATCTCGTAGCCGTGGAATTGCGCAAACTCGAAGTTAAGTTCGACAAACCGATTTACGTAGGAATGTGCATTCTCGATGTGTCCAAGATTCGATTTATACGAATTTCACTACGAATATATTAGGTGTACAAATAAGTTTCCGCCGTTTGACAAAAGTTGGCGCCACCAGTAAGTTATGGTTAAAATTGTCAGATGTAAAACGTCCTTATCGTAAGATTGGACATCAGTCAATAACATAACCTTAAAATATTAGTGATTTTTTATCAGTATAATATATTCTTTTTGTGTGCGAAAATGTCGAGTTTTGAGCCGAATAAGCGTCATTTGCGGGAACTTTTGATGTACTTCTTCAATTTGAAGAAATCTGCAGCTGAGGCGTATCGATTGCTTGTAGAAGCATATGGTGAGGCTGCCTTAAGTGAGAGAAGTTGTCGTGAGTGGTTTCAAAAGTTTAAGAACGGTGAATTTGACATCGAAGACAAAGAACGTAGCGGAAGGCCGAAAGTGTATGAAGACGCAGAATTGGAAGCATTATTGGATCAAGATTCGTGCCAAACGCAAGAAGAACATGCACTTACATTGGGAGTGACTCAACAAGCAATTTCACATCGGTTGAAATCATTGGGATTGATTCAAAAACAAGGAAATTGGGTTCCATATGAACTGACTGACGCCGAGAAACGTTGAACGCCGATTGTTCACATGTGAAATGCTGCTTGCCAGGCAAAAACGAAAGGGTTTTCTGCACCGTATAGTCACTGGTGATGAAAAATGGATCCACTATGATAATCCAAAAAGGAAGAAATCATGGGGACCACCTGGTCATGCTTCAAAACTCTTGTTATGCATTTGGTGTGATCAGCTTGGTGTCGTGTATTATGAGTTGCTCAAACCGAACGAAACCATTACTGGGGCTGTCTACCGAACACAATTGATGAGATTGAGTCGAGCACTCAAGGAAAAGCGCGCCCACTACTCCAGACACGACAAAGTTATTCTCCTGCATGATAATGCTCGTCCACATGTTGCGGCGCCGGTCAAAACCTATTTGGAAACACTCAATTGGGAAGTTGTACCCCACCCGCCGTATTCACCAGACATTGCTCCTTCTGATTTCCACATGTTTAGATCGATGGCGCATGGCCTGTCTGAGCAACACTTCACATCATATGAAGATACCAAAAATTGGGTCGATTCGTGGATAGCCTCAAAAGATGAAGCATTCTTCCGACGCGGAAGTATCATTATGCTGCCAGAAAGATGGGAAAAAGTAGTAGCAAGCGATGGACAATACTTCAAATAAAACATTAGGTTCCGTTCTTTCACAATAAATGCCCAATTTTTGATAAAAAACGGCGGAAACTTATTTGTACACCTAATATGTTACCGTTGTATCGAGACAAGTGCAGGATAATGTACACCGACACGGATAGTCTTATCTACTGCGTCGAGTGCGAGGATATGTACGAGGATATGAACCGCGACATCGATAGATTCGACACGAGCGATTACGCGGTGGATAATGCGTACGGCATATCTCTCGCTAACAAAAAAGTGCCGAGTTTGATGAAGGACGAGAATAATGGCGCTATCATGACGGAATTCGTCGGGCTCAGAGCGAAGATGTACGCGCTGCGAGTCGAAGGTAGACTCGACACGAAGAAGATCAAGGGCGTTGAAAGCGGCGTCGTCGCGAGAATGATAACATTCGACGATTACGCGCGCTATCTGCGACGAGAGATCGAGATAACGCGCGAGCGGTCCTGCGTAAGATCCAAGTTACACGAGGTGTACACGGTATCGGAATCGAAAATCGCGCTCAATCCGTACGACGACAAGCGATACATCGTACCCGGAACTACGGATACTTTAGCATGGGGGCATTATAGAATACCGTTGTAAAGCGAAAAATATCACATATTGTATCGAAAATTGTAATAAATTTTATTTTTTAATCGATAAAACGTGTATAGCCTATTGTTAATATAAGTATAATATAGTCTATTTTATAAATAATAACAGTTCATTTTATAAATAATAACAGTTTATTTATAATAAAATTTTACATTTTAAATAAAATACATTTTTATCATAATACAACAGCTTTATCTATCCAAGAGATGTGCGACTCGTCCATTCCCAACCATTTTACGTAAATCTTGTCGCCCTTTTGGTGCAGCACTTTGTTGACGAGATACACGTCGGGATCGGAAACGCGTGACAACTCGTGCTCGTAGAATCCTCCGGCGATTGGTTCGTCGCGCGAATCCTTCAGCAGATACGTCGCGGGATTGGTTCGTTGTATCTTTGCTATTCGGAAGATCTCGGTAGTCCAGTTGGGTGTAAAATCTTTCTCGAAGATTGTTTTGAATTGCTGACGCGTACCGGATCGTCTATTTTGAATCTCGCCGGAGCCGCGATTTTTACGTTGCTGTATACCGTACTTAAAAGTTTATCGGCGATCGCGGGAGTTACGTCGTTAGGTCTCATACCGATAGTGCGATGTTTTCGCGCATTGTACTCTTCGACGAGTCGAGGCAACGCGTCGATCCACTTGTACGTTCCGTTCAGCGTGAAGTACTTCCACATAGAATTCTTGAGTGTGCGATTGAATCGTTCGACGATTGACGCCTTCATCATCGAATACGTCGAATAATGATTCATTCCACGCTTCTCCGTTAACTTCCGCACTTCGACGTTGTAGAATTCCTTCCCTTTGTCCGTTTGCAAATTTTTCGGACACCGCTTAGAGTCTCGTACTATCTTAGATAAGGCTCGGGCAACCTCGCTAGCGCTCTTGCTCTTGAGCGGTACGGCCCACGCGTATTTGCTTAACGCGTCGATAACAGTGAGTATGTAGTTGTGACCTTTGTTGCGTCTCGCGTAAGGACGCATCTCGACCACATCCGCTTGCCACAAGTCGTCGTACCCACGCATCGCGAAGCGACGACGCGGGAAGTTTCTTCTCGCGGGCGCGTGCAACTCCTCTACCAATATTCGTTTTTCGACGCTCATTCTAAAGCGTGATACCACGATTTTCTCCAAATCGCTTTGCATCCCGTTCGGAATCTACCGCGACTTCTCGATCAATTCCCGTATCGCTATACGATTATCTGCGCTCCGCGTAGTGCTATAGCGTATTTTTCGCAACGTCGATCCGTTTATTTAGAGCGTTGGCGCTCGCTACGATTTTCGAAATGGAATTTTCCACAGCGTCTATTCGTTTACGCAGAACGTTCTCGTTTGTTTCGATTTTTGAAACATTACTCTCCGCAACGCTTATCTGTTTGCTCAGAGCGTTATCGAGCTGAGTGAGTCTCGTGAACAGTAGGACAGTTGTCTGTTTCACCTCGTTCGTATCTTTTCTCAATTGCGACGTGATTCTCTCGATGCTTCGCGATACCCGATCTCATCCTCTCTCGCGGCGCGTAACGCGAGTTCGATGTAACTCTTGCTTGCCGCGTCGGTGTCTTCCTCCGGCGAGGCCAGGCGTCTTATCTTGCGTTCTCTCGCGTCGACGGAGGAATCCAGACACAGCGCGTTAACGCGCACGTAATTTCGCAAAGATTCGATAGCTGGGCGTAGTCTTCCTGTCTTCGCTTCGTAACCGCGTTTCTTCAGAGGTATACCGAATTTGCTCACGGATATCGCGTCGATATCGCGCGCATCTCGTGTACAACTGCGGCGGCCGTCGACGCGACGATTAGATTCATACGATAGCGCCTGTTTCGCGAAGCTGCTCGATTATCGATAGAATCTCGTTGTCGTGAGCATCGTTGCCCGCTTGACGTGAAGTTTCGAGTAATTGCAGGCGATCCACTAATTCATTCGGATCGCCCCAGTGAACGTAATCGACTCTTTCGCCCGTGACTCGCATGGTTGATGGCATGCGACCCGCGCCCGCCTTTTTCGCGCCGTCATTGTGGATAAGCGGAGCGATGACGTTTTTATATTTATGTCCCTTGTTTCCTAAAACAGCTTTACTAGCGTCATGGTTGCGTCTGTGAGCGTTTGTCGTTAACAGTATATCTTGTATATCTTGTATATCTTGTATATCTTGTACGTTAGTTTATCGTTTTCGGTATATGTAAGATCGTCGGAAAGTCTCTTGAAGATTAATTCGTACAAACCGGGAGTACCGATATATCTGATTCCGTCTATGAGTATAGAGTCATCCGCGTCTACGTCGAATCGCTTGTCGCCGAGCATCGCACCGTCCTCGCCGATGTACACCCCGTAGAGAAGCTTTCACTTGCGCACAGTACAATTGGACACGTTGCAATTGCACACTGTGATATTAGACACATAAAGTTGCGCACCGTTCGATTGGACACATTTCACTTGCGCACAGTTCGTTTGGACACATTTTATTTGCGCACCGTTCAATTGGACACGTTGTTTTTGGACACAACACATGTTTTTGTATAATTTGGAATACATACACACGCATGTATAATGTTGAAATTTTTTGACATTTATTATTAACTTTATTTGGTAAATAAACGTTTGTTACAGTTCGTTTACACACATTTCGTTTGCACACAGTTCTTTTGCGCATAGTTCTTTTGCGCACATTTCTTTTGCGCACGTTTCTTTTGCGCACATTTCTTTTGCGCACACTTTTTTTGCGCACACTTCTTTCGCGCACAGTTCATTTGCGCACATAAATTTTAGTTTTAAATCAGAAATAGGTTTGGGTTAGGTTATATCTTCCGGAAGTGGAGCCCCCCCGGAGGGGGGGGGGCGGAACCCACTGTGTTCACGCATATACTTTACAACGCGAAACGAGATTCCTATAATTGTTGTGTGGATGGGAAAGTGTGCAAACGAACTGTGCGCAAAAGAAATGTGCGCAAAAGAAATGTGCACAAAAGAAATGTGCGCAAAAGAAATGTGCGCAAAAAAACTGTGCGCAAAAGAACTGTGTGCAAACGAACTGTGTGTAAACGAACTGTAACAAACGTTTATTTACCAAATAAAGTTAATAATAAATGTCAAAAAATTTCAAAATTATACATGCATACATGCGTGTGTATGTATTCCAAATTATACAAAAATATGTGTTGTGTCCAAAAACAACGTGTCCAATTGAACGGTGCGCAAATGAAATGTGTCCAAACGAATTGTGCGCAATTGAAATGTGTCCAATCGAACGGTGCGCAACTTTATGTGTCTAATATCACAGTGTGCAATTGCAACGTGTCCAATTTTACTGTGCGCAAGTGAAGGCTTCTCCATTTCGAGGCTACATTTAAAACCTTCTGCGATAACATTGCTCTCCATGCTTGTGGAACTTGCATTGCGATCAAAATTTTTGTAGCATTTGTGAGCTTTCGGTTCGATACTTTTTCGCTCTGCCACATTACATATTGCGCAAAACTTATTGCGGACACCAACGAAGAGAATCTTTTTCGTATGGTAACCAATTATGGCTCCAATACCGGAAAGAGAATTGTAAGCGTTGTCGTATGATCTCTTCATTCAACTACCATCTGCTACCACGGTTATATACGGAATACCGTTTATAACATCGTTTCTCTCGATAGCAAGTTGCTTTTCAACTTCGCCAGCCATTTTCATATTGTCCATGGCTGTCTTTTGAAAATCATCGACTAAATTCTTTCTATATTTGATATAAGTTGGCTTGGACATGCTAGGAACATTTATGGCTGCACACAACTCTTCAAGCTGGGTATAACCAATTCCCATAGTAACAGTTCCTGTTACAGCAGCTGTATTAATGTCCAATGTTTCCGGTTTTGTGGGTTCTGACCAGATGTTGGCTTCATAATTGCACATTTCGCACTTGAAGAACAACTGCATCATTAACCTATTGCGACGAGAATTTATGAATTTCCAATCTTTAAATTGGCACTCTATTCCTCGCGCATGATTATCGAATGTTCTGTGGATTTCATTCAACATAAAAGAAATATCGACAATGCGACGGCCTTCAGGCAAACTTTCTTGAATACAAGAAGTGTCTAGAAGGGCTTTGTTATCAATAACAAAAGTATTGTTATCGTCGCAATTATCAATATTCTGATTATACATACTTTTATTTGGTGTTAGTTTCAGGCACTGCATTACCTGGGTACTAATATCCGAATCCGTGTCAGGGAATGGTTCTACTGATTTATAAGAATCAACGGATTCGTCGTTAGTACCTTTAGTAAGCTCTGTGCTCTTTATCTGTAAGTTTAGTTTTACTAACTGTCGCCTGCAAAAAATCAATGGATTAGTATTATTTTGTAAAATCTTGCTACAATAAAAAGTTATGTCAAATTTATTATATCATTACAATCAAATCATTTTGAATAATACGTAAAAAAGTAAAACCTCTGAAAAATAAGTGCAGCCCTTTGTTTATAAAATCTTACATAAAATTAAAATCTTACATAATTACTACTGAAAATTAACTATGGCACACACAATAGATCATATTTTGACAATATAAATGCCATATTTTTCAGTAAACCAAAGCGCATATGCAAACCGCTTCTGGGATAAAATATTTTTTTGCAACCAGCACACGAATAGATCGCCTCTGGGATAAAATATTTTTTTTAAACAACCAACTCACGAATAGATGGCCTCTGGGATAAAATATTTATTTTAAACAACCAGCTCATGAATAGATCGCCTCTGACACTAATTACTACAATATATATATATATATATAGTAAATTTTTAAAATTTATTAAAATATATTATATATAGGGTAGGCGATTTTAATGTATCCACTGAAATATCTTAAAATCTATAAGTTTAAGACAAAAATATTTTAGACAAAAGTTGTATGGTCTCGAGGGGGCCATAAGATGATACTATTGGTTTGACCTTGACGAGTTATTTGAAGGTCACATGAAAGTCACATTTAATTTTTTTAATGGAATACTAAATTCTTATTGCATATTCTTGTAACTTATCTCGAGAGCTTTTCAAAACACTATAATAAAGTATTTTTTCATTAAGTACTTTTTGAGATATTTTATATCTTAATCTGACATATTTTGATATAAAAGATAAAATATCTCGTAAAATATTTAGTTTTCGATAATCTTACCGTAATACTTTTATGTACAGAATAATGAGACAAATCAATTAGTATAAAAAAATAATTGTTTTTAAGAAAAAGTATGTAATTATTTACAATGTATTTTTTAAACAATTATTTGTTTTTTTATACCAATTGATTTGTCTTAATATTCTGTACATAAAAGTATTACGGTAAGATTATCGAAAACTAAATATTTTACGAGATATTTTATTTTTTATGTTAAAATATGTCAGAATAAGATATAAAATAACTCTAAAAATACTTAATGGAAAAATACTTTATTATAGTGTTTTGAAAAGCTCTTGAGATAAGCTACAAGAATATGTAATAAAAAAAGGGCGATTCCATTTAAGAAAACGTCGATCACATTGATCTCACCTTGAAAAGGTCACTCAAGGTCAAATCCATATTTTTATCATGTGGCCCCCTCCGAACCCTACAACTTTTGTTTGAAACATTTTTTTCGATAAAGCTTACTTTCCGAGATATTTTACAGTTTCAAGTTAAAAAACTCACCCTGTATATATATATTTTTTTCACTGATAATGATACAGATATATCAATTTTTTGTCTTGTTTTCCAATAGTTGCTTACATGACAAGTATATAAAATAAGCGCGAGCACACATATGGTATATATACAGAATACATATATATGCGCACGCACGCACGCACGCACGCACACACGCACGCACGCACGCACGCACGCACATATATATATATATATATATATTATATATATATATATATATATATAATATATCCTCAAAAAGGATACATATATTGCTAACATATATTTACGTTTACATTTATAATAGTATTTGACGTAGCAAAAAGTGATTCCATGTGTGCAATGTATACATGTATTTTCAATACATATGTTTATATTCTGTTTATGAGCTGATCGATAATGTAGACAACGGAATTAAAAAAGTCGATAATTACCGACATTTTTAATTCCAAGATGAGAGCGCGAATATTCCGTCGGAGTTCGCCATTCGCTGAGGGATCCCCTTAAGTCGGTGGAAATACGACTGACTGCGTTCATTTCACTCCCACTTCGATCTATAAGCTTTGTCGGAGTGGCAGCGAATTGAGACAAAATTTAGTCGGTGGAAACGGATGAAAGTAGATGGTGCCAACCTCTTCTTTTCATGATTTTGTAACCATTGGTAACCATACATAATCGATATGTAGTCTCATAACAGTTATCGTTCATTCGTATTTCGCATCAAAATGGAAAACAAGAGAGATATTTGGTCATATAATGAAACTTTAACTTTAATTAATATCAAAAAAAAAAAAAAAAGATTTTGAAGATCATGGACAATAACAGATTTCGCATCGCAGAAATCTTCAAATCTTTAGAACAGGATATGAAAAACAAAGGTTATTGCCGAAGTGCAACGCAAATACACATAAAATTTAAAGCATTAAAGCGTAAGTACAATTATAAATTTGATATTTCTCAATCTTTTTTTTATAATAAAATTTTGTTTTACAGTACAATCTCTGAATTCTTAATAAATGGCACTTGTTTTTTGTTGTAGGAAACTACAATAATTGTAGGATTGCTCTTTCAAATAGTGGTGCAGGAGTAAAGAAAAAATGTACATTCTATGATAAGCTTTATGAATTATTTGGACGTCGACCTATAAATATTCAAAAAGGAATGGATTCTTTAAATGCTACATCGTCAGTTGAGGTAGATATGTTCGACATTATTCCCGATGTAGATGGAGCGATTCCAGGGTGTTCAACATTTTCTGATGAATTTGATAATTCATACATTAATAAAAATGGAAATCAATTCAAAGATACTGATAAAAGTAATATTAGTAGTATTAGTAAAAATGACAGTATTGATTTTATTGAGGAAAATTCAAACCTAACTGTTGATAAAGGAGTTGATAAATAGCAATTAGAGACATCAATAAATAACGAGATAATTGATAACGGTAATAATGTTGCAATGCTACTGGAAAGTAACAGAAATGAAGACTCTAAAAAAAAAGTTGTCTTTAAAATCAACAAATCGTCAAACATTTGCTCAAGTATTTGATGGTTGTGTTGAAAAATTAATAAAATCAAATGAAGATATTACTAGGATTGCTATAGAAACTCCAAATAAGATGATTATATTTTACAACAACAAGAAAAAATGTTACAGCAACAAACTCGATTATTAATACAAAATTTGCATCCAAATACTTTACAATGTCAAGTAACTTCAAATTATTCCTCTAATCCTGAACAGTTCAGACCTCCATTGCAATCATTTAATAACCCTCGTTTTGTAAAAGTACCACTTAATGTTATTAAATCTTCAGAAAGATGTTTGCCAGTTATGGTGACATCATCATCTACACCAACATCATCATTATCATCGATTGTACCTTTTTCAATTTCTTCATCCATATCAACAATTTCCCCAATAATTTCTCCAACTTCTGATTATTTTAATTCAAGCTCAGTTTCTTCAAATCAAATCACAAAGTAAGATGATTGTTTAAAAGTATTTCGTTTTTATTTTAAAGTTTTATATGAGAGTTTCATACTTATATAATCTATATTTTATTTTTAAAGATAGTTAATAGTCATTTTATTGCTTGATCTCATGAGAAAAAATAAAACATTAAATTGTTACTTACAAAATGGAAAAAAAATTAATTTTTTATAATTACGAATTAAATACTACTAATACTACTAAATATAATGATTTAATATAATAATTTTTAGTTGAATTATCAAATAATGTTCTTATTGCAAAATGTACCTGCAAACCAAATACTAAATAACTTTAATTAAATAATTACAAAGATAAAAAAGCATAGTCTTCCATTTAAAATATTGTGATTAAGTATAGGGTAAGATACAGTTTATAAAACGTTTATATGGTTGTTTAAAAGAACAAATTTCATTTGTAATAAATAGTATTCACTAATGTTTGTAACGTGTATACATATATATATATATATATATATAATAAAAAATTACTTTTTAACAAGAATAATTATTTTATTCAGACTCATATCAAAGATTTTATGATGTACTTTCATATTATTTATGTAATTTGATATGATTTTCTTAAAGGAAATTGTGTCACATAATCACGTAGAGCATCTCGTGTATTGGAAGCATCATAAGAATCATATGTTCTACATGCATTTCTTATAAGTAGAGGAAATATATTTCCAGATGATTCAACAGATCCCATCTAATGAGATAAAATTCGTTCATTTTTCAATTCCATAATATTATGCAATATGCAACATGCAATTACTACTTTAGGAACACTGGTATAATGTAAATCTATACGTTTTGATAAACAACGCCATCGTGATTTAAGACGGCCAAATGCCATTTCAATATCTACTCTATTGCTATTCAAATAAACATTAAATGATTTCTCTTGTGGTGTTAAACATGAAATTTTTGTGTATCCTTTCATTAACCAAAGTAGTAATGGATATGTTGGATCTCTAATTAAAAAATATGGTATCTCAACACCATTAATCAACTTTGTTTTCTGAAATAGATATTGTAATTATTTTACTTTTCAAAAATATTGCAGGATAAATTTTTGTTTTAAAAAATATACTTTTGGAATGTTCCGTTCTGTTTCTTTATACAGCATAGATTTTTTAAATACAGCTACATCATGACAAGATCCAGGAGCTTGGCAGTTGACATTCCTAAACCTTATTAAAATGAAATAATTAATTAAAATTGATTTATTGCTACATATAACTAAATATCACTTTACTTTAAATTATTATCCACTAATGCTTGAAGTATAATAGATGGCCATCCTTTGCGATTCACATAATCTTTATAACCATCTGCAAGTGGTAGAATAGGGATGTGGGTGCCATCAATTGCACCTATTACTTGTGGAACATTTGTACGAGTTTCATATGCTGCAGATATCATCGCACATTCATTAATATCAGGCATTTTTATAAATTTTGGCAAAAGTATTTTGTTAATAGCATCAACTGTATTATGAACGCATCTCCATACAGATGTTTTATGAACTCCAAAAATATTCGCAACTACACGATACTCGCAACAACTTGCTAAATAATATAATGTTATAGCCACTTTTTGCTCAACACTCAATGGTTATCTAGAAACTAGAAATGGAATGGCAGGACGAAGTTCTGATCGCAGCTCATCACAAATAAATTGAAAAGTTGTACGTTTCATTCTGAAACATTCAAGCCAATCCTCGTTTAAAAAATGGTTAGGTATTATTATTTTCCACCAATGTTTACTGCGAGTTTTCATCCAAAATCTTCTTTTTGATCGATTTATTTTCTTCAAGTCTTTAAACATCATGAATAACACTTTCATATTATTTTCTTGAATTTTTAATATGTTTTGCTAGAATGTTATATGTGTTTGCATAATTGCTAAATTGCAATGATTAATTATATGTGATATATTTAATTGGTGATTTAATAAAATTGTTTTAATATCCATTTTCTTACTCAACTAATTGTATTAACTGTATGTATTCCTCTGAGATTATGTTTATCTAAACAAGCAAAAGTTAAGTTGGCTCTACTAAAATATCGATCTTTCTGGTTTCTATTCTACTTCCAGTGGGAACTGTACGTTAAATTCGATGCGCACCGAAACAGAATCGGATTGACGACTTCGGTGGAAACTAGACCAGTGATGCCAGATTCGGGACTCTGCAGCATGCCACAGCGTGTGGAAGGGATAGCGCATACAAGGAAAAAGCCGTGTACGTGTGCGCTCGGCGTTCGGTCGGGATCGTCCCGATTGCGCACATTACCGATCGGACACGACAATATTTCCCGATCAGACACACGTCCGATCGGACACAGTATATCAGAAATATATAGGTTTGGGTTAGGTTATATTTTCCGGAAGTGGAGCCCCCCGTAGGGGGGGGGGGCAGAACCCACTGTGTCCACGCATACATTTCCCCATCCACACAACAATTGTAGGATGGACCTAGCTTCGCGATGGGGACTGTGTCCGATCGGAACTGTGTCCAATCGGGTCTGTGTCCGATTGAGCCTGTGTCCGATTGAGACTGTGTCCGATCGGGCCTGTGTCCGATCGTGTCTGTGTTCGATCGGGCCTGTGTCCGATCGGGCCTGTGTCCGATCGGGCCTGTGTCCGATTGCAATCATATGTGTCCGATCGGAATTGTGTCCAATTGGGTCTGTGTCCGATCGAGCCTGTGTCCGATTGGGACTGTGTCCGATTGCAACAGTATGTGTCCGATCGGAACTGTGTCCAATCGGGTCTGTGTCCGATCGAGCCTGTGTCCGATCGAGCCTGTGTCCGATTGGGTCTGTGTCCGATTGGGGAATATTGTCGTGTCCGATCGGTAATGTGCGCAATCGAGACTCACTCGTTCGGCCAACTTCGGGCAGTAGAAGAAGACATACAATCCGCTGTCTCTTTCTTCCCCGAACTATAGCTATAGCTATGACGCGTTGCTTACCACTAGCCTCGAGATTTCGGGATCTCAAGAATCATATACGTTAGCGGCAGCTTGACTTAATAAATCACGCGTTCCTTCTCGCGCATTTAGATTGATTATTTTACAACTACACCAGAAAAATTATTAATTAAATAAATATTCTAATTATATTGAAATTTATTCTGTATACAAAAGATATAAACAAATTGAAAAAATAAACAATAGAGCTTAAATGTGATAGAAATCCATTCTTGGCCAACATGTACATCTTTTTTTCAAAAAATCATATGTTATTAATTAAGGAAGATTTATTAGTTAGCACAAGAAAAATTAAATAAAAAATTAAATTATATATTATTTGTTTTGAACAAATTATTTTGATAGAATATTTTTTACTTTGTTAATAGTAAATATTTTATTAATTAAAATATTTAATTTAGTAAAATAAAAGAAAACATTTTTGCAATAATATGAATTATTTTATTCTATATTTTTTTTATAGATGGACAACGTACATATTGTTGCTCAACGGAAACTGCGAAAAGATGGTGGTCTTTTCCGTCAGGAGGAAATATAAAAACTGTTTTTTTTTTAATATTATATTAGATATAATAATTATATATATAATATATATATATATATATGTAACGATCCGTTACCAGCCTCGCGGGCCGACCAGCCGCTCGCAATTCTGAGGCTCGGCGCCTATGGCGCCCCTAAACTCCCACACCCGTGTCTCGGCCCCACCGTGGGGCCGCCCCACCACGCGCCGACTCGCGTGAGTGGGAGGCCGGCCGCCGGTATATAAGGCGCTCCGGCGAGCGTAGCGTTACCAGTTCCCGATCCCGATTCCTGTCACGTACAAACTCTCCGGATCCTGAACCGACTCTCGCGTTATACCAGGCTACGGGCTTCCCGTAGTTAGGGCGGGCTTCCCGGTTGCTGGGACGGCGCACCCTGATACCTCGCGTTACACCGGGCTACGGGCTTCCCGTAGTTAGGCCGGGTTTCCCGGTTGCCGGGACGGCGCATCCTGATACCCCGCGTTACACCAGGCTACGGGCTTCCCGTAGTTAGGCCGGGCTTCCCGGTTGCTGGGACGGCGCATCCTGATACCTCGCGTTATACCAGGCTACGGGCTTCCCGTAGTTAGGCCGGGCTTCCCGGTTGCTGGGACGGCGCATCCTGATACCTCTCGCGTTATACCAGGCTACGGGCTTCCCGTAGTTAGGCCGGGCTTCCCGGTTGCTGGGACGGCGCCTCCTGTTAGTAGATAAGTCCGTACCACGTTATACCGTAAGACCGTTTTATACATACCGCGACCGTTTCTACCATACGACCACTTTGGTCTCCGTGTATCTTTCCGAATAAAGACCGCGACCTAGATGGTAATACCGCTTTGTACATATACCGCGACCTGCTATATTGTAATACCGCTTTGTACATATACCGTAACCAGTAAGACCGCTCCGGTCTCCGCGTCCTGATAGATTCTAGTACCGCCCTGTATATACCGCGACCTGATTATATTGTAAGCCCGCACTGTATATACCGCGTATTCTAACTATAGAGTTAATTAAGCATTAGGATTTCCGCCAGTGTCGCGCCGATTCCACCTTCACACACGGCCTTCAGACTACTAAGGAGCGTCAGTCCTTTTAAGGATAGAACGCCGAGAACGCCGACGCCCCGTCCTTTTAAGGATAAGGCAGCCAGGCAGTTGGAATTACGTTGAAGGCCACGCGACACCCCGTAGTGTTTAAGATCCGTCTGTTCCGCTTAGAATAACCCCAGTTGCTTGCATGCGAACCTCGCGATTGCAGAACACGACCGCCTGAGCCACGCTCGCTTCCCGAGCTCCACGAGAAACTCTGTGCACGAATATCTGTACGCACCGCTCTTGCATGTCGTATTGCGAACAACAACCGCTCACGCGAAACTCTGTACGTACCGCTCCCGCATGCTGCATTGTACTCAGTGTTAGATATTGAGAATCACTTAAATAAACGTAATTGTTTAAACCGCTTATATCGAGGTAAGTAAGTTGGAGTTTCCCCCTTCTCCCGAATCCTGGCGAGCCTTGATCCGCGGCGTACGGGAAAGGTGAAACATTACATATAATAATAATATATATAATAATTTAAATATAATATTAAAGAAAACAATTTTTACATTTCCAAAGAAGGTAGATCAGAGGAAGAACAGAGGATAGATAAAAAGATATAAATATATAACAATTTTTTTTACGCGCTTATCTTTTACAAGCGTAATGTCTTTTACAGACATGATATCTTTTTTACAAACATGGTGTCTTTTCCAGACATGGTATTTTTTACAGACAGTGTTTTTTACAGAGATGGTGTCTTTTACAGACATGGTGTCTTTTACAGACATGGTGTCCTTTACAAACATGGTGTCTTTTGCAGACATGGTGTTTTTTACAGACCGTGTTTTTTACAGACATGTTGTCTTTTATAGACACGGTGTTTTTTACAGACATAGTGTCTTTTACAGACATGATGTCTTTTACAGACATAGTGTCTTTTACAGACATGGTGTCTTTTACAGACATGATGTCTTTTTTACAGATACGGTGTCTTTTTTTCACAGACAGAATTTCTTATTTATGAGATGAAGGATCAGCTATTTCAGTAATATCTGCAGCGTGTAACCTTAAGAGGATGTCGGACTGTTCTGTTTTACCGACCAAAATGATTATTTATCTTAAAACCCAAATATTTTTATTGGATCAATAGAATAATAAATGCTTTTCCATAATTAAAGTACACATACTAACAAAGTTCAGGCTGACCAATTTTATATTAAAAACGCGCAAAAATTAGAAAATTACTGTTTTTTTATCGGCTTCTGGCGTCAGGTCGTAACAATACTTGCTTAATATAAAAGTTTTGCAGTTTGTACGTACAAAATACAAATGGTTGTGACTTGGAAATGCATGAAGGAGTATCAGTGAACTTTCAGAAATGACTTTAGAAGCTTAGCAAAAAAGATTTGCGTCTAAAAAATTTTCGTGCATATGTGTGTGTACGAAATCGGGGCTCAAGAGTAAAACTGAGCAGTAGATTAGTTGCCGGGTAGCGTGATTGATGGAGCTGTAATCTGTTTAGTTGACAAGGACAGACAATAGTATTATCTTTCTCTGTTTCATGCATGTGATAGTAATATACGTGTACGCACTAATATTATTATAGTCTCTCGTATCTTTTCTCTCTCGATCGTACACTCATTCTGTCTCTTTCTAATCGCTCGCTCACAATGTATCGCTGGTAAATATAGCGAATAAGGGACCCAGCCCCGATGACCTTGACCTTGACATATGTTGTCAAGGACATAATTCTGAGTAACTTTTTCTTCTAATTTAATCGTCGCTCGTTGCTCATTAAAAAGTTATTAATAAAAAAAGTTTGAAATATACCAAAGTACATGCACGGACAGGAAGCACGAGCGCGCGCGCGCGCGCGCGCGCATACACACACACACACATACACACGGGGGGTGCAAGGGGGCCTTTGGCCCCTCTCCCGCACCCACCCCGCCGGTAGGCAGGGTGGACCTCGCTTTACAACTTACAAAGTACACGCTACATTGTAAAGCGAGGTTCATCCTGCCTACCGGCGGTATGGGTGCGGGAGGGGGGCCAAAGACCCCCCTTGCACCCCCCGTGTGTGTGTGTGTGTGCGCGCGCGCGCTTCCTGTCCGTGCATGTACTTTGGTATATTTCAAATTTTTTTTGTTAATAACTTTTTAATAAGCAACGAGCGACGATTAAATTAGAAGAAAAAGTTACTCAGAATTATGTCCTTGACAACATATGTCAAGGTCAACGTCATTGGGGCTGGGTCCCCTATTCGCTATATTTACCCTTATATTTTATTTTTGAACACCCTATATATGTAAAAACTTGTGTTTATTTCAGTTTATATGTGTAGTATACGTAGGACTATTTCTGTAAACTAACTTAAATATCCAGTTTTTCATTGTCAGACTATGTATAAATCTCGATTTTTACAAATTTTTGTTTGTTAATAACTTTTTAATAAGCAAGAGCGACGATTAAATTAGAAGAAAAAGTTACTCAGAATTACGTCCTTGATAACATATGTCAAGGTCAAGGTCATTGGAGCTGGGTCTCCTATTCGCTATATTTACCGTATCGCTCAGCTTCGTGCTCCTTTCGCATATTCGCTTACACATTCACTCTTCTCTCTCTCTCTCTCTCTCCCCCCTCCCCCCTCTCTCTCTCTGCTAGTTTATTATTATATTCTTTCATCGGCATTATTATATTCTTTCATCGGCATTATTATATTCTTTCATTACTATAGCTTTTATTCTTTCTATTTTCGCGTCCTTACATAAAAATAAATTAATTTATGTATTTGCGTCTTATAACATACATGAAAAATGCAATAAGTGATTTTCTCTTTCTATTTTGCTATTTTCTATAAATATATTTATATAACATAATCTTTTTTATAATCTTTTTGTTTCCTCATAGAGGAAGCTTTGTTTTCGTGACAAAATTTTTTTTCGAGTTTTCTATGCCAATGTGTTTAGAATGTTCCAAAACGTCGAAAAATCATATTTCTAAAAAATGTCTATATGTATGTATATATATATGGATGTATGTATGTGTGTATGTGTGTATGTATGTATGTATATATGTATGTATGTATGTATGTATGTACGCAATATATTGTACAACCTCTGACTTCCGCAATTTTTGAGATATCGGGTTAAATTTTTTTTATATGGATAGAGTATTATTCAAGGATGGTTGGTATTGAATTTGGTGAGAATTGATGAAAAGGTTCATTCTTTATAAAATTTTTAATTTTTTGAGAAATGTCTATACATTGTAACTTCGGAAATTGAGATTGATAATTTTCTGAGAGATATTAATTTGGAATTTGATATCGGGATTAAATTTTTTTTACATGAGTAGAGTATTATTAAAGGATGGTTGATATTGAATTTAGTGAGGATCGGTGAAAGAATTCATTTTAATTTTTATTTCGCTGACAAAGCTTCCTCTATGAGGAAATATCCGCATGCTTAAAGCAGCTTAAGCTTTGTAAGATAAAATGATGAGGAAGCAATGTGCAAGTTTCTAATTTGCACAACTCTACTTTTTTATAATACAGGGTGAGTCATTTTAATCAACGCACGCAAATATCTCGTAAAGTAAGCAAGATGGAAAAAAATGTTTTATACAAAAGTTGTAGGGTTCAGAGGGGGACACATGATGAAAATATGGACTTGACCTTGAGTGACCTTTTCAAGGCCAAGTCAATGTGATCAATATTTTCTTAAATGGAACACCCCATTTTTTATTGCATATTCTTGTAGCTTATCTCGAAAGCTTTTCAAAACACTATAATGAAGTATTTTTTCATTAAGTACTTTTTAAGTTATTTTATATTTTAATCTGACATATTTTGATATAAAAAATAAAATATCTCGTAAAATATTCAGTTTTTGATAATCTTATCGTAATACTTTCATGTACAGAATAATGAGACAAATCAATTAGTGTAAAGAAAAAAAACAAATAATTGTTTAAAAAAATACATTGTAAATAATTATATACTTTTTCTTAAAAACAATTATTTTTTTATATTAATTAATTTGTCTTATTATTCTGTACATAAAAGTATTACGGTAAGATTATCAAAAACTGAATATTTTACGAGATATTTTATTTTTTATATCAAAATATGTCAAATTAATATCTAAAATAACTTAAAAAGTACTAAATGAAAAATACTTCATTATAGTGTTTTGAAAAGCTTTCGAGATAAGCTACAAGAATATGCAATAAAAAATGGGGGGTTCCATTTAAGAAAATATCGATCACATTGACTTGGCCTTGAAAAGGTCACTCAAGGTCAAGTCCATATTTTCATCATGTGTCCCCCTCTGAACCCTACAACTGTTGTATAAAACATTTTTTTCTATCTTGCTTACTTCACGAGATATTTGTGTGCGTTGATTAAAATGACTCACCCTGTATATATTTTTTACATTTTTTACGTATTTTTCTGAGTATATGTGTATGTGTGTGTGTGTTAATTCGCGGGTGTTACATTAATACGGAGGACATTAGTCAAAATGCAAGGGAATGATTTTACCGTTAAATTTAGATTCTGACTGGTTGATACAATATGAAGATTTAATTAATAAAAAAAAAAAAAAACATGTGTGCGTGTGTGAGTGAGAAAGGGAATATGGAATCATGGAGAAAGAGAATGAAGGGAGATATTTCGGTTAATCCTGGTAGGAGGAAGCGGACTCTAGGTCGGGTAGTTCGTTGCAGAACTCCTCTATAGCTTTCTCGAAATCTGATTCCGAAAACTGCGGGGAAGTTGGGGGTGAATTGTTCAGGAGGATAGTGGATAGGGAGGAGAAGGAACGTGGGGAAAGCGGAGGTTCGGTGGCTGGAGTGATATGCTCGGGGAAGTAGATGGGGGAGTAGCTGGGGGAGGAAGTACTTTGGCGAGGAAGGGAGAGTAGGTTCGGCGGATACGTGTAGTGGTTTTTTAATGTGTGTAACGCAAAATTTGCATGTTACAGGCGCTCGAGTCCTCCGACTCCTGCAAACAACTATTCGGCTGGATGATAAGGTATGAGTAGTACCGGATCTGGTTTTCACTACGAAACCAGTGTGAATGTAATGTAATGTAATGTAATAATGTTTATTAATCGCGAGGGTTAATAGTATAAATGAAATAGATGAGTGTGACTTATTTTTATATCGTAGATGGAAGGTGCAGGTTTTATTAATAGACTGGCTTCGTGCCTTGCGGGTCGCTCTGGTTGCGGTTGACCAACGATGATGCCAGATGAGGACACTGGTATCGCACTATTAATTCTAATTCGCATACCACGGTGCCAAGGCACTTAATAAAACTATGTCGAAGCTGGATAGCAAGTACGTAAGTAAGTGTATGTCCCTTCGAGTCCTCTTTTTATATCTCTCTTTTCGGGGTGTATTCTAATTTCTAAGAGTGGGAATCTTCCAAAACTTCAACGAAATTAAAGATTGTGCCAGTGTCCTCATTAGGCGGGGTGTTTCTCTTACTTTTCGAATTTCCACTCGTGATGATCGTCGATTGGTGATCAGTTCAGAATCCCTTGAGCTCTAGATTTCCCTTACGCACATGATCTGATTAGAAAAAGTCTTACTTCCTTAAGATTATTTTTATCAATATTAGTGCAGCTGTAGTTACTGAATATGTCGTCACAGAAGTTTCGTCATTATTGATTTAGTTGTATTTGTCAGATATTTCGTTAGAAGGAATTTATTATCTTTTCGGTATCAGTTTATTATTCCGCTAGAAAATTCTATTGCGAGGGTATCTACTGATTATTATTTATTTTTAGGCGACCAGCGCGGTTTCGTCACCGGTCTCTCGCGTCTTTTCCACGGTTATTCATAGATATAGATATTGACAAGTGACTAAATGTTTAAGTAATGTGTGACGCAAGATGCTCTATTTACCGAACGACTCATTTTTATCACCGATCGATTATCATTGCCGCAACCTCCGGAAGGAAGGAATCGTGAAGTCGCCAGGACGTAACATAAGCTTGATAATATAAACCGATAAAATATCTATCGACTTTTATTTTCGGTTCGCAAATAAATGAATAGCTGTAAATTATGATCAATGATATGGCGTATTTAAAATAGCAAAACAGGAATAGAAAGTAATTTAATAATATATTTTATATAATAATATACTCTATGAAATGAAAGAATGTATATAAAAAATTAATTTATTTGTATAGAAAAGAGAGTAGAAAGCTATGTGAATGAAAGAATGATGTAAACAAAAAGTAGAAAATGTTATCGCGAACGAACAGAGGTAATATGATACAGGTCGCAAAAATGCCGCAAAAAGCGACGCTATAATGAAACAATTTAGCGCTAATCCGTAAGACCTAAAAATTGATTAAGATATCGTGTCACTTTTTTTCGCGCGGTATTTTCATTATGTACAGAAACCATGAGCATGCAAAGATAAAGGTAGTTGTGAGCGAGATAGAAAAATAGGGAGGAATAGAGATATAAAGTTAAGAAAGATAGAAGGATAAACATTTAATTAAACAATAAAAAGTAAAAAATAAAATTTAGAAACAGAAATAAAATAAATAAAATATTAATAAAATTAATAATAAATAATAATAAAATGGAAAGCAAATATGAGAAAAAATAAACTACAAAAGGAATATGTGAAATAAATAAATAAATATAAAAATACAATTAAAACTTTTATTTGTAGTGCAGATATGTTGTACATATATTTGTCAAAGATGTATTTGTAAAGATTCTGTTTGTCATATCCATTTGCATGTATCAGTCTAATCAATAATTAATAAAGTAGTAAAGTAGTAATAAAGTAGTAAGTTATTATATTAATTAATAATTATATGTCGGAGGCGCGTGTAAGTACCCATGTGTAGAAGGCGCGGGCATATACGCAGGTGTAGGAAGCGCGGGCACATATGTAGATGTGGCAGGCGCGTGTATAAATGCAGGTGTAGAAGGCGCGGGCACATATGTTGGTGTAGGAGGCGCGTGCATATATGCTGGTATAGGAGGTGCGTGCATATATGCTGGTGTAGGAGGCGCGTGCATATATGCAGGTATAGGAGGCGCGTGCACATATGTAGGAGGCGCAGGGCCATATCTATATCTAGCCACGTATCCGTATTCTGTTGGATTGGACATCTGTGTATAGTATCTGGAGTGTTCGCCGGGATGTTTCGGCGCCTCTTCCTCTCTTCCTCGCTGGAGTGCCCGTCGTACTGCTTCATTAATGCGCTGCAAAAAATTGCGTGCGTGCGTGCGTGCGTGCGTGCGTGCGGGCGTGCGGGCGTGCGGGCGTGCGGGCGTGCGGGCGTGCGGGCGTGCGGGCGTGCGGGCGTGCGTGCGTGCGTGCGTGCGTGCGTGCGTAAAAAATAATAATAATAATAATATATAATAAAAATATTTGCTGCAGGCTCCTTCGGAAACAGAAAAATACATATCTTGTTAGCATATTAATTTAATTTTTAATATTTAATATGTTACGAATTTTAAAAAGATACTTACAATTAATTCTTTGATCTCTTGCTCGGAGGCTCGTCCCACGGTTCTTCCACAGCGTCTTCCTCATAGGGCTCGAGCCCGAAGAAACGTCTTAGTCTTAGGTCTAAATGAAGACCGTCCCGGCCGTTATCCTCCCACACGTCCTCGAGGAATTCGCTCTCGTGCCGCCGCAATATTCGTAGATGTCGCCGGTGTTCTATATTCACGAAACCGGGAATCTGGATGTCTCTCGTATATCGATACTATAAATTAAATTAAATCAAATTATAATATATATTATAAATAATTAATGTAATATAAAACATAATTTTAATATAAAGTATACACAAATATTACTTACTCTTTGGAAAACTACCAGATTTAATAGGGCTCTCAACAGCCCCATCGCCGGGTTCTCCGCCCACCATGACGCGTTCGATTGGCTTCGACACAAAACCAATTCAATCAATGCTGTCATTTTTAACGTTCACTTAGACACTTTACTTCACTTTTTAAACTTCTTCTCTATTCGCTGTCAGACACTTTGTGACGAACATACCGGGATAGACATTGTCTCAAACATTTTAGAGTAGGAGATTATCACTTACGAAGAACGCTTACTCTCAGCTCTTGATAAGAAAACAAAAGTTAGCATGTTTCCACAGAAAACTATTTAAAGTCTTTTAAATATGAATAATATATTATTATAATATGTAAACCACTATCGAACGGCTATTGAACGACTACCGAACGGCTATCGAACGGCCATTGAACGGCTATCGAACGGCTATCGAACGGCTATTGAACGGCTATAAACGACTATTGAACGACTATTGAACGACAAAACAATTATTTATACGCAATTCAAATATTTAAAGTATATGTCTTTGAACTGAAATGTAACATCTATACTTCAATTAACTAGCTGACGCCGCTATCTAACATCACGTACTGAAATTTAATACTCGCTTACTGGGATAAGAAAGAGGAAAAAGGAAGAACAAAAGAGAATAAAATATATTTTAACAATAGTTTATTCTAAATAATGTTTGGATGAATCTTTATGATGATTCGTCCACCAATTGAATATTTTAAATACATTTTGTAAAGCGCAATTTTTTAAATGTTTTTCACAGAGCATAGTATTAGTAACATCTAGCTTATTTAACGAAGTGATATCTTCATAGTCAGCATCCAAGGTCTCAATAATAACGTCGTTTCTCGCATCATCGTCAAGTATATCGGCCAGCCATTCTCGTTTTTCGTGTCCTTTAACGTACACGATAGGAGATGCTCCATCTTCCTCTTCCGCCGCACCCATCACAGCTTTCGTAATCAAACGCCTGGCGAAGCTGTATGGAACGTTTCCATCCTCTCATTGAAGCCCATGGTGATGTCCAATTACCCATGAAGCTTGACATCTCTCAGATTTTGTAAGCGCACGCGTGGTACGGGACTTGCAAAAAAGTAGTGAGAAAGAACAAATCCATTTCTCAATATCGCTATTTCCTTCACGACAAAGTTTCTCCCGATAATGAATCCTTGCAGATCCACAAACGTTGGCGCGATCATGCTGATAATATTATTGTACGATTGCAAGAACGATGTACGACTGCTGTCGATCGTCAAAATCTCAATCTTTATATATTTTTGACATTGGAGGGGATATTTGCTGATCTAGGTAATTTTACGAACTACGTTGGTCAATGGGCAATATTCAACAACGCGATCGTGCAAGATGAGACAATATGCGGTGGTATTTGCCGGTATATCCTCCTTGCACTCAAACTCTAACCTCACGTTCACGGTGGAATTTTCAACAGACTCGTTTGTGGCGAGCAATCGATAACCGCGAGAGGACCGCAATGTAAAAATTTTGAAATGTTTAATAGCACATCATCATTATCACATCCATAATAAGATTTACGAAAACGAGAGTACGTATCGAACAAGAGGGCGAATCTATTTTTATCGAAATCTAAATTTAAATCATCGTAAGGATAAAATTCCGAGTTTAGATAGAGTTTAACGTTGGTCAATTTGCAGTCGTCGAATGTAGTAATATCTTTTGACACAGCATTTTTTCTGCCAGTCTGCAGCGCAAAGATCATGTATCGCGGCTTCTCCAGCTGAGAGGCGGCTTTCACGGTCCACGAATGCTTGGTCGTATTATGCAATAGAGGAAATTCGTATAGATCCCAAGAGCGAAAACTTATATTCAAGTATCGCCCGCTTTCCAACGCGCGTAGCAAGGATAGTTTATTGACCTCGCTCAATATTACATGAGGTATACGCCATTGTATCTTGAATAATTCGATATCAGCTTCAGTCGAAGCATTACCAAATATGCAATTTTTGTCGTTGAGCGAACGTATCAGAATTAATTTGTGACGAGCGTTAATCACAACTCGCTTATAATCTTCGCAAAAACCCAATAGTATGTTTAGCGGCACGCAAAATTGAAGTAAGCTTCAACAGCATTATGCGGCATATTCCACGCAGCAGTCTCCAAGATTTTACCTTTCTCGGTTGTTAGAGAGACATAGTTTTTAATCGTGGAAGTTATTCCAACGTTTCTGTTGCGGTCAATCTCCACATCGTCGAGTTCATATCGAAGTTCATCAAACATAAACGCGACACAATTGTTGCCCAATACCACTCTTCCCCCTTCAGCTACTTTACGCACCCTTAACTTTCCCTCGACGTATAGAAAACTTTCACATGGTAACGTGTACAAATCTTGATGTTGTATCGGTATCCGTATCTCGTCGCTATATCCAAGCGTTGTGTTGGCGTATGGATTGTACGTATGAGTCTCAATCTTGACGATACGATGGTCAAAGATCGGCTCGCCTCCGATATTCAAGATGTCAATCATATCGTTCAAGTATTTCGTACGACGCATCCCAATGATTTTATAAACTCGCGATTCAACGCACTGAGCTCCTTTTTAGCGTAACCAGATATCTGATTATTGTCACCCGATACCGCAGTCACTCGCCTTCTCGCAAAAATATTGTCCCTCGTAAAGATATTGTCTCTCGCGTGCTCCGTGCTTTCGTTCAACACAAGCATTTCATTTGTCAAACGCTTTATTTTTGCCGCCGCCGTATATGCAATCTTACGGTCATTTCCTCTCTCGAAAATTGAGCAAATGTCCTTCTTGATCAACAATGCGTATCGTTAAATCAGAAATGCTCCGTGCGACGATCGGGAGATAAATGATCTGTGCTGGCGTTTCCGATATCTTATAACCTGGCGGCACGATCGGTGAAAATTCATGTATCGTGTGTACGCGCTTGTTATTGCTGTACGCGCCAGTGGTTACGCTGCATTCTATACGAATAATATTTACGCTAATAATATTTATCGGTACATCCGATTCGTGCCATTTCCGAGGTTGTAATATACGATTCGACGAGAATGCCAACAACGATCCAACGTTGCCCGGTTTACTAAAATTTATTCTATAGACACATTTGATTTCACTCTTTAGCGTATTATGATTAGCGCGAAGCATTATTGGATATTCATCGTGTTCTTCGCCATCAACAATATCGTTGGAATCAACTACGCGTCGATGTCGTAAAATTGCACGTCGGAGATATTCGTTTATAGCGTGTAATTCGTACGATCCCTCGGGAATCGTAATTTCCTTATCGTCGTTATCAAAATAAAATTTATTATTCCAAGAATTCACGTTTATATCGTATGATAAGTTTCAAAGTCCGTTAAACCAAGCTCGTAATCGTCATCGTTTAAATCTATAGCCGGAAAGTAGCTTACAGCAAGAACGCTACTCTTGCCGGTCAACGTAAGCGTAAGTGACATGCTGGAAAACTGTCAAACGAATTCTGAGTCGCGACGGAGAATTGTCAGGCTTTAAATTCATATCGATCATCGACCGTTTGAAGAAATCGAAGACACAATTGTCCACAAATACTTTGATTATAATTTTGATAGGCCGTGTGATTGTATTCTATATATGCAACATTCTGTCCAAAATATCGCACTAATTCCTTGGGCGGTCGAAGATTTCCAAAACTATCGAAATATATTACACGATCTCCCCTCTTTGCATACGCAACTCAATGAGTACCGGAACCATCGACGTCATCCAAATTGACGATACCGCTCTCATTTCGCCGTATACCGTTTATCGGTAAATTATTGCGCATGAAAACACCTCTAAAAATTGTATACGCATACGTCTTGCAAGTTGTTCCAATTGTATATTGGTCGTTACATCGGCAGGCATTTTTATTTTGACGTTTTTTTTCTTGGTCGCTGTTGAGAACCCTCGTCCGCGCTTGTATGGAGCGAGTTAAAGACCGTGACCTTCCATGGCGCGATTATGACGTTGCATTTCTTCGAGCTGACGTTGCGCCGCCTTGCTATCGTTCACCGCCTTCGCGATTCCCGCTGCTCCGCGAGCCAATGAACCGAGAACTCCCAATAATGGTAAAATTGGTAAAATACCACCGCGCTTCGCTATAGGAAGTATTCGTTTTTTCGCAGTCTTTTTCTTCATCAATGATTTTTTTGTTTTCATCGAGGATTTTTTTGTTTTCATCCCCATACCGAATTTTGTCTTTGCTTTCATAGCCGCCCAGACAGCTGTAGCGGCTACTCTTTCGCCAATAGTCGAATCTCTCGCGGTAATACGTGTTCGCGCTTTCGTGGCGAGTATATTATCCGCAACGTGTCGTTGACCAAGATCGTTGCTTCCAGAATAAGCTATGTCGTGCTCGCGACACGCAGCATCCAATGGATTGATACCCCGATCGCTTCTAGCCAATCGCGTTTCTAAATGAGTTCCCGGTCCGCAAAACTGATAGCCTGGAATATGTAATTCGATAGGAAGTGCGTTTATCGCACGATTTAACAAACCGCTACCTCTTATAATTTTTGCTGGCATTTGCCACAATCTTTTATTAACGGTGTTGGACCGTCGAAATGTGTTTGCTGCCACGGAAAATTATAATGTCGCGTGCATCAACGATACTGTTGAACCTCTGAGTCGGCTTTTATATGTTCGGGAAGCTTGTCCCACAATTGTTCCACGTAGCTACCAAAGTCTCGCAGTAAAACTATCTTGGGGATAATCTGTAACTGCTCGGTGGTAAGCTCGAGAATATCGCTGTCAACCGATAGAAGAAGAAACATTTTTGAGACTGAGCGGTGTCGATTCGGTGCGCCTCTATAAATAGGGCCCCGATGACTCATTTTCCAAAATCTGATTTGAGATTCGCGAGAGCAAACATGCGGTTCGCGCGACAAGCGACGATAATCTAAGTGATAAATTTTGACGATTAAACACGAGTAATGTCCGAGAAAGAAATACGCAAGCATGGAAACATGCTGCCGACTACTATACGCGGTATCATTTGCAGTCCTTCGAATTGCGGTAAGACTAACGTATTAATAAGTTTGATAGAATGTCCACACGGTGTACATTTCGAGAATGTGTACGTATACTCGAAATCACTTCAACAACCGAAATATCGATACTTGGAAAATTTGTTATTATCGATCGATGAAATTGGTTATTTTACATTCTCTAATAATAGTGACGTTATTCCACCGAGCGAGGCGCTTCCGAATTCTATTTTTATCTTTGACGACGTGGCATGCGATGAGCAAGATACGATAAGAGAGTACTTTGCAATGGGTCGACACTCGAGCGTCGACTGCTTCTATCTTTGTCAAACGTATGCCAAGATACCCAAGCATCTTATACGGGACAATGCAAATTTACTGATTTTATTTAAACAAGATGGTACAAACTTGAAACATGTATACAACAATCATGTAAATACTGACATGTCTTACGACGATTTTCACGCATTCTGTCAGAAATGTTGGCAACACGAGTATGGATTTGTAGTGATTGATAAAGACAGTTTACAGACTAATGGACGATATCGAAAAGGATTTAACGATTTTGCAATACCGTAAAGTGGTTAGTCGCTATCGATACATCGATCGAGCAACGTCTAAAAATTTTCGTCCGAGCGCAACATGACGACGACGATTGACAGTGACGATCGTGAGAAGATTGCGAGAGAGATTGTAAAAACGAGCGAATCGATCCGCAAAAAATACCGTTCTTTAAAAACTGGTCAAATGGAGGAAGACGTCGCATTGGAGAAGCATTTTAAACCAATTATCGAATCTCTAAAACAACTTGTCGAAAATACAATCAATGTGGAATCTAATGAAGCGAAAATCGAACCATCGAGTATGCTCGAAGACAAGCATCTGAAAAAAGAGTCTGGAACAAAGCGAACAAAGTCAAATATATCATTGAACGATTCGCTAATAACTTCTACTCCAAATCAATCAAAACGTAAGCGAATGAAACAATTATCGAATGTGGTTACTTCTACTCCGATAAAAGATGTACAATCGAGTCAAATATTGTACGAAAGATCGTCTCCGTATGTGGAAGAAATTTTCGAAACCACGCCTGAAACGCTTGTGACGTCGATTCAGTATCAATTACAAACGTCCGAGCGTCAAAATACATTGCGCACACATTTGGGTCCACTAGGGCAAAAATATGTGGGAGCTATTTTGAGTCAAGATAAAAATAACAGTATGGATTATGTTTACGGTGTTAAATTTTGCAACAAAGGAATGATGCTTGGTGATAAAATTTTTGATGTGGATAAAGATGACAATATAATTATCGGTGGAATAAGATACGTGGGAACACCAGATCTCTACGAGTTGATTTTCAAGAGAATACCCGACGTTGACGTATACAATGACGATGATAAAATTAAATATAAAAATATATTACTGGCGACAAATGCGCATAGACGTGGCAATGATATGCGTAATCCAGTGTTAAGTAACAAGGGATACAAGTATAAAAATATAATAGCGCTATTAATCTCTATTAAAAATATAATAGCACCTGGAAAAAAAGCTGGAAAAGGTATAAACATACCGCGCACTATGGCGTTAAACGATAATAAGATCGATTATGTGCATAGGAATGATCCCAACGAGTTGGTAGATCGCTTATGATTGCTGGAAGCTTCGCGTCAAGCCGGCAACAATGCCCACGACAATGAAATATAATCAATTATCGAGGAACTTTACGAAGCTGGCCTTATTATAAATTAATCTATGCGTCGGCGAAACGAGTCAGTCTGTCATTATTGTTTGTATCGAAATGTCGATTAATAAATTTGGATTATCGTTGGGAACACCGAACAACTCATACTATCAATGGAATGTATTACTAAGAAATTACGTGCGCAATAACGCTCTGTGTCAGACAGCCTCCGGCTTTGACGCAAGGTCGCGCAAGATACGACGCGTAGCACAACCGGAAGATGATACTGATGCCGCAAACAAACAGTACGTGGAAATACGTGTCAAGCTTTTGGAGGACAGACAGGAAGAACTTGAGAACAAAATAATCACGCTCGAAACGAATGTGCAAACGCTGCAAATAATGATGGATGAGATGCAGAAAATGCTTCGGTATGCAACTCACGCGCAGACTACATCTAATTCAGCGCAGGAGAAGAAAGATATATAAAGAATATACGTGGAGGAATTATCTCATTATTGCAAGTTATGCCTCGATCAAATATGTCGCAAAAGACCTCTGAAAAACAGCTGCTCGTGGAAGAATTGCATGCTCCAGCGAGAAAAAATTTTCCACGTAGACGTGTCATAGTACACGGATACGACGATCTGTGGCAGGCGGACGTGGTCGAGATGCGTCCATATGCACGATTCAACAAAGGCTACAACTACATACTCACAGTTATCGATGTGTTGAGCAAGTATGCGTGGGCTGTAGCGTTCAAGAGTAAGAGTGGAAACGAGATGTCGGATACGATCGCAAAGATAATTCGAGACGATGGAAGATGCCCGAAAAATTTTCAAACCGACAGAGGAAAAGAATTTTACAACGCAAATGTACAGAAACTCGTGAAGAAACACCGCATTAATCATTATTCGACTTACTATATCATGAAAGCCTCGGTCGTGGAACGATTCAACCGAACGTTGAAGAACAATATGTGGAAAATGTTTACGCTTAATGGAAATTACAAGTGGATCGACGCGTTGTCCCGGCTCGTTGCAGAGTACAATGCGCGAGAACATTGCACTATCGGTATGAGACCTATCGATGTTACCCCCGCGATCGCCGATAAACTTTTAAATACGGTATACAGCACCGTAAAGATTGCGGCACCGGCAAGATTCAAAGTAGGCGATCCGGTACGCGCGAGTAAAGTCAAGACCATCTTTAAGAAAGGTTACACGCCAAATTGGTCGACCGAAGTGTTTAAGATCGTTAAAGTGCAGAAAACTAATCCCGTGACCTATGTACTCAAAGATTCGCGCGGAAATCCCATTGCCGGCGGATTTTACGAATACGAGTTACAACGGGTTGCTAATCCCGACGTACATCTCGTGGAAAAGGTGATTCGCAAAAAGGGTGACAAGGTTTATGTGAAATGGCTGGGATATGATGCGACACACAAGTCTCGGATAGATAAAAATAATATATTATAAATATGTTAACAATAATACATAATAATATTTTACAAATATAAACAATATTGTACACTTTATAAAATATGCATATAATTTACAATAAATATACATATAATTTACAATAAATGTACATATAATTTTAATTTACAATAAATATACGTAATATTTATTTACAATAAATATACATGATTTTTATTTACAATGGTATTTTGTAATGTCTCCACGGTAGCGTGTCGGTAGTTTCGGGTACGATATACCGCTTGTCATCGTACGGACTTAGAGCAATTTTTGTCTCGCGGGTGGTGTATACTTCGTGTAATTCATATCTTATACAAGACTGCTGACGCGTCATTTCAATCTCTTCGTTCAAACACCGCGTGTAATCGTCGAACGTTATCGTTCTCGCGACGACGTTACTCTTGACGCCTTTTACTTTTTTCGTATCCTTCTTACCATCTACTCGCAACGCGTACATTTTTGCCCTAAGCCCGACGAATTCGGTCATGATGGCGCCATTATTTTCGTCCTTCATTAAACCCGGTATCTTTTTATTTGCGAGCGGTATACCGTACACATTATTCACCGCATAATCGCTGGTATCGAATTTGTGGACGTTGCGCTTTATATTCCCATATACGTCTTCACACTCGATGTGATATATGAGACTGTCGGTGTCGGTGTACATGACTTTACATTTCTCTCGATACGTAGGTGATAATCGTGGTGAAACTCGTACAAACATGTCTTGGATATGTCGAGTATACACATACCTACGTAGATTGGTTTATTAAATTTAACTTCGAGATTGCGCAGTTCAACGGCGATCAGATTCTCCGAAAACACGCTTCTACTATGAAAATTTGGTTTTGCGATCATCACCTCTGTCATATCTTCCATCCCAATGTGTCACGAGCTTAATATTAACGTGATTGCGTACATTTTCCATCGTTTTGCAAAATACCGCATTATTCATTAATTTATATAAATTTTTTTCAGAATCATTTTTCGCGAGTGTTCGGAATTGTGTATTGAGTTCGATATAACTGCGAAGCCATGGAGATTGCGAAAACTGTAATATTCGATGTATTTTTGTAACGCGAAGTCCGTGTCGCGTACATTGCTGCAGTTTGCGGTAATGTATTACGTAACGTTTCTTATCATATAAGGTTGCGAGCAGCTTATCCTGCCGCTTACCAGGTGGTTTGTCGCGTGTCGGGCAAAAAGGTAGGTCGGTGTGCGCATCGTGAACACGTTGCGGATACTCGAGTTCGACTTCAAGAATGTAGCCTATAGGCGAATCGAGCGCGATCGATGATGTATCAAAATCGGTCGTCGACCCATCGAAAATCAGCATAGGGCAAAGGTTGACACATTGCCCATCCGTACAAATTATTTACATCAAAATATGTGAGATATGATGCAGGTTTCGATGGATCGTACGATTCCATATACTTGTTATTAGCATGTGCGTATCTGTTGCAACATTGACTCAAGCTGCCGCGTATTCCGCGTTCGATAAATAAAACCATGTCGATATCCGTAAGCAATTCGAATGTGTAACGATACGTTACCAGCCTCGCGGGCCGACCAGCCGCCCGCAATTCTGAGGCTCGGCGCCTATGGCGCCCCTAAACTTCCACACCCGTGTTTCGGCCCCACCGTGGGGCCGCCCCACCACGCGCCGACTCGCGTGAGTGGGAGGCCGGCCGCCGGTATATAAGGCGCTCCGGCGAGCGTAGCGTTACCAGTTCCCAATCCCGATTCCTGTCACGTACAACTCTCCGGATCCTGAACCGACTCTCGCGTTATACCAGGCTACGGGCTTCCCGTAGTTAGGCCGGGCTTCCCGGTTGCTGGGACGGCACACCCTGATACCTCGCGTTACACCGGGCTACGGGCTTCCCGTAGTTAGGCCGGGCTTCCCGGTTGCCGGGACGGCGCATCCTGATACTCCGCGTTACACCAGGCTACGGGCTTCCCGTAGTTAGGCCGGGCTTCCCGGTTGCTGGGACGGCGCATCCTGATACCTCGCGTTATACCAGGCTACGGGCTTCCCGTAGTTAGGCCGGGCTTCCCGGTTGCTGGGACGGCGCATCCTACTAGTTGATAAGTCCGCACCGCGTTATACCGTAAGACCGTTTTGTATATATACTGCGACCTGTTTGTATCATAAGACCGCTTTGGTCTCCGTGCTCTAATAGCTTCTAGTACCGCTTTGTACATATACCGCGACCTGATACATTGTAATACCGTTGTACATATATCGTAACCAGTAAGACCGCTCCGGCCTCCGCGTTCTGATAGACTCTAGCCCCGTTGTATATATACCGCGACCTGTTCGTATTATAAGACCGCATTGTATATACCGCGACTTCTAACTGAAGAGTTAATTAGACATTAGGATTCCCGCCAGTGTCGCGCTGTTTCTATCTTCATACACGGCCTTCAAACTACTACGGAGCGTCAGTCCTTTTAAGGATAGAACGCCGAGAACGCCGACGCCCCGTCCTTTTAAGGATAAGGCAGTCAGGCAGTTGGAATTACATTGAAGGCCCCGCGACACCCCGTAGTGTTTAAGATCTGTTTCGCTTAGAATAACCCCAGTTGCTTGCATGCGAACCTCGCGATTGCCGAACACGACCGTTTGGGCCAAGCTCGCTTCCTGGGCTCCACGCGCACCAACCACGCGCGAAACTCTGTACGCATCACTCCCGCCTGCCGCATTGTACATAGCGTTCAGTGTGAAAGATCTTTTATATTAACCGCTTGAATAAACCTAATTATTTAAACCGCTTATACCGAGGTAAAGTAAGTTGGAGTTTCCCCCTTCTCCCGAATCCTGGCACCGGCGAGCCTTGATCCGCAGCGTACGGGAAAGGTGAAACGTTACATGGCGCCCGAACAGGGACCTGACTAGTCTATTGGAGACTCCAGCTCGCTCAGCCTACTCAGATGCCCGCGTGGGTAAACAACTTAAAGAAAGACGCGGTAATTAAATTACTGGCCTCGCACGGACTCGAAACCGTAGGCACCCTTGACGAGCTACGCCGACAGCTCGTTTTGTTACCGGTAACCCGACTCTTTTCGCGTCCCACCCCACGACCCCCGAAGACACGAAGATGCCATTAACAAACGAAGGCCCGACCGCCGGCACGACCGGAGCAACCACCGTCGATCCAGCTAAGGCCATGAATCAAATACGGAAGTGGGGGTGCCACTTCGACGGGAAGGACCCGTTGGCGTTCCTGGAACGCATCGACGAGCTGAAACGAGGATACAGCTACACCGACGAGCAGTTGCTCTTGGGGCTTCTCCGCGGCGAACCACTGATGTGGTACCGCAACTGCCGCGATAACTGGACCCTGTGGGCCGAGTTCTGTCGAGATTTGCGCGCCGCCCAGCGAGTACTCCTATCAACTAAATAGTACGATCCAGGGGCGGAAGCAGCAACCACGGGAGGCGTTCCAACAATTCGCCACCGAGCTGACCCTCATGCGACGCGCAGGCGGCTACACGCCCCAAGACCAGCTTGAACAGCTGTACGCAAATATGCGACCGGAATATCGCCTGTACATTCGAAGGGGCGAGATTACCAACGCTAGCGCGCTCAGCGCGCGAGTCACCGATATCGAGGTGATCGAGAACCTGCGCCGGCAGGAAGAGCGTAAGACTCCCGGACCAACGGTAGCAGCAGCCGCTTACAGCCGAGAGGACTGCTGCTGGAGATGCAAGCAGCGCGGACACACCCGGCAGGATTGCCGCCGACCGCCGAGAAAGTTTTGCTCCCGGTGCGGGAAAGACGGGGTTTTGACGCGAGATTGTCATTCCCCGGCGGGAAACGGACCGCGGGCCGAAACTGTCGCGGCCAGTACCCAGCCCGAATCCGAGTAGAATTTACTCCGAGACCGCACATACAGGTCCGTGTCGTCCGCCGAACAATACGGGCCCTGCTCGATTCCGGATCGGAGGTTTCATTTATCAGCGCCGAAACCGCCAATCGTCTAAAGATCCGCACACGTCGTCCAGACACCGTGGCTAAACACGTTAACTTAGCAGATGGGACGCGGATCCCCATCACCAGAGTTCTCACACTCCCCATCACCGTCCAGGGGGAGACTATCCGGCACCAGTTCTCCGTTCTGCCGAACTTGAGTAGCCCCATGCTAATAGGCATAGACCTATGGGCCAAGTTGCGGATTACGCTGCCACCGCCGCCACCGCCAAGGGAACCGACCAGCAACCTGACCACCTTAGAAGTCATAACCGTCGGCAGTACCGCAGGGAGATCCGAGGAGACCCAACGGCTGAAGCGTTCTTAAAAGCCGAGCTGCCAAGATTTGAACAAATCCAAGAGCCGACCGATCGGGTACAACACCACATCCGCCTGAAACCGGAGCCCGCATTTAAGCAGCGATACCACCCACGCAACCCGGCGATGCAGGCCGTTATCGACCAGGAGGTCCGGGCTATGGAGAAGGAGGGAGTCATCGAACCCTCAACAAGCGCCTGGAGCTCTCCCATTGTCCTGGTCAGAAAGAAGGACGGGGCTTACCGGTTCTGCATCGATTACCGGAAATTAAACGCGGCATCCGAAAAAGACGCGTACCCGCTGCCGCATATCACGGCCACGCTCGACAAGCTGCGTGGAGCCAAATATCTGTCCACGCTCGATCTCAAGAGCGGATATTGGCAAGTGCCGCTTACTCCGTCAAGCCGGCCCGCAACCGCATTCACCGTGCCCGGCCGAGGCCTGATGCAATTCAGGGTGATGCCCTTTGGCCTACACTCGGCGCCTGCCACCTTCCAGCGGCTGCTCGACACGATACTCGGCCCGGAGCTCGAACCGCACGTCCTGGTATACCTCGACGATATTATCATCGCTAGCCGTACATTCGAGGATCACCTGCGGCATCTATCCGAGGTCTTTCGCCGCCTGCGCCAGGCACGGCTCCGCCTCAATCCGGACAAGTGCCACTTCTGCCGGACGAGCCTCCGTTAACTCGGGCACGTTATCGACCGCCGGGGTATCCGCACTGACCCTGAGAAAGTGAGCGCCGTTGCGAATTGGCCAGCGCCGACCACCGTAAAGAAGGTACGCCAGTTTCTGGGGGTTGCCTCGTGGTACAGGCGCTTCATCGCCGACTTTTCGACCCTCGCCGCGCCTCTCACCCGGCTGACGCAGAAAAAAGTTAAGTGGGCGTGGACGGACCACGAAGAAGCCGCATTTCGAGGGCTGAAGAAAGCCCTGACCACCGCACCGGTCCTGGCCTGTCCAGACTTCGCGAGGCCATTCGTCCTCCAAACCGACGCCAGCGCACACGGTCTGGGGGCCGTATTAACCCAGCACCTTGACGAGGGAGAGCGAGTCATCGCCTACGCCAACCGAACCCTCAACGCCGCGGAGCGTAATTACAGCGCTACCGAGTTGGAGTGCCTGGCAGTCGTTTGGGGCATCCGGCGGATGCGCGAGTATCTCGAAGGTTACCGCTTCACGGTCTTGACCGACCACCAGGCCCTCCGTTGGCTGCAGCGGATCGAGGAACCTACCGGCCGCCTAGGGCGATGGATATTCGAGCTTCAGCAGCACGACTTCGACATCCAATACCGCCGAGGGGCCCTTAACTGGGTGGCCGATGCCCTGTCTCGTACACCCGAGGCCAACGCGGTCACACGGCAACCAACGTGCCGCTGGTACCGCCGCATGCTCGCGGATGTAGCGTCGCGGCCAGCCGACTTTCCGGACTACGAGGTACGGGGCGGGCGACTCCGACGCCATATCCTGCACGACCTGGACTTTGGGGAAACACCGACCGAAGACCAGTGGAAGCAGTGCGTCCCCACCGAACAGCGTCCATCCTTGCTCGGCCGGCTGCACGACGGGCTGAGGAAGTGTGTAAACGCCCAACACAGACACGACATTGCCGCTGCCACGGAAGAGATGGATGCTTGGTTCGTGCCTCCTCCCGCCTTAAATCCCCCCCTCGCTTCACTCTGCGGTGTACATCTGTGCCAGCGTAAGTGCTGGTAATCTGTCCACTAGATCCACCACGTGGTGACGGTGGAAGATCGTATTATTAATTGGGAGCAGAAGAGGGGGCTGCTTAGGCGTAGTGGTTTAGGATGGACTACTCGAGGAGGCTTCCATTCATACTGGTGACGAGTCAAGACTCATCGCTGAGCGGCTACGGGTGCCAATTTTCAATCGTTTGATATGATTGGACCGCTCTGGAGACGTGCTGGGGATGTCATCTCTCCGTGGCAATCGGCACTGCATCCATTGAGCGACATTCCAACATCGCTCTGGAGTCGTATGTACTGTGTTAGAGTGGCGTAAGGTGTGAGGTCTGAATAGCTCAGTGGTAAGAGCAGTTGCCCGGAAAGCAAAAGACTCGGGTTCGATTCCCGATTCAGCCACTTGTACCTCGCATATTTTTTCAGACCCGCAAATGTTGTTTTCTAACAATTATTTTTCGGGCTGAGGAAGTGTGTAAACGCCCTACACAGACACGACAGTGCCGCTGCCACGGAAGAGATGGATGCTTGGTTCGTGCCTCCTCTCGCCTTAAATCCCCGCCTCGCTTCACAAGGCGGGATAGATTCTTGATCCACGCGAAATGTCCAATGTTGTTGTCTTCAATGTACAACAGGTTGACGTGTTTGTCTCTTTTCAGCTCACTCAGACGTATCGGGACAATGTTCTTTTCCTCGATACTATATACATTGATTGAGATATCGTTGGCAAGTTCGAATTTTTTAATTTGATTCACAGTCACTGGAAACTCAATGTCCTGGAGATTCAGCACTGTCGTATAATGAGGATACGAAGATACTCGATAAACATAACTTTCAGCTGGATGTCGCCAGAGCGGCGACCACAGACCACGCGAAACACGCATTGTCATTAGATTGCACGTTGATCACCGCTCTCTTCATTGTAATCGCCCGCGGTAATTTTATATGACATCCCGCGCGCAAAGAATTATATCTATTTATATTTACAGTTAAATCGAGTATTCGCGACAATGCCCACCCGCTATCGCGTTCCTGAAATTCTTCGAGCAATGCTAGAGTGGGCTCGACAACGCGCCGCTCGTACTATTCGCGTAAATCGGATGTGCGAAAGAGTTCATAGTTTCTCGTATTAATACTTTTATTTGCGCGTTTATCACCCGTCACAAATTCACCATTAAACAATGTATTAATTTCCACGTTAAAGTGTTTTTTCATCACATTTTGCACGTGTTCGAGCATAATGTCTTTGGCATCCTCGAAAAATTGACGAGGCTCGATATGATTATGATTTATAACCGCACCAGTCAATATGCTGCTCTCGAACGCCGTATCGATCTCTCGCCAAATCAATCCGTGTTGCCGCGTACTGCATCCTGCACCCGCGTGTACAAAACGCCTGCGTAACGAGTTCTTCAATCCCTCGAGTCGTGCGATTCGGGCAATCAGCGATTGTCGAATCCCGATCGATAATCGTGGACGTTTGATTCGACTTTGCTCTTCCAACGATTCGATATATTTGTCGCATCGTTGCTCCCACGCAACGTACTCCTCTATCGAATTTACCCTTGCATATTGCTCGCGCAGATTTCGTTCGGCACTGTTTTCCGCCATATTTCCAATTTTATGCCAAAAATTTTGCTAACTAGATGCGCTTATTAGTAGCTCTTGTCTCGGAACTCTTGGCGAAAATACTGACAGGGTGTGCCTCTTTACCATGATTTTATATTCTATCTTGATGTCTCTTTCTATCATGTGTATCAACTAAATCTTTATTTCGCGGTTTGTCACGTACATTTTGACTAATGTCGATTATTGCATTTTTTTTGTCGTCTAGAGATGATGTCATCTCAGCCCAGATGCATCGCGAAAGTTTCAAATTACATGCTGCTGTCCAAGTATGTTAGTGCAATTTAACCATGAGGATTATCCTTATATTTCACGATTTTGTCATGTTTTGACACGCGGGTTTGAATTCTGATATCTAGGATGATGTCATTGCGAAGCAGCCGCACATCGGCGCTTGAAAATTTTATATTACGTTGCATTTTTTTCTGCATTCCGCTTCACGATTTTTGTCATGTTTTGACACGCGCGTTTGAATTCTGATATCTAAGATGATGTCATCGCAAAGCAGCCGCACATCGGCGCTTAAAAATTTTATATTACGTTGCATTTTTTTGTGCATTCCGCTTCACGATTTTTGTCATGTTTTGACACGCGCGTTTGAATTCTGATATCTGGGGTGATGTCATCGCGAAGCAGCCGCACATCGGCGCTTGAAAATTTAATATTATGTTACATTTTTTTGCGCATTTGGCTAAATCTCACACCTGGGGGTGATGTCATCGCGAAGCAGCCGTACATCGGCGCTTGAATAGAAAAATTGAAAAAATATCGCGTCGGCAATAATCCCCACCACATTGCAATTTTGCAACGCTAATACATATTTTAAATATGTTTAATACGTTCAGTATTGCATCGGCCACTTGTGTGAAAGGTTCATATAAAAATGTATCCCACTGAAGGAAGCCGCATGAATTATTACGTTCCGATTCAAGATGCTGATGAAACTTCACCGTGTAAGAAGAAGAAATGTAACAAGTAAGTTTTAATTAACTTAAAGAATTTTTATACTTTTTAAATATTTTTTACACCTTTTAAATATTTATATAAATAATATTTTTTTTACTCCCTAGCATTTCATCCGAGCCTCGTCGTGCGGTTCGTATACTTGAAAGACGATACGCCTTAACCCCGACGTCATACAAATATTTGGACATTGGAATAAACGTTGGAGCTGTATCTTGCGTGGAATTGGTTCTCGGCGATAATCGGGGCAATCAAATAATATTGCCTTTTGAAACATGGAAATTGCTGATGCAGAAACGTGGAGACGTTGAACAGCTTCTACAATCGACTGAAATCCCATTGCGGGTCCGAGATTTAACATTCGAAGTGGTTAAAATATCTGATTCGAATATTATAAAAATAGGATTATCCAATAATTCTTTATATATGAAACCGCCAACTCTATTCTATTTATTAGATTTTGAAAAATGCATAGATCATATGTATTACTGGTTATGTGAAAATACTCATATTATAAATGAAAAATTCAAACAATTTGTAACTGTTTTACAACAGAATAATATCGCTAATGTATGCGACGCTGCAAAAGCAATACGTGAAAGTGATATGTTTAACAGCGAATCACTCATAGATTGCGAGTTATTGACATGTGCCGTAAATGATATTCTTCACGATGCTTGTAATAAATAAGTTATTTTACTATTTATCTGTGAGTTTAATTATTTAACCCATCCTTTATGTATGAATAAAAACTGTGTAATAGATATGCACAGTTTGCAAAACTTAAATCTTTCTCTCGACACGCTCTGCTTAAGATGTAGAAAAATGATGAGGTAGATGAGACGTGATACTCCAGTTAGAAGGAGACAAAAGATATAAAATTAAAATATATATAATCGAGAGGAGTGTGCAACGTTATAGTACGCAACCGTCTACGCCCTTAGGGCGATCTTACCAATATGTGTTATGGCTGACGAAGAAGTTATGGTTATTGATGATGACGAGGATGTCATTCTCGAAGATGACAATTTGATGGCATTTGAGAATTTGTTGGACGATTCATCAGACGAAGACCGCGTACTTTCGGAGGATTCCGATTACGATAGTGACTGCAGTATTGATATTATGGAGGACATAAAGCAACGTACTTTAAACCGAGTTGAAATAAATAGTTTAGGTGCGGTGAAAATGTGCTGTATATACTTTTATTATAAAAGTGACGCCAACGAAAATTTTGCACAGACTGTTTTATGCGAATTTCAGACTTATTTTCGAATATTCGTGTTGTGCGAGAACATGAAAGTGCAATTTATGCACTAATCCTGGGATCGTCTTGCGCAGAGTGTAGAAAACCGCTGTATCAGATAATGCCCTGCAATATGTGCCCAATTTGCATTGTATAAGCTGGACAAAAATTCGTGTTGTGAAAAGACTTGAATAGGAAATATGGAGGAACCCAAATACATTGCGCGATTAGAACAATATCTATGGGAGGATTTCATAAGGGTAAACTCGGCGTGTTCATGTGAGTTATGGGAAGACGAGTGCCTTAAATGTCTCGATGGGTTAGAAGCACAATATCGAGTCAGAGTGTCAGAGGGGCTTGCGATTCGATCGCTGCTTGGCCGAATTGCGCGACTACAAAGTTTAAGACATTCGTTACGCAAACAATACAAATGCTTAGATGCCTGTGTCCCGGCGCTATCGAGTAACATCCCAGTGAATTCGGTAGTGCAAGTGATACAAGGTTGAGAAATCGGTTTAAACAAATCGTATACAGCATGGTTGGACAATCGTCTGAGACGTTATCAATTATCGGTCGAGTTCGAGGGTTGGTGAACATTGTAAGTATCCATTTTTAAAAAATTTTATATTATTTGAATTAGTATATGCATGATAACACGATATGCATTTTTCTGTTTCAGATGGAGCGTCATCATATTATTATTATTATCATTATTATTTTATATCTTTGTATTTTTTTTATATTTTTATTAATATTTTTAAACACACACACACACACACGCGCGCACACACACACACACACACACACATTGTATTATATACACAATTATTCAATAAATATTATTATTGTTAAAATATATTTGTTACGTCCAGACTCGGGGAAGGATGAATCGACGGAAGGGCGCAACAACTATCTTTATTTATCCCGAAGTCAAACGTCTCGTGACGTTTCGTATCGGGTCGAACGAACTGACAGGTCCGAAAAGCAGGTAAACTGAGTCGCTATTACACTGTTTTCGGATGTTCGCTCGGCGGTCCCTTTTCGGTCAGAGAATTTAATCTCTTTTACGCGGGATGGGACCAAATGCGATCTTTCTACTGGGAATGAGTAGGGGTTAATAAAGAGTTATTTAATTAATAAATATAAATTTATTCAATTTTAAAATGAATGATGGGTATACATGATTATATAAGAAAGAAAAAATAAAAATATAATATTAGTTTTCGTCTGAATGTGTGTGAGTGAGTGTGTTAGTTCGCGGGTGTTACATTGATACGGAGGACATCAGTCAGAATACAAGGGAAAGATTTGATCGTTAACATTTATGTTCTGACTGGTTAATACAATATGATTTACTTAATAATAAAAAAAAACAAATCATGTGTGCGTGTGTGAGTGAGGTGGGAAGTAAGTGAAAGGAGATTTGAATTTAATTCAATTTAGTCTTGATCTATGTGGCACATGTACAGGGTTCGCGCTTGTGTGCGTTACCCCTTCCATTGCTGAGCCGTGAGCCGCGGGACCCGTTTCTGGCATCACTGGTCCCTCGCCTATCGGTTAGGACGCGGTCCCCCTCTCCCTCTCCGCGGACCCCTCGCCCATCGGTTAGGACGCGGTCCCCCTCCGCCTCTCCGCGGACCCCTCGCCTACCGGTTTCGCCGCAATCCCCCCCGCGTGACGTCATACCCCCCGCGCGTGTTTCCCCACGCCCCTCAACCCCCCTCCGAGGACCATGGCTTAGAACCGGCCTAGATACACTACTAATGTCTACTTGTTTGGGAGTTTTAAATAGAGTTCGAGCATCAATAGGAAGATTATGGCCGTATTTTACTAGAATTTTCAGTAAACTACTAATAGCAGAATGACTGACACGATTTTCAATAGCTCATAATCTGATGCCGTTAATAAGTTCTGTTTTACAAAATTCTTTTTCAGAAAATTTATCACTTGAAATACTTGACTGAAGACTATTTTTATCAATACTAATTCCCGAATGTTCAGAAACTAAATCATGATTATTTTCTGTACACTTATGAGTGTTCATTATATTGGAATAATCGGAATCAGTTTCTTTTAGTACATTTTGCTGCTGAGGAAATTGTTCGATGTTATCTGGCCCATTCAATAAACTTACGATATTATTTTAAATTTCCAAATTTGAATTAATAGTCATTTAGCAAATATTACAAAATTTTTTAATGAAGATACGTCGCCGCTGCCTTGGTGTTAAAGAATTAATGTCTAGTCTTAATTTTGATTTGGACATAATATATAATTTTATAAAGCAATAGGAAATAGATGAATTGCGATTATGTATACGAATATAGGTTTGGGTTTGCCTGATATTATTGTTTATATTATATTCTCTTTTATCACTGAAACAATATATAGAAAGCTTATAAGGAGAATTAAAAATATTTTGATAAATAAAAAATGTTTTAAGACATTCGCAGTTTTTTATCGAAACAAACTAATTCAATAATTAAAATATAATTTATGTAATATTTTAAGGACGCTAATAGAAAATTTCAGAAAAAATGCAATCTATATTTCTTAAATAGTATTACATTTATATATGAAAAATTTGATTTCTCACAATTATGGTGAAACAACCTACATAATTTTTTAATGTCTTTTAATGTAAATATTTTTGTAATGTCTTTTAGTGTTGTAATTAATTAAACACGAATAATTTTTTTTTGTTACGTTGCATGTTATTATAAACTATAAATTATAAATTAAAGTAATTATACGAGGGCTGTATGATAAGTACCCGTGTTAGGAAAGGAAACGCATTTTTTTTGAATTTTTTTTATTTGTTTCTCAACATAGTCTCCTTTCAGCTCGATACACTTAGTCCAGCGATATTCCAACTTTTTTAAGCCATCCAAAAAATATGATTTGTCGAACTCTGCAAAATAGGCCTCTGTTTCGGCAATGACCTACTTGTTTGACGTGAACCGTTTTCCGCCAAGCTATTTTTTCTTGTTTGGAAACAAAAACAAATCGCAGGGCGCCAAATCTGGAGAATAAGGTGGATGAGGCAGCAATTCGTAGCGTAATTCAACCAGTTTTGCTGTGGCGATTGCGGATGAGTGAGCTGGTGCGTTGCAAAACTTGTCCACTTTCAACAACTATCAAAACAAAACTACTCGATAAATCTGTCTGAAATTTTGACAGGCGTCGTTCGAAAGATGGCGTTAAACGGTGGTATACAGATTTTGAGTCAGTGGCGCTATCAGTCGTTAAACACGGGTACTTATCATACAGCCCTCGTATAAGCATATTGCATGCATAATATTTACAATTTTTTAAGACCTATAACTTCATCATGTAATGACATGTAATAATTAATGCTATCATGTTTAAATATTTTACTTGAATAAAAATCAGTTTACATCAAATTAATTCACGATCAAATACCAAATTGAAAAATAAAAACTCATGCATAGAAAATATTTATTAATTATAAGATTCTATTTCATTTGCAAAAAATTATTATGAAGACATTCAATAATAAATTTTCAAAATATGTAAAGTATTCAAAAAATATTATATCTACAATTTTTTCTAATGCAGATATCTTGCTCAACAATATAAAAGCTATATTTCATAATTGATATCATTTATCATTGGGATTACCATTACGATCATTATAAAAAAATTGTAGACCGGAATTTAGTATGCAATGCAATACAAAATAAAAAATCTATAATTAAGAGACGATGTAACTTTACACTCGAAATGTTCAAGCTTCTGATACAAAAAGTAGTGCAAATAAGATTTCTTGTTTTTCTCATTATATGACCGTGCAACAAATATTGTAAAAAAAAACATGGGGAAAATAATGCTGCATAAAATAAATCGTACTCACTATAAAAATGCCAAAATATAAAAATAATGAGACAAAACTAGGTGTATCTTTCGCCGGCACGAGGTCCTTTATCCTTTGATAGGCGCATGTGGTTTTCATGTGGTACGTGATGTATCTTTTGTTTACTGCACAAGAGGAATTCAATCTTTAGCATAGATTTTTTACCACAAGACAACAATTATCCCTTGTTGGCATTAATTATTAAGTTAATATTTATTTCATACTTACCAATATCTCGATACTGTTCACACTTTCAACACAATTTTTCAGCACGCACGACCACTGTTTTCGTAGATTTGGCCATATTGAAAAGTAAAGCCTAGCGCGCAAAAGCACGGGATGCTTTCTACGATGATTGCGCACTAGGGCTGCGTTCGGAAACATCACCCATGTGCACACGAGTGTCGTTCTATCTTTGTTATGTACTAAAAGTTAAACAGCCTTGTACGCATAGACCTAGTATATCTAGACCGAGCGTTTGCCTTTATTTAAGGAGTGGGGGTAAAGATACACGTAGAAAAGGACATACTCTGTTCCGTGCTCCTTGCGTTCTTTCTTGCTCGCACGTAGCAGCGAGCGAGCGAGAGAGAACGCAAGGAGCACGGAACAGAGTATGTCCTTTTCTACGTGTACTGTGGCCCCCACTCCTCAACACTCGGTCTAGATATACTATGTCTATGCTTGCACGTATACTTAATACGGCTAAGCCAATCACAGACTTACCCCTTAGGGCATGTTCACATAACTTACATAGATGCATAATGTAGAGCAAATTTAATAATTATGCGTCTTGCACAAAAAACATAAATAATTTCAGTAAACGAATATTTACTTAGTAATTACATAATATTCTATATGTTATAAATGAACAAAACAAAACTATGACGTATCAATTATGTCAATAACGTAATGAATCTATAATTGTTACATAGAAATGTTATGTAATTTTGTCGTTACTCTGTTATGTAATATTTATGCAATTTGGTATACACAAATGTGTATATTCTAAAAGTTTCGTGAATGCCACGTAATTTTAACGACATAATTGACACGTTACGTTAAATATACATAACATTTATGTATTTTGGTGAATGTAAATGTGTATACTCTAAAAACTTCATAAATGTTACATAACAGAAAAATGGTGTGCATATATCATTCAAAAAGATATCTGGTGCACACTTTTTTGGTAATTATTCAGAATCACGGCTCCACCTGCAAATGGGCTGCCCTTTTCTGAATTTTGACAAATATGATCGGATCTCTCGGTAAAACTCTTTGTTGTGACTTCAACAGTGATAATCAGTTGGGTGAGCACGTCTCCCATCACCCCCAAACCCCCAAAAAAACGAAAAACCTCAAAAATTACCAAAGCAAAGCGAGGTCCATCCCACAATCCAAACCAAATTTTAGTTTTAAATCAGAAATAGGTTTGGGTTAGGTTATATCTTCCGGAAGTGGAGCCCCCCCGTAGGGGGGGGGGCGGAACCCACTGTGTCCACGCATATAGTTTACAAAGCAAAGCGAGGTCCACCCCACAATTGTTGTATGGATGGGAAAGTGTATGCGTCTACGCAGTGGGTTCCGCCCTCCCCTATGGGGGGCTCCACTTCCAGAAGATATAACCTAACCCAAATCTATTTCTGATTTAAAACTAAAATTTGGTTTGGATTGTGGGGTGAACTTTATAGTACATAATTACCTAATTTTCGGTAATTTTTGGGGTTTTTCGTTTTTTGGGGGGGTGAGGGTGATGGGGGACGGGCTCCCCCGACTGATTATAACTGTTGGAGTCACAACAAAAAGTTTTACCGAGAGATCCGATCATATTTGTCAAAATTCAGAAAAGACCTTATTCGAAATAATTACCCTTTTTTGGTCTATAACTTTTTTTTGGACCTCCCCCAACTAAAAATGGTTATTTATATTTCTTTCTAAACATAAAAAGTCCGTAAAAAAATTTGCAGCCTATTTGCAGGTAGAGCCGTGATTCTGAATAATTACCATTTTTTTAAATATATCATTTTATTTTCCACATTTATAGAGTTATAACTCTATATTCATTATAGAGTTATAACTCTATATTAAGAAAATATGTTTCAAATACGTTTTTCTCAATGATATTATATGCATTTATCATTTTTTCAAAACGCTAAAAATATCAACAATGGTATATTTTTTTATGTTTAATACGATATGGAAATTTTGTTATTACTAGACATTACAAATGCGCTTTGCGTGCGCCACACGCATTTATCGTGTGCGTGTGTGTCTGCGTATTACATATGTGTGTATATATATATATATATATATATATATATATATATATATATATATATACATATATATAAAATTTAAAAACTAAGCTTCGGATGAAATTTTGGTAAAGGAAAAATCGTCTTAGAATTAATTCAAGAATACGACATTTTAAGAACTAAAAGTTGTTTTGAATCACTCTGTATGCACAAAAAAAAATCAAATGTGGTACACACACAATAAATGTGTGGTATGCGCGGAGCACGCGTTTGTAATGTTGTAGTTCTTCTCTAAAAAAGGAATGGTCGATATATTGTTATCGCTTTTAAATTGTAAATAAATATATCGCAACTTTCCTCATTTTACAAATCCTTTTTACAAAGTTTTAACAAAAATGTATACATCGACATCAATAAAATAATGTTAATGTTACATGTTTAAAATAACGTTACAATTATGTCGTTAAAGTTACATAGCATTTATGAAGTTTTTAGAGTATACAGGTTTATATTCACCAAAATACATAAATGTTACGTATTTAACATAACATTACGCTTATGTCGTTAGAGTTATGTAGCATTTATGAAGTTTTTAGAGTATACACATTTACATTCACCAAAATATATAATTGGTACGTATTTAACATAACGTTTCAATTATGTCATTAGAGTTACGTAGCATTTATAAAACTTTTAGAGTATACACATTTACATTCAATACATTACCAAAATACATAAATGTTACGTATTTAGAGTGAAGTTCCGAAAAGGGCCCGTCTTTGTGAAAAGCTTCCTTTCAGGTTGAAATTAAAAACTCTAAAAGGAATTTTGGCGACTCCTACAAGAAAGTCATTTTTTAAGAGAAAATGGTACTGAATCGGTAATTATTTACATTAGCGGATTTACATTTATACTTTGCCAATGACCTTGACCTTCACATATGTTGTAAGGGTAAGGTTGCTGATTAATATTCACTTTATTTTATTTGGCGGTCTTGCATAGTTTTAGAGATATTTAACGAAAAAGGTTTATCGAGTTATATGATTTTACATGGATTTATAACTTTCTGCGCGAAGCGAGGTCCATCCCGTATCGCCCTGTGCTTCGGACGCGAAACTAAATCGGAGATAGGTTTGGGTTAGGTTGTATCTTCCGGAAGTGGAGCCCCCCCTGTAGGGGGGGGGGGCGGAACCCACTGTGTCCACGCATATACTTTACAATGCGAAGCGAGGTTCATCCCATATCGTCCTGTGCTTCGGACGCGAAACGAGGTTTATAATTAACGATTTCACATGGGTTAGCAACTTTCTGCGCGAAGCGAGGTCCATTCCATATCGCCCTGTGCTTCGGACGCGAAACTAAATCGGAAATAGGTTTGGGTTAGGTTATATCTTCCGGAAGTGGAGTCCCTCGTAGGGGGGGGGGGGCGGAACCCATTGTGTCCACGCATATACTTTACAACGCGAAGCGAGGTTCACCCTACAATTGTTGTATGGATTGCCCTTTTTCTGTATAATTACCTTTGAAAGTTATAAATCCATGTAAAATCATATAACTCGGTAAATCTTTTTCGTTAAATATCTCAAAAACTATACGAGACCGCCAAATAAAACAAAGTGAATATTAATCAGCAACCTCACCTTTACAACATATGTGACGGTCAAGGTCATTGGCGAGATATTTGCTAATGTAAATAATTATCACGATTATTATACTTTTTACCATTTTCTCTTAAAAAATGACTTTCTCGTAGGAGTCGCCAAAATTCTTTTTAGGGGCTTTCATTTTAACCTGAAAGGAAGCTTTTCACAAAGTTTCATCGAAATTGGAGACAGGCCCGTTTCGGAACTTTATCCCGTATTTATTATAACGTTTCAATTACGTCGTTAGAGTTACGTAGCATTTATGAAACTTTTAGAGTATGCACATTTACGTTCACCAAATTGCATAAATGTCACGTATTTATTATAACGTTTTAATTACGTCGTTAGAGTCACGTAGCATTTACGAAACTTTTAGAGTATGCACATTTACGTTCACCAAATTGCATAAATGTTACATAACAAAGTAACGACAAAATTACATAACAATTCTATGCAACAGTAGTGATACTATGCGGATTCTAAGCCAGGGGCTCTGAGGGGGGGGGGGGCGAGGCGGGAAATCAGGACAAGGGGGGTGACGTTACGGGGGGGGGTGACGTCACGAGGGTATGACGTCACGCGAGGGGGAGGTATGACGTCACGCGGGCGAATCGCGTCCTAACCGATAGGCGAGCGGTCCGCGGGTCCTAACCGATAGGCGAGAAGTCCGCGCGTCCTAACTGGTGGGCGAGGGGTCCGCGGGGAGAGGGACCGCGTCCTAACCGATAAGCGAGAAGTCCGCGCGTCCTAACCGGTAGGCGAAGGGTCCGCGGAGAGGGGGAGGGGGACCGCGTCCTAACCGATAGGCGAGGGACCCGCGCGAGTAGGTGTAAGAGAGGGATAGCGCGAAGCATGCACTTGGGAGAAAGAGAGAGATAGCACGAGGCATGCACTTGGGAGAGGGATAGCGCGAAGGATGCACTTGGGAGAGAGAGAGAGATAGCGCGAAGCATGCACGCGGATGATACGGCGTTCGCAAGGCGGAATGAGAGAGATAGCGCGAGGCATGCACGCGTGAAGGAGAAGGATAGAGTCCGCATTGGCGTGGGAAAAGGATGACGTTCGCGGGAGAGAGAGAGAGATAATGCGAGGCATGTACGTGGGAAAAGGAGGCGCAGAAGTAATCGACATTTTTTTAAATATAATAATAATAATATTTATTTAAAATTGTGTATAATACAAAATGTGTGTGTGTGTGTTTAAAAAAAATATATATATATAAAATATAAAAATATAAAAATAAAAATAATAAAAATAATAATGATAATAATGATAATAATAATAATGCGGCGCTCCATCTGAAACAGAAAGAAATCTTATTAGTATATTAATTTAATGTTTATAAATCTAATATAAATTTAAAAAAAGAAGATACTTACATTATCCTCCTGGAGCCGCAAGCTCTTCCTCCCAATCTTCCTCCCAATCCTCCTCTTCCTCTTCCTCTTCCTCTTCCCACGCCTCTTCCTCCTCCTCCCAATTTTCCTCTTTTTCATACGGCTCAAGCCCAAAAAGCGGCCGCAAATAGAAAATGTCCTCGTATTGATCAGGGTGCACGCATGCCCACTCGCGGGCCCCTCGCGTATCGCCCCACAAATTGGCGTGCGCCCAACGCAGATTTTCACGCACCCACCGCATGTATCTGCGGTGGATCACGTCAATATGTACGAACTGAAATATATTATTAATTAATAAATATCCCACATAATCTCGCACACAAAAACACTGAACACTACTTACCAGATTAAGGCGAAACATTGGCATTTTGAATATTTTCACTTGGATGGACTGTTAAACGTTCGCTGTCAGACACTTTGTGACAGACACAACGGGATAGACATTGTCTCGAACATTTTAGAGTAGGAGATGTATCACTTACGAAGAACGCTTACTCTCAGCTCTTGATAAGAAAACAAAAGTTAGCATGTTTCCACAGACAACTATTTAAAGTTTTTAAATATGAATAATATATAATATTATTATAATATGTAAACGACTATCGAACGGCTATTGAACGGCCGTTGAACGGCTATCAAACGGCTACCGAACGGTTTTGAACGCCTATCGAACAACTATTGAACGGTTATCGAACGGGTATGAACGACTATCGAACGACTTTTGAACGACTATCGAACGGCTTTGAACAGCTTTCGAACGGCTATTGAACGGCTATAAACGACTATTGAACGACTATTGAACGACAAAACAATTATTTATACGCAATTCAAATATTTAAACTCTATGTCCATGTATTGAAATGTAACATCTATATTCTAATTAACTAGCTGACGTCGCTATCTAACATCACGTACTGAAATTTAATACTCGCAAACTGGGATAAGAAAGAGGAAAAGGGAAGAATAAAAGAGAATAAAATATATTTTAACAATAGTTTATTCTAAAAAATGTTTGGATGAATCTTTATGATGATTCGTCCACCAAAATTGAATATTTTAAATACATTTTGTAAAGCGCAATTTTTTAAATGTTTTTCACAGCGCATAGTATTAGTGACATCTAGCTTATTTAACGAACTGATATCTTCATAGTCCGCATCCAAGGTCTCAATAATAATATCGTTTCTCGCATCATCGTCAAGTATATCGGCCAGCCATTCTCGTTTTTCGTGTCCTTTAACGTACACGATAGGAGATGCTCCATCTTCCTCTTCCGTTGCACCCACCACAGCTCTCGTAATCAAACGCCTAGCGAAGCTGTATGGAACGTTTCCATCCTCCCATTGAAGTCCATGGTGATGCCAGATTAGCCATGAAGCTTGGCATCTTTCAGATTTTGTAAGCGCACGCCATGGTACGGGACTTGCAAAAAAGTAATGAGAGAGAACAAGCCCATTTCTCAATATCGCTACTTCCTTCACGACAAAGTTTCGCCCGATAATGAATCCTTGCAGATCTACAAACGTTGGCGCGATCATGCCGATAATATTATCGTACGACTGCAAGAATGATGTATGACTACTGTCGATCGTCAAATCTCAATCTTTATATATTTTTGACATTGGAGGGGATATTTGCTGATTTAGGTAATTTCACGAACTACGTTGGTCAATGGGCAATATTCGACAACGCGATCGTGCAAGATAAGACAATAGGAGGTAGTATTTGCAGGTATATCCTCCTTGCACTCAAACTCTAATCTCACGTCCACGGTGGAATTTTTGACAGACTCGTTTTGTCGCGAGCAATCGATAACCGCGAGAGGACCGCAATGTAAAAATTTTGAAATGTTTAATAGCACATCATCATTATCACATCCGTAATAAGATTTACGAAAACGAGAGTACGTATCGAACAAGAGGGCGAATCTATTTTTATCGAAATCTAAATTTAAATCATCGTAAGGATAAAATTCCGAGTTTAGATAGAGTTTAACGTTGGTCAATTTGCAGTCGTCGAATGTAGTAATATCTTTTGACACAGCATTTTTTCTGCCAGTCTGCAGCGCAAAGATCATGTATCGCGGCTTCTCCAGCTGAGAGGCGGCTTTCACGGTCCACGAATGCTTGGTCGTATTATGCAATAGAGGAAATTCGTATAGATCCCAATAGCGAAAACTTATATTCAAGTATCACCCGCTTTCCAACGCGCGTAGCAAGGATAGTTTATTGACCTCGCTCAATATTACATGAGGTATACGCCATTGTATCTTGAATAATTCGATATCAGCTTCAGTCGAAGCATTACCAAGTATGCACTTTTTGTCGTTGCGCGAACGTATCAGAATTAATTTGTGACGAGCGTTAATCACAACTCGCTTATAATCTTCGCAAAAACCCAATAGTATGTTTAGCGGCACGCAAAAATTGAAGTAAGCTTCAACAGCATTATGCGGCATATTCCACGCAGCAGTCTCCAAGATTTTACCTTTCTCGGTTGTTAGAGAGACATACTTTTTAATCGTGGAAGTTATTCCAACGTTTCTGTTGCGGTCAATCTCCACATCGTCGAGTTCATATCGAAGTTCATCAAACATAAACGCGACACAATTGTTGCCCAATACCACTCTTCCCCCTTCAGCTACTTTACGCACCCTTAACTTTCCCTCGACGTATAGAAAACTTTCACATGGTAACGTGTACAAATCTTGATGTTGTATCGGTATCCGTATCTCGTCGCTATATCCAAGCGTTGTGTTGGCGTATGGATTGTACGTATGAGTCTCAATCTTGACGATACGATGGTCAAAGATCGGCTCGCCTCCGATATTCAAGATGTCAATCATATCGTTCAAGTATTTCGTACGACGCATCCCAATGATTTTAAAAACTCGCGATTCAACGCACTGAGCTTCTTTTTAGCGTAACCAGATATCTGATTATTGTCACCCGATACCGCAGTCACTCGCCTTCTCGCAAAAATATTGTCCCTCGTAAAGATATTGTCTCTCGCGTGCTCCGTGCTTTCGTTCAACACAAGCATTTCATTTGTCAAACGCTTTATTTTTGCCGCCGCCGTATATGCAATCTTACGGTCATTTCCTCTCCTCGAAAATCGAGCAAATGTTCTTCTTGATCAACAATGCGTATCGTTAAATCAGTATTGCTCCGTGCGACGATCGGTAGATAAATGATCTGTGCTGGCGTTTCCGACATCTTATATCCAGGCGGCACGCTCGGTGAAAATTCATGTATCGTGTGTACGCGCTTGTCGTTGCTGTACGCGCCAGTGGTTACGCTGCATTCTATACGAATAATATTTACGCTAATAATATTTATCGGTACATCCGATTCGTGCCATTTCCGAGGTTGTAATATACGATTCGACGAGAATCCCAACAATGATCCAACGTTGCCCGGTTTACTAAAATTTATTCTATAGACACATTTGATTTCACTCTTTAGCGTATTATGATTAGCGCGAAGCATTATTGGATATTCATCGTGTTCTTCGCCATCAACAATATCGTTGGAATCAACTACGCGTCGATGTCGTAAAATTGCACGTCGGAGATATTCGTTTATAGCGTGTAATTCGTACGATCCCTCGGGAATCGTAATTTCCTTATCGTCGTTATCAAAACAAAGTTTATTATTCCAAGAATTCACGTTCGATATCGTATGATAAGTTTCAAAGTCCGTTAAACCAAGCTCGTAATCGCCATCGTTTAAATCTATAGCCGGAAAGTAGCTTACAGCAAGAGCGCTACTCTTGCCGGTCAACGTAAGCGTGAGTGACATGCTGGAAAACTGTCAAACGAATACTGAGTCGCGACGGAGAATTGTCAGGCTTTAAATTCATATCGATCATCGACCGTTTGAAGAAATCGAAGACACAATTGTCCACAAATACTTTGATTATAATTTTGATAGGCCATGTGATTGTATTCTATATTTGCAACATTCTGTCCAAAATATCGCACTAATTCCTTGAGCGGTCGAAGATTTCCAAAACTATCGAAATATGCTACGCGATCTCCCCTCTTTGCATACGCAACCCAATGAGTACCGGAACCATCAACGTTATCCAAATTGACGATACCGCTCTCATTTCGCCGTATACCGTTTATCGGTAAATTATTGCGCATGAAAACGCCTCTAAAAAATTGTATACGCATACGTCTTGCAAGTTGTTCCAATTGTATATTGGTCGTTACACCGGCAGGCATTTTTATTTTGACGTTTTTTTTTCTTGGGCGCTGTTGAGAACCCTCGTCCGCGCTTGTATGGAGCGAGATAAAGTCCGTGACCTTCCATGGCGCGATTATGACGCTGCATTTCTTCGAGCTGACGTTGCGCCGCCTTGCTATCGTTCACAGCCTTCGCGATTCCCGCTGTTCCGCCAGCCAATGAACCGAGAACTCCCAATAATGGTAAAATTGGTAAAATACCACCGCGCTTCGCTATAGGAAGTATTCGTTTTTTCACAGTTTTTTTCTTCGCCGATGATTTTTTTGTCTTCATTCCCATACCGAATTTTGTCTTTGCTTTCATAGCCGCCCAAACAGCTGTAGCGGCTGCTCTTTCGCCAAGAGTCGAATCTCTCGCGGTAATACGTGTTCGCGCCTTCGTGGCGAGTATATTATCCGCAACGTCTCGTTGACCGAGATCGTTGCTTCCAGAATAAGCTATGTCGTGGTCGCGACACGCGGCATCCAATGGATTGATACCCCGATCGCCTCTAGCCAATCGCGTTTCTAAATGAGTTCCCGGTCCGCAAAACTGATAGCCTGGAATATGTAATTCGATAGGAAGTGCGTTTATCGCACGATTTAACAAACCACCACCTCTTTTGCTGGCATTTGCCGCAATCTTTTATTAACGGTGTTGGACCGTCGAAATGTGTTTGTTGCCACGGCAAATTATAATGTCGTGTGCATCGACGATACTGTTGAACCTCTGAGTCAGCTTTTATATGTTCGAGAAGCTTGTCCCACAATTGTTCCACGTAGCTACCAAAGTCTCGAAGTAAAACAATCTTGGGGATAATCTGTAACTGCTCGGTGGTAAGCTCGAGAATATCGCTGTCAACCGATAGAAGAAGAAACATTTTTGAGACTGAGCGGTTTCGATTCGGTGCGCCGCTATAAATAGGGCCCCGATGACTCATTTTCCAAAATCTGATTTGAGATTCGCGAGAGCAAATATGCGGTTCGCGCGACAAGCGACGATAATCAAAGTGATAAATTTTGACGATAAAACACGAGTAATGTCCGAGAAAGAAATACGCAAGCATGGAAACATGCTGCCGACTACTATACGCGGTATCATTTGCGGTCCTTCGAATTGCGGTAAGACTAACGTGTTGATAAGTTTGATAGAAAGTCCACACGGTGTACATTTCGAGAATGTGTACGTATACTCGAAATCACTTCATCAACCGAAATATCGATACTTGGAAAATTTGCTATTATCGATCGATGAAATTGGTTATTTTACATTCTCTAATAAAAGTGACGTTATTCCACCGAGCGAGGCGCTTCCCAATTCCATTTTTATCTTTGACGACGTGGTATGCGATAAGCAAGATACGATAAGAGAGTACTTTGCAATGGGTCGACACTCGAGCGTCGACTGTTTCTATCTTTGTCAAACGTATGCCAAGATACCCAAGCATCTTATACGGGACAATGCAAATTTACTGATTTTATTCAAACAAGATGGTACAAACTTGAAACATGTATACAACGATCATGTAAATACTGACATGTCTTACGACGATTTTCGCGCATTCTGTCAGAAATGTTGGCAACACGAGTATGGATTTGTAGTGATCGATAAAGACAGTTTACAGACTAATGGACGATATCGAAAAGGATTTAACGATTTTGCAATACCGTAAAGTGGTTAGTCGATATCGATACATCGATCGAGCAACGTCTAAAAATTTTCGTCCGAGCGCAACATGACGACGACGATTGACAGTGACGATCGTGAGAAGATTGCGAGAGAGATTGTAAAAACGAGCGAATCGATCCGCAAAAAATATCGTTCTTTAAAAACCGGTCAAATGGAGGAAGACGTCGCATTGGAGAGGCACTTTATACCTATTATCGAACCTCTAAAACAACTTGTCGAAAATACAATCAATGTGGAATCTAATGAAGCAAAAATCGAACCATCGAGTATGCTCGAAGACAAGCATTTGAAAAAAGAGTCTGGAACAAAGCGAACAAGGTCAAATATATCATTGAACGATTCGCTAATAACTTCTACTCCAAATTCAATCAAAACGTAAGCGAATGAAACAATTATCGAATATGGTTACTTCTACTCCGATAAAAGATGTACAATCGAGTCAAATATTGTACGAAAGATCGTCTCCGTATGTGGAAGAAATTTTCGAAACCATGCCTGAAACGCTTGTGACGTCGGTTCAACATCAATTACAAACGTCCGAGGGTCAAAATACATTGCGCGCACACCTGGGTCCACTAGGGCAAAAATATGTGGGAGCTATTTTGAGTCAAGATAAAAATAACAGTATGGATTATGTTGACGGTGTTGAATTTCGCCACGAAGGAATGATGCTTGGTGATAAAATTTTTGATGTGGATAAAGATGACAATATAATTATCGATGGAATAAGATGTGGGAACACCAGTCTCTACGAATTGATTTTCAAGAGAATACCCGACGGTGACGTATACAATGACGATGATAAAATTAAATATTATGAAAAATTAATGTTAAAATTAAAAATATATTACTGGCGCCAAGTGCGCATAGACGTGGCAATGATATGCGTAATCTATTGTTAAGTAACAAGGGATACAAGTATAAATATATAATAGCGCCATTAATCTCTATTAAAAATATAATAGCGCCTGAAAAAAAAGCTGGAAGAGGTATAAACATACCGCGCGCTATGACGTTAAACGATAATAAGATCGATTATGTGCATTGGAATGATCCCAACAAGTTGGTAGATCGCTTGCGATTGCTGGAAGCTTCGCGTCAAGCCGGCAACAATGCCCACGACAATGAAATATTATCAATTATCGAGGAACTTTACGAAGCTGGCCTTATTATAAATTAATCTATGCATCGGCGAAACGAGTCAGTCTGTCATTATTGTTTGTATCGAAATGTCGATTAATAAATTTGGATTATCGTTGGGAACACCGAACAACTCATACTATCAATGGAATGGATTACTAAGAAATTACGTGCGCGATAACGCTCTGTGTCAGACAGCCCCCGGCTTTGATGCAAGTTCGCGCAAGATACAACGCGTAGCACAACCGGAAGATGATACTGATGCCGCAAACAAACAGTACGTGGAAATACGTGTCAAGTTTTTGGAGGACAGACAGGAAGAACTTGAGAAAAAAATAATCACGCTCGAGACGAATGTGCAATCGCTGCAAATAACGATGGATGAGATGCAGAAAATGCTTCGGTATGCAACTCACGCGCAGACTACATCTAATTCAGCGCAAAAGAAGAAAGATATATAAAGAATATACGTGGAGGAATTATCTCATTATTGCAAATTATGCCTCGATCAAATATGTCGCAAAAGACCTCTGAAAAACAGCAGCTCGTGGAAGAATTGCATGCTCCAGCGAGAAAAAATTTCCCGCGTAGACGTGTCATAGTACACGGATACGACGATCTGTGGCAGGCGGACGTGGTCGAGATGCGTCCATATGCACGATTCAACAAAGGCTACAACTACATACTCACAGTTATCGCTATGTTGAGCAAGTATGCGTGGGCTGTACCGCTCAAGAGTAAGAGTGGAAACGAGATGTCGGATACGATCGCAAAGATAATTCGAGACGATGGAAGATGCCCGAAAAATTTTCAAACCGACAGAGGAAAAGAATTTTACAACGCAAATGTACAGAAACTCGTGAAGAAGCATAGCATTAATCATTATTCGACGTACTCTGTCATGAAAGCCACGGTCGTGGAACGATTCAACCGAACGTTAAAGAACAATATGTGGAAAATGTTTACGCTTAATGGAAATTACAAGTGAATCGCCGCGTTGTCCCGGCTCGTTGGAGAGTACAATGCGCGAAAACATCGCACTATCGGTATGAGACCTATCGATGTTACCCCCGCGATCGCCGATAAACTTTTAAATACGGTATACAGCAACGTAAAGATTGCGGCACCGGCAAGATTCAAAGTAGGCGATCCGGTATGCGTGAGTAAAGTCAAGACCATCTTTAAGAAAGGTTACACGCCAAATTGGTCGACCGAAGTGTTTAAGATCGTTAAAGTGCAGAAAACTAATCCCGTGACCTATGTACTCAAAGATTCGCGCGGAAATCCCATCGCCGGCGGATTTTACGAATACGAGTTACAACGCGTTGCTAATCCCGACGTACATCTCGTGGAAAAGGTGATACGCAAAAAGGGTGACAAGGTTTATGTGAAATGGCTGGGATTTGATGCGACACACAACTCTTGGATAGATAAAAATAATATATTATAAATATAAACAATATTGTACACTTTATAAAATATACATATAATTTACAATAAATATACATATAATTTTAATGTACAATAAATAAACATAATTTTTATTTACAATCAATATACATGCTTTTTATTTACAACGGTATTTTGTAATGTCCCCACGGTAGCATGTCGGTGGTTTCGGGTACGATATACCGCTTATCATCGTACGGACTTAGAGCAATTTTTGTCTCGCGAATAGTGTATACTTCGTGTAATTTAGATCTTATACACGACTGCTGACGCGTCATTTCAATCTCTTCGTTCAAACACCGCGTGTAATCGTCGAATGTTATCGTTCTCGCGACAACGTTACTCTTGACGCCTTTTATTTTTTTCGTATCCTTTTTACCATCTATTCATAAAGCGTACATCTTCGCCCTAAGCCCGACGAATTCGGTCATGATGGCGCCATTATTTTCATCCTTCATTAATCCCGGTATCTTTTTATTCGCGAACGGTATACCATACACATTGTCCACCGCATAATCGCTGGTATCGAATCCGTCGACGTTGCGCTTTATATTCTCATATATATCTTCACACTCGATGTGATATATGAGACTGTCGGTGTCGGTGTACATGACTTTACATTTCTCTCGATACATAGGTACCATATAATCGTGGTGAAATTCGTACAAACATGTCTTGGATATGTCGAGTATACACATACCCACGTAGATTGGTTTATTAAATTTAACTTCGAGATTCCGCAATTCAATAGCGATCAGATTCTCCGAAAACACGCTTCTGCTGTGAAAAATTGGTTTCGCGATCATCGCGTCTGCGCCATATCTTCCATCCCAATGTGTCACGAGCTTAATATTAACATGATTGCGCACATTTTCCATCGTTTTGCCAAATACCGCATTATTCATTAATTTATATAAATTTTTTTCAGAATCATTTTTCGCGGGTGTTCGGAATTGTGTATTGAGTTCGATATAACTGCGAAGCCATGGAGATTGCGAAAACTGTAATATTCGATGTATTTTTGTAACGCGAAGTCCGTGTCGCGTGCATTGCTGCAGATTGCGATAGTGTATTACGTAACGTTTTTTATCATATAAGGTTGCGAGCAGCTGATCCTGCCTCTTACCAGGTGGTTTGTCGCGTGTCGGGCAAAACGGTAGGTCAGTGTGCGCATCGTGAACACGTTGCGGATATTCGAGATCGACTTCAAGGATGTAGCCTATAGACGAATCGAGCGCGATCGATGATGTATCAAAATCGGATACGTCGTCGACCCATCGAAAATCTGCATAGGGCAAGGGTTGACACATTGCCCATCCGTACAAATTATTTACATCAAAGTACGTGAGATACGTTGAAGGTTTCGATGGGTCGTAGGACTGCATATACTTGTTATTAGCGTGTGCGTATCTGTTGGAACATTGACTCAAACCACCACGTATTCCGCGTTCGATAAATAAAACCATGTCGATATCTGTAAGCAGTTCGAATGTAATATTCGTATGTTTCAACATGGCGTCCCATGTGTATCCGGGAAGAGTATAATAATACGCGGGGTCGAGCCCATAACTTTTAACACAACTTTCGCGAAAATTTTCAAAAATATCTGCTAATAACAAGACATCAATTTTGAGATACAAGTCGCTATATTCGCCCAGCGTTCGAATGAAGAATCGCTTCCAGATGTTCTCGGCGTGCGCGTAATCGCTCTCGGATACTATGTCGCCGGTCAAGGAACTGTAAAATGAGTCGCGCGGTGGTAAGCACGTATCTTGCAACCTGTCGACACAGTCAATATATTCGTACGGAAAGACGCCCTTCCGTGTTAATAAATTGAAATTGTCATTCGATAAATTTTGAAATTCAGATTTTAAAATTTTGAGCTTATCTTTACTCAAGAATGATGCTAATTTATCGAGACTGGCTGTAAGAAATTTATATGAATCGATAAAACGCAATTTAATATGATTTTTCGATTCCTCTTCGCCAAGTTTAACATTTTTCGTAAACGATATATATTTTTCTTTTGTTATCGGAAGTAAATCGATTCTCCCTTCGAACGCTGTAGCTATTTCCATGATAATGAAATGCGCGTCGTAACAGGATAAATTATGAAAAACTATTGGAATGCAAAAAGAATCTTTATAATTTAAATTGCAATTTGAATGTGCTGGAGCTCTGTATCGCCCGGTCAGATGGCAATGATCACGTACGCGTGTGTCATCTTGGACGAATGGTTTTTCGCACATATGGCATTGTGTCGTGCTATGAAATTTTTCCCATTCATCAGATGTTAAATTTACCATGGGGACATTAGCCGACAAAATAGTCTTTACACGTTGCGCTAAATTTTTAAGTTCTTCGACGAACCATAACATGCAATCGATACCGCGACGAGAATGATACGCGGATAACGAATCGTCGTATGAGCAGTGTACATAATAAGCAATACTAAATACTTTATGATGTTGGTAATTTCTCTCTTCCTTCGTCTTTTCCAAAACGCACTCCAAGTCAGCGTACACGACGAAAGGAAGCCGCTCTTTCCGATTATAGTTGTTGAACGTGAGCCACTTGTCCTTATCGCTCGGTAATCGGATAGCGCACTCGTTCATCTCTCGACAGTCCACCATATGTGATTGTAATTTGTCGTCCGAGCCAAAGTAGTGCAAACATCTGTAAAAGAAATAATTTTTATTTTTGTTCAATTATTTGTACAATGTATTTTTATTAAATATATACGTACCGATCGCAGATATGTATTTGGCTTTTATGTTTACTCAATTGCGAGCTCACGAGGCGGGATAGATTCTTGATCGACGCAAAATGTCCAACGTTGTTGTCTTCCACGTACAGCAAGTTGACGTGTTTATCTTTCTTTACCTCGCTTAGACGTATCGGGACAATGTTCTTTTCCTCGATACTATACACATTGATTGAGATATCGTTGGCAAGTTCGAATTTTTTAATTTGGTTCACAGTCACTGGAAACTCAATGTCCTGGAGATTTAGCACTGTTGTATAATGCGGGTACGATGATTCCCGATAAACATGATCTTCAGCTGGATATAGAGCGGCGACCACAGACCACGCGAAACACGCATTGTCTTTAGATTGCACGTTAATCACCGCTCTCTTCATCATTATTTCTCGTGGTATTTTAATATGGCACCCCGCGCGCATGGGATTATATTTATTTATATTTACAGTTAAATCGAGGATTCGCGACAACGCCCATCCGCTATCGCTTTCTTGAAATTCTTCGAGCGAGGCAAGGGTAGGCTCGACGACGCGCCGCTCGTACCATTCGCGTACATCGGTTGTGCGAAAGAGTTCATAGTTTCTGGTATTGATACTTTTATTTGCGCGTTTGTCACCCGTCACGAATTCACCATTGAACACGGTATTAACTTTCACACTACAATGTTTTTTCAGCACGTTTTGCACGTGTTCGAGTACAATGTCTTTGGCATCCTCGAAAAATTGACGAGGCTCGATATGATTATGATTTATAACCGCACCAGTTAATATGCGGCTCTCGAACGCCGTATCGATCTCTCGCCAAATCAATCCATGTTGTCGCATGCTGCATCCTGCACCCGCGTGTACAAAACGCCTGCGTAACGAGTTCTTCAATCCCTCGAGTCGCGCGATTCGGGCAATCAGCGATTGTCGAATCCCGATCGATAATCGTGGCCGTTTGATTCGACTTTGCTCTTCCAACGATTCTATATATTCGTCGCATCGTTGCTCCCACGCAATGTACTCCTCTATCGAATTTACTTGTGCAAATTGCTCGCGCAAATTTCGTTCGGCACTGTTTTCCGCTATATTTCCAAAAATTTTGCTAATAAGATGCGCTTATTAGTAGCTCTTGTCTCGGACCTCGTGGCAAAAATACTGGCAGAGTATGCCTTTTTACTTTAATTTTATATTCTATCTTGATGTCTCTTTCCATCATGTGTATCAACTAAATCTTTATTTCGCGGTTTGTCACGTACATTTTGGCTAATGTCGATTATTGCATTTTTGTCATCTAAAGATGATGTCAAATCTCAGGTGCGTCACGAAAGTTTCAAATTACATGCTGCTGTTTATATCACTTTGCATTTTTGTGCATTCGGCTAAATCTCACACTTGGTGATGATGTCATCTCAGCCCAGATGCATCGAAAAAGTTTTAAATTACGTGTATATTAGTGCAATTTAATTTTGATAATTATTTTTATATTTCACGATTTGTCACGTTTTGACACGCGCGTTTGAATTCGATGTTATCGCAAAGCAGCCGCACATTGGCGCTAGAAAATTTTAGATTACATTGCATTTTTGTGCATTCGGCTAAACCTCACACCTGGTGATGATGTCATCTCAGCCCAGATGCATCGAAAAAAGTTTCAAATTACTTGTATATCAATGCAATTTAACCTTGATAATTATTCTTATATTTCACGATTTTGTCATGTTTTGACACGCGCGTTTGAATTCTGGTGTCATCGCGAAGCAGCCGTACATCGGCGCTTGAAAACTTGAAAGAATATCGAGAAAGCTGTAGGTGCGTAAAGTAGATGAAGGGGCAAGAGTGGTATACGAGTCGTTTCTCCTTCTCCTAAATTTTCAATCTCCCACCACGCCATACTTTTGAAAAAAAGCGTCATATACTCGGTTAATTTTTATCAGTGTCGTGTCAACTGCTAGTACCAACGGTCCACTGCTCATAACCGAAAGACAAAATGTACTCTCCTGAAGAAAGTACCAGCAACAGTTGCAAACGCATGAATTACTACGTTCCACGAGACGAAATTAAACCGTGCAAGAAACCACGAGATGAAATCAAATCGTACAAGAAACCGTGTAATTTGTAAGTATTACAAATGTTTTATATATATATATTTTTTTTCATATGTTTTTTCCATGCTATTTCATATTTAATTGTATTTTTCAGATATGGTAAACCTCGTTGTATACCACGTATTTTGGTACGCAGATTTGCTTTGACGCGCACTGCTTATAAATACTTGGATATTGGAATCAGCGTTGGAGTAACATCTTACGTGGAATTACATCTCGGCGATAACCGAGGCAATCAAGTCGCATTACCTATTGACACATGGGAATCGCTAATGCTGAAACGAGTGGATGTTGAACAGCTTGTACAAACGCCTAATCATGCACCAATATGGATTTACGATTTAACAATTGAGATTGTTAAAATACATGATGCGAGTATTGTGAAACTTACGTTACGCGATTCTTGCTTGTACATGAAACCGTCAACTATATTTTTTTTACTTGAACTCGAACATTGCGTTAATCATGAATATTTGAAACTGTGTGAGAATATAAAAGCTGTAAATGAGAGTTTCGATCGACTTGTCGTTAATTTGCAAGGTAATATGTTTGGTGCCGAAAAAGATGATGCTATTAAAATCTTGCGCGACGTCTATGATAAAACATCTGTCATAGATTGTGAACTATTAGCGTATGCTGTGGATGAACTTTTGTCTGAAACCTTGAGACGAGGTGATGTATTTTAATATAAATAAATGTGATAAAAAATGAAAAAATGATTATGTATTTCTTTCGCTTCCCTTTCTTGCTTGCGCTATCCTTCTCCTACATACGTGCGTGCCTCGCGTAAGCGTTCTTCGTAAAGTGATACATCCCCTACTCTAAAATGTTTAATCGAGACGATGTCTATCTCGTTGTATCCGCCACAAAGTATTTGACTATTCGTAAGGTAGAAGAAATGAAGTGAAAAAGTACAAAATGGTTCAAGAGATGATTGATATGTCGCGGCAAGCATCCAATTTTTATCAAAAGATATTAGATGCTGCAAAGGCTGCATTTTTACCATGGGTACGTAGTTTTGTGATATACCTTTTTGTACAAATTACGTATTATAATTTTTACATTATATTTACAGTGCCTCATCGATGTCCGCATAGACGGATTTGTAAATATACGGCATCGACAGAGAGTGCGTATGTTGCGGCGGATTGCGCGAAAAGATCTTGCAGAATTATGGGGTGACACCCGAGAGGCCCGCGAGTGGGCGGAAATATTTCCGCTTAACGATATCTTTTGCCTTCGACAGCTTTTTGAGCTGGAACCTTATGATGATTACAGCGATTATTTCGGTGATGAAGATTGGGAACTGGAAGAGCTAAAAGAACCTCCGAACAAGAAGCATAGAACTAACTGTAAATATCTTCTTTATTAATAAATTTATTATTTATTAAATTTATTACGTTCAAACTAGATTAATATACTAATAAGGTTTCTTTCTGTTTCAGAAGGAGCCTACATATTATATTATTTTTATTATTATTTTATTATTTTGATTATTAGTTTATTCTTTTTTAACCACATACACACACACACACACACACACACACACACACACACACACACACACATACACACACACACATTTTGTATTAAACACAATCTTGAATAAATATTATTATATTTAAAAAAATGTCGATTACTTCTGCGCCTTCTTCTTTCCTTCTCCAACGTACATGCCTCGCATTATCTCTCTCTCTCTCTCTCCCGCGAACGTCATCCTTTTCCCACGCCAATGCGGACTCTATCCTTCTCCTACACGCGTGCATGCCTCGCGCTATCCTTCTCGCACCGCCTTACGAACGTCGTATCATCCGCGTGCATGCTTCGCGCTATCTCTCTCTTTTACATGCATATTTAAATACTTTAAATAGTTGTCTGTGGAAACATGCTAACTTTTGTTTTCTTATCAAGAGCTGAGAGTAAGCGTGCTTCGTAAGTGATACATCTCCTACTCTAAAATGTTTAATCGAGACAATGTCTGCCCTGTCGTGGTTGTCATAACGTTTCGAGCAGTGAGTGACGAAAAGTTTAAGTGAAATTTGAAAAATGCCGTCGTTGATTGAATTGGTGCTGCAACGGGGTCGACCGAACGCGTCGTGATGGGCGCAGGATCTCGCAATGGGGCTATTGCGGGTTTTGCTGAATCTGGTGTATTTCCAAAGAGTAAGTAATATTTGTTTTATATTAATTATTTATAATAAATATTATAATTCGATTTAATTTAATTTATAGTATCAATATACGAGCGAGATCCAGATCCCTGGATTTGTCAATATTAAACGCCGGCAACTTGTACGAGCGCTGCGCCGGCACGAGCGCGAGTTCCTCGAGGACATATGGGAGGATAATGGCCCGGACGGTCTTCATTTAGACCTAAGACGTCTCTTCGGGCTCGAACCCTATGAGGAACCCTATGTGATGGAAGAATCGTGGGACGAGCCTCCGAGCAAGAGGTCAAAGAATTAATTGTAAGTATCTTCTTTTTAAAATTTATATTAGATTTATAAAAATTAAATTAATATACTAATAAGATTTCTTTCTGTTTCAGATGGAGCGCCGCATTATTATTATATATTATATATTATTATTTTTATTATTTTTTAAACACACACACACACACACACACACACACACACATTTGTATTAAACATAAATTTTGAATAAATATTATTATTATTATATTTAAAAAATGTTGATTATTTCTGCGCCTCCTTCTCCCACGTCCATGCATGCCTCGCGCTGTCTCTCTCTCTCCCACATGCATGCGAACGTCATCCTTTTCCCACGCCAATGCGGACGCTATCTTTTTCCTTCACGCGTGCATGCCTCGCGCTATCTCTCTCATTCCGCCTTGCGAACGCCGTATTATCCGCGTGCATGCTTCGCGCTATCTCTCTCTCTCTCTCTCCCAAGTGCATCCTTCGCGCTATCCCTCTCCCAAGTGCATGCCTCGCGCTATCTCTCTCTTTCTCCCAAGTGCATGCTTCGCGCTATCCCTCTCTTACACCTACTCGCGCGGGTCCCTCGCCTATCGGTTAGGACGCGGTCCCCCTCCCCCTCCCCGCGGACCCCTCGCCCACCAGTTAGGACGCGCGGACTTCTCGCCTATCGGTTAGGACCCGCGGACCGCTCGCCTATCGGTTAGGACGCGATTCGCCCGCGTGACGTCATACCCCCCCCCGCGTGACGTCACCCCCCCCTTGTCCTGATTTCCCCCCTCGTCCCTCACCCCCCCTCAGAGCCCCTGGCTTAGAATCCGCATAGTATCACTACTTGCAACAATTATAGATTCATTGTGTTATTGATATAACTGATACGTTATAGTTTCATTTTAATGATCTGTAATATATACATATAGAACATTATGTAATTGTTACGGAAATGAGCACAATGTGTTTACTGGGCGGCTTACAGAGCCAAGATCGCTATGTTCGCAGGTTTCGTTCGTTCGGTTGTGACCGGACAAACATACACGAGATGGAGAATTGTACTTTATTACAGGTTTTCCAACTTTTAATTACGGTCGCCAGTTCGTTTTACCATCAACGAACAAGGATGTTCGTCGCCCGTCGGATCGTCAAGATGGCCATCGGACTGGTTCGTGCGCGTCAGGCCGACGCGTTATCTCCGCTGCTTCACGGTTGGATGTAAATCTCTCCTTCGCTGCTAATTTCCCCTCTTCTATTTCAGGTCGTCGTTGGATTCTTCGAGGATCAACGCCCAAGGATTGCTGGACTACCCACGGATGCTGCTGGATCGACACAGGAAGAATTTCATGGACTCTAGGTTGGTAAATGATTTTTACACTGAGTTTAATATTTAAATATATAAATAGAAGATAATCTAGGCCGTATCTAACTCACGGCCCCTTGAGTGCGAGAGAGAGGTACCCAAAGGAGAAAAAGAGATAGCTGCAGTTTGTAGGCATCTGCGGGGGGAGTGCGGCGGGGGGATCCGGGGGGAGGACGGGGTGGGGTACGTAGGGAGGGGGGGAAGCGTGTCGCCGAGAGTGCTCAAGAGATGGCAAGTATCTGCTCGATCGAGGCTACGCTTCCTCCTCACCCTACGTACCCCCCTGATCCTCCCCTCCGGCTCCCCCCCTGCCCGAACTCCCCCCGCGATTGCTAACAAAGTGTTCGCTGTCCCTCGTTCTCCAAGGGTACCTCTCTCTCGCACTCAAGGAGCCGTGAGTTAGATACAGCCTACACAATTACTTTCACTCGCGAGGAAGAGCGACTGACGCGCTCGGCGTATCCACGATGACTGACCGTTCTACGGCGCGGCTAAGTTATTAAACCCTCTCCTATATTTTCCCGCGCGAAGCGTTTTTCCCGCGCGAAGCGTTTCTCCCGCCGCGATTCGACCTTGACGCGACTCGTTCCTAAGAGGGGGCGACGACGATATCTCGCGCTGCTTTTAGCGCGTGATCCGTTATCACGATTCTTAAGGGTTGCGCGTTGCTTCCAGCGCGCGATCCGCGAGCGGATGCCGGGTATCCGGCGCCGAGGGAGACGGAGGATTATCGGGGGGCAGTCGAAAGGAGAGAGGAACAGTTAGCGGTGATACGAGCGCGCTTATCGCGTATCGGAGCGAGTTTTTCTTCGTTTTTCGGCGATACGAGCGCGCTTATCGCGTTTCGGGGCGAGTTGTTTTTCGTTTCTTGGTGACGACGCGCTTCCGGTGACGAGACGCGTTCGAGAGCGAATATTCAGCTTAGTTAATCGGAGCGCGTTATCGCCATTTTTTTTCGTTATAAAAGGATGCCGCGACGATCTCGAGATATTAGTACGTTCGAGAATATTCGCGGTGCGATGAAGCGCGCACCGAGCGCCTTATCGAGATTAACTGGAAAAGTGGTGAATATTCGAATTAGAAGTATCGAGGATATACAGAATTTGGAAATACCTAATTGTTTGAAGAAGGAACTAAGCGAATGTTATATAGAGGACTGTCTGTACTGTAAAGAAAAGATTACCTTCGCGGAAGAGTTCGTGCGAGAGGCGAGCGAGGCGCGATTCGACGAGCCTTTCTCGAATGTTGGAGCCGATGGTTATTTGCTTTATCGCAATTGGAAACGGCGATACGGAGTTCCAAACTTTTCGTGGGAGGTGAATCACGTCGTGCATTGCTTCTATACATTCGGTTGCCAATTCGAGAACGGAAATTATTTCGAGGAGGATGTGAGATATTGCGTGGAATGCGCGCATAGATCGAGCTTTGTGAGAAGCGTATCGACGCATATGAAAAAATCGGTGTATAGCGAGAGAGTGCCCGCCTGCGATCTTATCGACGAAGTCTTCGACGTGTCGAATAATTGGTGCGACGGCTGCGCGACGAGAGCTTTGTTCTATATCGAGGGTTACGATAAGGAAGAGACCTGGTTTATCAATAAAAGATCTTGGCTTTCGTTAAACGACGAGTGATGAATCGAGAAACGATGGAGGAGCGCGATCTTCTTAATAGCGCGCGGGATGTCTCAACGGTGGACGCGTATCGCGCGTGGGCGAGACGGTGCGACGAGTGTCTCGAGTTTCTGCGGGAAGGGTCTCGAGGCGAGCGCCGGGGGAGATCTACCGGAGCGATTAATTCTCTAATCGCTCGAACCGTTCGATTGACGGGCGCGAGAGACGATCTGCGTCGACGTTTCGAACGCGTGGGAGGCGGCGTAGAGAGGCGCGAAGGATTCTCATGGTTTGAGATGGAGACAGCTTTCTCTAGACGCATTTTAACCGGCGTGGTTATCAACTTCGATTATATCGAACCTTCGCGATTTCTCGAAGATGCTAGAGATACCGTGCTTGATAGAGTACGCGATGCTATAGATGAACATAACAGTGTTAAGGTCAATACCGTGTTTATCGGTGAGTTCGTCTCAGGCGACAAAATTGATATTAAGACTATCGCTACGAAGAATTATCCGCTTCTACCTCTTTCCGATTTGCAAGAGTGGTATGGGAAGCGTGTGGTCGACGCTACTTTAGCTTCGCTGGAAGAGTTTCAAGAGCGCGATAGCGGAAGGGCGTTATCGCGAATTATAAATTTAACGGTGAATGTGAATAAATATAATCCTATGCACGCTGGATGTCACGTCCAGATACCGCGAGAGATCGCGTTGAAGAAAGCGGTGATTAACGTGCGATCTACGGACAACGCGTGTTTCGCGTGGGCGGTAGTCGCCGCTTTATATCCGGTTGAGAAAAACACGGAGAGAAGCTCGCGGTATCCTCACTACTTGACGGTGCTGAATCTGGAGGGTATCGAATTTCCCATGAGTTTAAATGGAATTACTAGATTCGAGCGTATTAACAACATATCTATTAATGCGTATACCGTTCGAGATAAGAAGGAGGGAAAAGTAGCTGCCGCATCGTTCCTCTGCGTCTCACTTGTAATGAGAAGGACAGACACATTAATCTACTGTATCTGAGCGATACGACGCAACGAGATAATACGGCGCATTTCGCATGGATTAAGAATTTGTCTCGACTCATCGGATCGCAACTGAGCAATAGGCAACATAAAGCGCATATATGCGATCGGTGAGTACGAATTAAAAAATTTGTCGCGTAGTGTGGATAATATACACGATTTAAAAAATGTTTTTTATGTCGCAGCTGCATGCATTATTTTCGAACGAGCGATAAATTATTGGCTCACAGCGCGGACTGTGGAAGGATGAACGAGTGCGCTATAGTTCTTCCTACTGAGGATGACAAATGGTTAGAGTTTCGCAATTACTGTAGAAAGGAGAGACTTCCATTCGTGGTGTACGCCGATCTCGAATGCGTGCTGGAGAAGAAAGAGGAGAAGAGAACGCCGAACACGTCTATCATTCAGCATCACAAAGTCTATAGCGCTGGATATTACGCGCGATGCGCGTTCGATGATGCTGGCTCGACATACAAAGCCTATCGCGGCGAGAATTGCGTATCGTGGTTTGTTAAAGAATTGTACGATTTAGCGCTTCGCGCGAAGACTATTTTCAACATTGATGCGCCTATGGTGGATCTTACACCGGACGAATGTGAGAGATTCATGAGCGCGACGCACTGTCGCGTATGCGAGAAACCGTTCGAATCGGAAGACGCTCGCGTGCGCGATCACTGTCATCTAACCGGACGGTATAGAGGTCCGGCGCATTCGAATTGTAATTTAAATTATAAGGAGACTTACGTAATTCCAATATTCTTTCACAATTTATCGGGTTACGATGCGCATTTCATTATTAAAGATGTGGCTAACGCTTTTCCCGGCAGCGTCGAGTTATTGCCGCTAACGAAGGAAATGTATATCTCTTTCACGAAGAACATTGAGGATGCGTCGAACGAGGGATGCTTTGGGAAACGTCTGAAATTGCGCTTCGTGGATTCTTTCAAGTTTTTAAGCGCGAGTCTCGAAAAATTGGCGTCGTATCTTGACAAAAGCGAGCTGAAGATCGCGCGTTCGGAATTTTCCGATCTTGACGACGCTGATTTCGAGCTTCTCGCGCGAAAAGGTGTGTTTCCTTATGAGTACGTCGACGACGTCGATAAATTACTGGAGACTCGTCTACCACCGCGCGAGGCTTTCCATAGTTCGCTAACCGGTGACGCGATATCCGAAAGCGATTACGCGCGCGCGACAAGAGTCTGGGAGCGATTTCGCGTCGAAACATTGGGCGACTATAGCGATTTGTATTTAAAAACCGACGTTCTTTTATTAGCCGATGTCTTCGAAAATTTTCGCGACGCGTGTATGAGAAGTTATAATTTAGATCCCGCATACTATTACACGTTACCTGGATATACGTGGGACGCTATGTTAAAGCACACGAATATTCGATTCGAGTTATTAACCGATATCGATATGGTGATGTTTGTGGAACGCGGGATACGCGGCGGGCTAAGTCAATGCTCCAATAGATACGCGCGCGCTAATAACAAGTATTTGCAGACTTACGATCCTTCGGAACCGTCTTCTTATCTCATGTATTTCGATATAAATAATTTATATGGATGGGCGATGTGTCAATCTTTACCTTACGAAGATTTTCGATGGGTCGACGACGTCACGAGTATCAACTTAATGTCTGTGAGACCGAACTCGCCTATCGGTTACATTCTAGAGGTCGACCTTGCGTATCCGCCCAACCTTCACGATTCTCACGCGGACTTGCCATTCTGCCCGACGCGCGATAAGCCGCCCGGAAAGCGTGACGAGAAACGCCACGCTGTGCGATAAAAATCGTTACGTAATATATTATCGCAATTTGCAGCAATGCATTCGGCACGGATTACGCGTTACGAGGATACACAGAATATTACAATTCGCGCAATCTCCATGGCTGCGCGGAAATATCGAATTAAACACGCGACTACGAATTAACGCGAAAAACGAGTTTGAGAAAAATCTTTACAAATTGATGAATAACGCCGTGTTCGGTAAGACTATGGAGAATGTGCGCAATCACTCGGATGTCCGGCTGGTGACTCGATGGGACGGGCGATACGGCGCGGAGGCGATGATCGCGAAGCCGAACTTTCATAGTAGAAGCGTCTTCGCGGAGAATCTCGTAGCCGTGGAATTGCGCAAACTCGAGATTAAGTTTAACGAACCGGTTTACGTGGGTATGTGTATTCTCGATGTGTCTAAGATTCGTTTATACGAATTTCATTACGAGTATATGCTACCGTTATATCGAGATAAATGTAAAATAATATATACCGATACGGATAGCCTCATTTATCGCATCGAGTGCGAGGATGTGTATGAAGATATGAAGCGCGACATTGACAGATTTGATACGAGCGATTACGCGGTGGACAACGCGTACGGTATGCCTCTAGCTAATAAGAAAATACCTGGTGCTATGAAGGACGAGAATGCCGGCGCGATTATGACGGAATTCGTTGGGCTTAGAGCGAAGATGTACGCGCTACGAGTCGAAGGTAGAGACGATACGAAAAAAATTAAGGGTGTTAAGAGCGGCGTCGTCGCGAGAACGATAACCTTCGAAGATTACGCGCGCTGTCTTCGAGAAAGAATCGAGATGAGGCGCGAACAATCTTGCATAAGATCTAAGTTACACGAGGTGTATACGGTGTCGGAATTGAAAGTTGCGCTCAGCCCGCATGATGATAAACGATACATTGTATCAGGAACTATGGATACTTTACCGTGGGGGCATTATAAAATACCGCGGTAAGGAGCGAGGGAAACGTTATATATCGAGAATGTAATAAATAATATTTGTGTTTAATATAGTTTATTTTAATATAGTTTATTTTAATATAGTTTATTTTAATATAGTTTATTTTAATAAAATACTCCGAGAGCGCGATATAATAGAATAACGAGCGCATGTCTCGCGAAAATCGTGAGAATATTTATAAACGAACGCGAGGATCGAACTCGCGAGATCGCGTTTTTTCGCAAGCGTTTTGTAATTTCGCGAGACGCGCGTTCGCCATTCTATTTACGACGCTCCCAGAGATGCTTCTTAAAATGTTCAAACTTTCAACTTATTGTTAATATAAATGTAACACAGTTTAGTGTTAGCATAAACACAGTTTATTTTATAAATAATAAAGACTATTTTATAAATAATAAATAATATTTTATAAATAATATTTTATAAATAATATATAATTAATAAAATATTCCGAGAGAAAAAATAGTAAAAATGGGATACGCGAAGGTACGAAATATTCGCGAAGAAACGCGCGAATTTTTTCGAGTATTTTTACATCGTAAAAATTGTAGTAGTTTCCTACCTGTTTTATTTTTAATAAATCTCGAGCTAGTTTTGACAAGTTGCTCCAACCAAAGATTTATAGAGAGCAAATAAATCTTGGTGAGAGCAACTTGCCAAATCTGCATCGAGATTTATTAGAAATAAAACAGATTGGAAACTTCTACAATCTATTTATTATGTTCTCGGAAGCATTATATATATCAAACAACGCGAAAAAGGTTAATGCAAGATACGACGTCCGCGTAATGGTGTGATAAAAGAATTTATATAGAGTGTAAGAAAGAGTCCGTATAAAGCGCGAAAGAGAAAACGCAGGACGCGGCGGCCGCGTAGCGGCGCGAGAAAGAATCTGTATGGAGCGCGAGAGAGAACCTGTATGGAGCGCGAGAGAGACGGACTCGCGCGTGTTTTTTCGAGTATTTCCACAAAATAAAAAATCATGGAAATTGCTGCTCTGTCCAATTCGCGGTGAATCCTAACCTAAGTCAGGATTTGCCACAAGTTAGATAGAGCAATAATTTCCGTGATTTCTTTATTATGTTCTCGGAAGCATTATATATCATGCAACGCGAAAAAAGGTAACCGCGAGATACGACGTTCGCTTAACGACGCGATGAAGAATTCATATAAAGCGTGAGAAAGAGTCCGTATAAAGCGCGAAAGAGAAAACGCAGGACGCGGCGGCCGCGTAGCGGCGCGAGAAAGAATCTGTATGGAGCGCGAGAGAGAACTCGTATGTAGCGCGAGAGAGAACCCGTATGGAACGCGATAATTTCGTGATATTATAATTTTTATTTTTCTAACGAATAATTTTATTTAATACATGTAATTGTATTTAATATATATAGTTTTATTTAATAAAAATACATTTTTATCATAATACAGCCGTTTTATTTATCCAAGAATTGTGCGACTCGTCCATTCCCAGCCATTTCACGTAAACTTCGTTGCCTCTTCGGCGCAGCACCTTTTCCACGAGATACACGTTGGGATCGTTGACGCGCAGCAACTCGTGCTCGTAAAATCCTCCGGCGATCGGTTCGCCGCGCGAATCCTTCAGCAGATATGTTACGGGATTAGTTCGTTGTATCTTGGCTATTCGAAAAATTTCGGTGGTCCAGTTAGGTGTGAAGCCTTTCTCGAAGATCGTCTTAAACTTGCTGACGCGTACTGGATCAGCTACTTTGAATTTAGCCGGAGTCGCGATTTTTATATTGCTGTATACTGTATTTAAAAGTTTATCGGCGATCGCTGGAGTCACGTCGATGGGTCTCATACCTATAGTGCGATGTTTTCGCGCGTTATATTCCTCGACGAGTCGAGGTAATTCGTCTATCCATTTATACGTTCCGCTTAGCGTGAAATATTTCCACATAGAATTTTTGAGTGTGCGATTAAATCGTTCGACGATCGACGCTTTCATCACCGAGTACGTTGAGTAATGATTCACTTCGCGCTTTTCCACGAATTTTCTCACTTCAGCGTTATAGAATTCTTTTCCTTTGTCGGTCTGCAGATTTTTCGGGCACCGCTTAGAGTCTCGCACTATCTTAGATAACGCTCGTGTAACCTCGTTCGCGCTCTTGCTTTTAAACGGTATAGCCCAAGCGTATTTGCTTAATGCGTCGATAACGGTGAGTATGTAGTTGTGGCCTTTGTTAAGTCTCGCGTAAGGACGCATCTCGACCACATCCGCCTGCCATAGGTCGTCGTACCCGCGTATCGCGACGCGACGACGCGGAAAGTTTCTTCTCGCGGGCGCGTGCAATTCCTCGACTAGTTTTCGTTTTTCGGCGCTCATAATTCTCTTCTCTTTCTCTCAAGGATAACGTTGGGTGGGATTTCTCTCTCGAGCGGCTCGCCGCTCCGAGTGTCGCCGCTGGTCTCGCGAATCTTCGCTAGTTTCGTCACTCTCCCCGATAGCTCGTCCGCGTCTCTCTTCAATCGCGATGTTGAATTTTCTAATTCTCGTATTTTCACCGCAGAATCAGCCGCAGAATTCGCGGCGACGCGCGATTTTTGGGTTAGTTCCTGTATTATTTTCTCCTGATTGAACAGTATTTTACGATCGCTCGCGCTTTTCGTCGAAGACTCCGCAGCGTTGAGCGATATTGTTTTTTTTGCGACATCGATTTGATCGCTTAAACCATTAATTCGTTTATCTAAGGCATCGATTCGTTTACCTAGAGCATTAGCGTTAGATTCTGTTCTCGAAACGGAATTTTCCACAGCGTCTATCCGTTTACTCAAAACATCGTCGCGCGCTTCGATCTTGGAAACAAAATTCTCCGCGGCGTCTATTCGTTTACCCAGAGCGTTATCGAGCTGGGTGAGTCTCGTGAATAGTAGAATGACGCCTTTCCCTGCTTCGTCCGCGTCTTTTCTCAATTGCGACGTAATTCCTTCAACGTAGCTTTTGCTCGTCGCGTCGGCGTCCTCCTCCGGCTTAGCCAGACGCTTTATCTTGCGCTCTCTCGCGTCGTATTCGACGGAAGGGCTTAGACACAGCGCGTTATCGCGCACGTAATTTCGCAGAGATTCGATAGCCGGACGTAGTCTTCCGGTTCTCGCGTCATAGCCGCGGTTTTTTAAAGGCGTGCCGAATTTGCTCACGGACATCGCGAATTCCACGCACGACTGCGGCGACAGTCGATGCGACGGTTCGATTTATACTATCGCTCCCGTTTCGCGAAGCTCCTCGATTATCGATAGAATCTCGTTTTCGTGAGCGTTGTTGCCAGCTCGACGCGAAGCGTCCAGCAATCGCAGACGATCCACTAATTCATTTGGATCGTCCCAATGAATGTAATCGATTCTATCGTTCGTGACTCGCATGGTTGACGGTACGCGACCCGCACCCATCTTTTTTGCGCTGCTGCCGTGAATAAGCGGAGCGATAACGAACTTGTATTTGTATCCTTTATTTCCTAAAACAGATTTTTTAGCGTCATGGTCGCGTTTATGAGCGTTCGTTGTTAACAATATACTCTTGTATGTTAATTTATCCTTTTCCGTATATGTGAGACTATCAGGATTTTTCATGAAGATTAATTCGTATAAACCGGGGGTACCGATGTATTTAATTTCATCTATAAGTATGGAGTCATCCGCGTCTATATTGAATCGCCTATTGCCAAGCATCGCGCCTTTCGCGCTCATGTACACTCCGTAAACGTGATCGATCTCATTTGGCGCTTCTCCGCCGAGAAGAGCCCCCAAGTATTTTCGTCCCAACGGTCCTAGCCGGCTGTGCGGCATTTCGTAATCTTGAGAAATTCGCGAGGTTCGCTTAACAGGCGTTTCAAACGTTGAGGATGACTCGAGATTCTCAGGTTCGAACGTTTCCTCTTCAGTTTCGTCCCGCGCGAATGGATCTCTCTCGATAGGATACACGTTTGACGGAGTAGAAACGGCATCTAATCGTCATCGCGCTCGTATTCGTTTCACTTTAGGTTTTTTCCAAGCGGGGGTCAACTCTTCCTCCTTCCATTTTTCCTCGACGCTCGTCGTTACAGGCGAAGCGTCGATCGCGTCTCGCTTTATCATTTCGCGTTTAATCTCGTCTCGCTCGATCTCGTCTCGCTCGGCGCGCTCGGCGATGCGCCGCAGCGGGTCGACGATTGGCTTAAAACGGCTCTCCATCGCGATCTCGTTCTCCATTTTGCCGGTCTTTAACGCTCTGTGTTTTTTACGAATCGATGCGCGCGTCTTAGCGATCTCTTTCGCCGTCTTCTCTCGTTCACCGATATCCGTCGCAGCCATCGTGATTAATAAATCAGTCCTTCTCGCTCGCGGGAGGGAGAGCGATCGATGCGTTCGACGTATTCGCGACGACTGATCGCTCTATGGTACGGCGAAATCGTTAAACTCTCGCCTATATCTGCCGGCGCTAAGCGCGCTATCTTTATCAATCACTAGGAAACCATATCTATATCGCCAACACGCGCGGCATAGCGCGTGAAAATTCTCATACGGCATATCCGTGTTCACGTGATCATTGTATGCGTGACGCAAATTAGTGCCATCTTGCTTAAAAAGAATCAACAGATTCGCGTTATCTCGAATCAAATGCTTTGGTATTTTAGCGTACGTTTGGCACAGATAGAAGCGATCGATATTCGAGTGTCGACCCATAGCGAAGTACTCTCTAATAGTATTCTGTTTGTCGCACGCTACGTCGTCGAATACGAATATAGAATTCGGGAACGCTTCGCTAGGCGAAATAACGTCAGAGTTATCGGAAAATGTGAAATAACCTATATCATCGGTGCCAATAAATTCTCTAAATACTGATATTTAGGCTGCTGCAATGACTTTAGTAGTAAACGTAAACGTTCTCGAAGCGTACACCGTGCGGGCTCTCCAACAAACTTATCAGCGCGTTCGTTTTACCGCAATTAGAGGGACCGCAAATGAGGCAGCGAATAGCGCTCGGTAATAGACGACCGTGTCTGCGCGCTTCCTCAGACGGTCGCGCCCTACCATCGAGATTCGTCACCCTTATCGCGATCGGCTGCCGCACGAAGCGCATTCCTCTCGCCGCGCGCGTGCGCGGTACACTCGCGCGAGGCAGGGCAAGATCTTTTTATTTATATACGAATAGATCGCCGTCGATCGCGCAGTAGCGAATCGCGCGCGGTGAATCGAGATGTTTATTTTATTAATAGACGGTGACGATATTCTCGATTTCACCACCGATCAATTGCGGTTTATCCCGAAAGTAATTTTACTAAAACACTTCGGTCGCTATGTGGAACGATTGTGGGAGAAACTGCCCGAACATATAAGATTGGATCCGGAGGTGCGGCGCTACCGTCGATGCCTGGAGCATTACAATCGTCCCTGGCAACGAACGCACATCGACGGCCCGACGCCGCTCGTTAAAGATTGCAGCGAATGCAATTCGCGAAGCAGCGGTACGGTGTAATCGGTGATATCAGCGGCGCCGGCTTATTGAATAGAGCGATAAACGCGCTCCCCTTCGAATTACATATACCCGGATATCAATTTTGTGGGCCAGGTACTCGTCTCGCGAAACGATTAGCGCGAGGCGATCGAGACATCAATCCTCTGGACGCGGCCTGCCGCGAGCACGATATCGCGTACTCGCGGAGCGGCGAGCTCACCGATCGACACACCGCTGACCGCGCGCTCGCTGAGAGAGCGCGCGAGCGCGTCGCGGCTAAAGACTCGACTCTCGGCGAGAGAGCCGCCGCGACGGCTGTATGGATAGCTATGAAATCGAAAACAAAACTTGGAATGGGCGCGACGAGAATCAAGAGAAAGAAGAGCAAAAAGAGGACGACCGCTACGAGGAAAAGAACGCTTCCGATAGCGAAACGCGGCGGCTTCTTGCCCCTGCTGCCGTTATTGGGAGCTCTCGGTTCTTTGGCTGGAGGAGCGGCGGGAATCGCGAAAGCGGTGCACGATCGCAAAGCGGCATGACGACAGTTGGAGGAATTGCAGCGTCACGATCGCGCAATGGAGGGTCGTGGTTTATACCTCGCACCGTACAAGCGCGGAAGTGGCGCGTCCATGACGAGAAGAAGAGGAAGAGCTAAAAAAAAACTTCGCGTAAACAGACGCTAGGAATTCTCCCATCCGTCGGAGCAACGACGAACGAACAGTTAAATCGCGCGGCGATACTCTCGCGCGTGCCTCACTTTAGAGGCGTGTTTATGCGCGACGCGTTTCCATCGCGGGCGCGCCGCGATGAGAGCGGCATCGTGAATTTAGACGACGCATCCGGCCCGGGTACTCATTGGGTGGCATATGCGAAAAAAGGGGGCGACGCGATCTATTACGACGGTTTCGGCAATCTTCGTCCTCCGCGAGAACTCGCGCGTTATTTCGGGCGCGATGCTAATATTCGATACAATCGTCGCTCCGAGCAAACGCGCGATCAGAATATCTGTGGACAATTGAGTCTTCGATTTCTCCGGGGGGTCGATTGGAGGAATCGCGCGCCATAATATCAACCGTCGCTCGTCGATCGAGCGCAGTTCGATTACTCTCGTCAATCATGTCGCTAACTCTTACTCTTTCCGGACGAAGCAGCATTCTCGCGGCGAGTTACTTTCCGCCTCTGGATTTAAACGACGATGATTACGAGTTAGGTTTAACAAATTTCGAGACTTATAACACGATACCGAATGTAAATTCCACGAATAATAAATTTTACTTTGACGACAACGACGAGGTTATCGCGATTCCAATGGGATCTTACGAGTTAAGCGCTATAAACGCGTATCTAAGAGCCGCGATTTATCGCAAACGACGAGTGAGAGAGGAGAGACGAGAGCGCGAAAACGAGGAATTGGAAACGAGCGATGACGATTATATATACAGTGTCGACGACGACTATTTCGAAGACTATGACAACGGTGATAAGAGTGAAAATTCTATAACGCTTCGCTTCGTAATGATAACACTATGAGAAGCGAGATTAAGTGCGCGTATCGAGTAAATTTCACAAAACCTGATAACATCGGTTCGCTACTGGGTTTCTCGTCTCACGTGTTACAATCGAATAAATGGTACGCGTCTGATAAGCCGATAAATATTATGGCTATTAATCTCATTAGAGTAGAGTGTAATTTCACGACAGGAGCGTATCACAATGACAAATCCGCGCATACTATACACGAGTTCGCGCCTAATGTTCCACCCGGATATAAAGTGTCGGAGATCCCAGCGCAGATCATTTACCTCCCGATCATCGCGCGGACCATTACTGATATAAATGTGCGTGTCGTGGATCAGAACGGAAGATTAATCGATTTTCGCGGCGAGGAGATCACAGTTCGTCTGCACGTGCGGCGAAGACGATAGAGAGGTGCGCGATGCTCGTAGTGAACGGATCGAATGCGAGAAACGCGCCCATCGTCGCTATCGCGTCGCCCCTAGACGCGAAAAAGAGAAAGAAAAAGGGAGGAAGGTTAACCACCGCTAACGCGGCTTTCCTGCGCTCTTTGGGTTTCGTCGTACCAAGAACCGTTTCTCCGTAAAAATGAAATGTGCGACATTCTAAGCATCGGCAGGGAGCCGATCTTCGACGATCGTATCGTCAAGATTGAAACTCACACATACAATCCTTACGCTAATACTACGTTTGGGAATAGCGACGAGATACGAATTCCTATACAACAGCAAGATCTGTACACATTACCATGTGATAGTTTTCTCTACATAGAAGGTAAACTCGAGTCTAAAGAGTCGCCGAGTGCGCAAGAGGGACCTGCGTCGGTGACGAGGCTAGTGAACAATTGCGCGGCGTTTATGTTCGAGGAGATTCGCTACGAACTCGACGGTGTGGAAATCGATTGAAGCAGAAATGTTGGGATAACTAGCACGATTAATAATTACGCGTCGCTGTCAGTCGAAAAAAGCAAGATATTAAAGAACGCCGGATGGGATTTATCAGCGGCAACTCATTCGTCGATCAACGATTTCAACTTTTGCGTACCTCTCAGCGTGTTATTAGGTTTTTGTGAAGATTACAAGCGTGTCGTAATCAACGCGCGACACGAACTTATTCTAATACGAGCGCGTAATGATAACAATTGTATCATATCACGCGAATTGGATAGTGGACGATATCTGAGCGTCGCTTTTCGCTCGTGGGATCTCTACAAGTTTCCGCTTCTACAGAGCACGACTAAACATTCGTGGGCTGTCAAAGCGGCGACGCAACTCGAAAAACCCCGATACGTTATCTTCGCGCTACAGTCCGGAAAGAAGAACGTTCTATCCGAGGAGCCTTCCCTATTCGACGATTGCAAACTAACTAATGTCAAATTGTATCTTAATTCCGATTTTTATCCTTACGATGATATGAATTTAGATTTCGATAAGCGCAAAGTCGCAGTGCTATACGATATGTACTCAAAATTTCGAAGAACGTATTACGGATGCGACAATGACGAAGCGCTCTTAAATCTGAATAAATTTTTAGTCTATGGCCCGCTCGTAGTCATCGATTGTTCACGACAAAACGAATCGATTAAAAGCGCCACCGTGGACGTTCGCATAGAGTTCGATTGCAAGGAGAATATTCCCTCTAATACCACAGCTTACTGTCTTATCATTCATGATCGAGTGGTGGAGTACAATCCGCTCACCAACGTTGTGCGCAGAATCGTATAAGCGCGATGATATTCAAAATATGAAGAGAGAATAATAGAGGCGCACACTTCGAGTACCGCTAATAACGGCGATGGACGCACCGATCTTCGTCGATCTTCAAGGTTTCGTAGTTAATGAGAAATTCGTCGCGAAAGAAGTAGCCGTGTTAAGAAATGGCGCGGAATTGACGCATCACATCTTTCGCCCACCGATGTCTTGGGATCTGCTAACGAGAGCGGAAAAATCTCGAGCATGTTGGTTGACATCTAATCATCATCAATTAAAGTGGAATGACGGACACGTGAATTACGGGTCAATGAAAAGACTCATTCGGGACGCCGTATGTCGAGAATCTAGCCCCGATTCAGCGATAAGAATCTACGTTAAAGGTCACGAGAAGAAAAAATGGTTAATCGAGATCTTAGGAAACGTTGCCGACGATCGCGATGTTGCCGTCTCCGTCGAGACTATCGACGCTGATTACGAGGATATCAAACGTTTAGAAACTCTAAACGCTTCGCGGGCCTTTCGCTGCGGATATCACGCGAAGAATTGCGCGTTAGAGAACGCTTGTAAATTGCACGATTGGTGGTTCGAACGACGCGATCATTTGCGTAATATGTGCGATTGATTCTATATTATATTACTTTATATCTACTCGTTTGTATTATAAATTATATCGAATTATTGTATATTATGCATCATCATATATTATATAACATATCGAGTCACTTATTTAATTTATAAAGGACCCCGCACTAATTACATGAGAAATTGGCCATCGGTTAAATTGGCTGGAATTTTTTTATGTTATAGTTCTCATCATTCCGAACAAAAAACCTAATGGTCAAAAAGTCCGTCTATGCATAGTTTTCGAGATATATTTTTTTAAACATTAAAAAAATGATTATTTTGCATGTATGTCTCGATAAGCGTTGGGCTGTATTATCTTCACTCTGTATGCATGGATTGAATACATGTATGCTCGCATGTATGTTGGCATGAATTTGTATCACATGTATAAACATACTTGCATGAATATACAGGGTGTCCAAAAAAATGGGGAATACCCCTATCATACTTCAACGTTCGAAATGGGTGAAAAATTCTTTCATCATTCAGAGAGATCAAGGAATGTATCGGATGTTTCGTTTCACGATGTTGGAGGGATGTACCCAATGTACAGAATAGATCGGGGAAGGTCGGAATAGATTAACTTAGGTAGAGTCTGGCGATGGAAATCGGAAATAGCCTGAATCCTTCCAAACTAAGCTTCAGAAAGAATAGACAATAATCAAAAATCATCAGAGTTCTTCGAAAATAATCACTCAGTATGAGAACTGCTGGAAAAATTGATCGGGAATCATTAAAAATACTCGGAAATCATTTAAAACAGTCGAAGATGACCAAACATGATCCATCATCCTCGGAACATCCGAAAATAATCGAAAATTATCTGATATCATCGTCATTGGCAGAGATTCCCGTGATTCGTCTCCAAAAACCATTGAAAATAATCAGCAATTATCGAAGTTCCGCGGAAGTAATCACCCAGAGTGTGTACCTCTGTTTATAATAATCGGAAATGACGTATGTTCATCATCCATCCACGCAAGTGGTGTCCTAAAGATCGGGAGCATTTCAAACGTTCCCAAGTTCATTGAGATTCTGCTGGGGTTGCCTGTGAGCAGCATCCAACACAGTATCCAACAGCGATGAGGACGGATATCTAATGTCCGGTTGATGACGCGCATATCCCAGATACCACAACACGCTGGCAATCTGTGCACAAGTATCCAATGTTCTTGCACCTGACCTGCAAGTGCAATAATGATCCAAAATTACGTCCCTAGTATCCAACTCATCGTCATCTGTCATATCGTTATTGTATGCTATGAATATTTGATGCTTTGTTGCACGACGAAAACGTGAGAAAATCCGAACCCTTATCAATTCTGGTTCCCCGAGAAGGGAATCGAGTTGGAACTCCTCTTGTCCATCACGTTGCATCTTATCTTGTATATACGATGGTGCCAGGTTGACCTGAAACGTTCCCACAGTCAAGTCCCGTAAACTTTCCAATGACAAACGTGGAAAATCATGTAACTGACCATTCTGAAGATGAATCGATTGTGCATTCCTGGTACACATTCTCTCAACTTCTACTCGTGCTTGAACAACGTTCACTTCCTTCGACCTATTCAGGAGCTCTTGTGCCAATTCCGCATTGGCTCCTTCCATTTGAATTAAGGGTGATACGCATTAATTATCGCCCCCGCAATATTATAAAACTCACCAAGATGATGAAGATGTGGCACTATAATTGTATGGTCGAAGAACTTGAAAATTGTTTTGATATGCCCATTTCTAGCTTCAATTACCCATCTAGTTTTCGTTACCAATCGAGACTCATTACTTTCTTCAGTAGATAACTGTTTCTGATTTGGCATAAGAAAAGCTGGCATTCTATTATCAATCCCTAGCTCTTGCAGTAATGGCTGAACATCTCGATATCCACGATCCAATATCAAAATATCTCCATCGTGGAACCACTCTCTCATGGTGTCAGCATCGAGTCGGAACTCGTTACTCAACATTTGAGCATCATTATTGTAATAATCAGAGAAATAAGGTCCCTGAATCGCCAATATGTACCCATCTGGAGCAACTATCAGAGCAGGTTTGATCAAATGTCGACCTTTGTGAATTGAATATGATTGACGTAGAACACGAAAATTACTACTTTTCTGAATGTACGAGTAAGTTGCGTCAATATAAGCAATAACTCTCGGGGAATCTGGTTCGGGATTATATAATTCATTAGCGAAAGAAGTTACATGATCCACTATATATTGTTCCCGAGTAATGGCTTGGAAACCGATATTGGCTGGGACAAATCTATAAAGAAGAGATTGGCGAACGTTTGCAATTGCCAAACCAACCGCTTGTCGAGATGAATATTGGAATAGAACCTTGAGAAATTCATCAGACAACCCTTGTGGTAGTTTACATAGAAACATCAAGAGATCTTTCTTACTGATATTTCTAACACCACGTGCTTGAGGAACGGGGTCGCAATATGTATACAGTTCTCGGAACTGCTCTTTTGTGATAGGAGCTATGGATGCGAACTCTTCATCAGTGAAATCATTTTCATTTTCATAATTGCACTTGTTAAGTGCTACATCACGGAGGGATTGTAAGAAGATTTGCAACTCCTGACCTTTAATGACATATGACCTGTGAACAGAAGTCAAACCTGGTAACAATGCTTTGTGAATCAAACCATCCTCATCTAAATGTCGGTCACAACATCTTGTTGTTTCCGGGATGTAAATATTCTTCAGAATGAAAACGTTCACCCTAGCCGTGATAGGCAACCGCCGAACATTGTTCGTAGCTCTGCAGAACAAACAAGGATGGTTGGAAATGTCAGTAATGACGTTGAGTCTCAAGCAACTTGGATTCCGTTCTATTTCGTCAATATCGTTTCTTATATTGATATTGCAATTGAAACATATTTTAGATTCATCATCAATTTCGATGGGCTGCGAACCATGTTCTTCTCGTCTGAGGATAGCGGTTTGTCTGATCACTTGATCATCGTCAATTCGCACCATTTGTCGCGGATTGAATTGACGATTACAAACGTAACAACGTTTGCGGGACATGAAAGGCATTGTAAGATTTTTGTGACAATGAGGGTGAAAAGAATATTAAATAAGACCGAGACGCAATGATAGAAACAACTAGATACGAAGAAAAAATCGTAGTATTGCGTGAAAAAAGAACAAATGACAACGCTCTCCGGGCGAACCACGTCCGTTCGAGAGAAAAAGAATATCCAATATTGACGACAAAAACAGGTGAATACGAATGAAAAATCCAAGTATTGAGTGAAAAAAGAACTAATGACAACGCTCTCCGGGCGAACCACGTCCGTTCGAGAGAAGAAGAATATCCAATGTTGACGACAAAAACAGGTGAATACGAATGAAAAATCCAAGTGCAATACCCTGGTGCAAAAAACATGGACACCCTGTATATTCATGCATGTATGTTTATACATGTGATACAGATTCATGCCAACATACATGCGAGCATACATGTATTAAATCCATGCATACAGAGTGAAGATAATACAGCCCAACGCTTATCGAGACATACATGCAAAATAATCGTTTTTTTAATGTTTAAAAAAATATATCTCGAAAACTATGCATAGACGGACTTTTTGACCATTAGGTTTTTTGTTCGGAATGATGAGAACTATAACATAAAAAAATTCCAGCCAATTTAACCGATGGCCAATTTCTCATGTAATTAGTGCGGGGTCCTTTGTTTCCAGATCAACAACCGCTGATAGACCTGATATTTGCGCTAGAGTTTTTGATATAAAAAAAAATTATATGGTAGATTTGATCGTTCGACAGAAATTTTTTGGTGAAGTAAAAGCATTTGTTTATGTAATTGAATTTCAGAAACGTGGTTTGCCGCACGTACATATGTTAGTAATTTTGAAACAAAATTGCAAAATTACTAATTCGGAAACTGTTGACAAGTATATTTCCGCTGAAATTCCCAATCCTACTATTGATAAATATTTGCATGAAATTGTCATGAAGAATATGATTCACGGACCTTGTGGTGATTGGTGTATGGTAAATGGAAAATGTTTAAAACATTTTCCAAAACTCTTTCATGAGGAAACAACTATGGATGAAAATGGTTATCCACAATATCGTCGAAGAGACACTAGCATTTCGTATGAGAAACCCGGAGGATTTGTAGTAGATAATCGATTTGTCGTTCCTTATTGTCCAATATTATCAACGATTTTTAATTCTCATATTAATGTTGAAGTTGTTTCAAGTATCAAGTCGGTGAAGTATTTATACAAATATATTTACAAAGATCACGATGCAGCATCTGTAGTCATAGGAGAAAATGTGAATAATATAGAGATTGTTCATGACGAAATTAAGGATTTTATCGAAGCACGTTATGTAGGACCAGTTGAGGCTTGCTGGCGCATTGCAGGTAAAACATTGCAAGAGAAAAGTCATGCTATTATTCGTCTACCTGTACATTTGCTAAACGAACAAAATATAATTATCTCTAATCATTCAAACGAACAAGATTTACGATCTGCTTTAGAACGTATAACAATGTTGATGGACTATTTTGATTTGAATAAACGAGATGTTGATGCGCGCCAGTACATATATACAGATATACCTTTATATTATGTATTCAAAAAAATAAGTCTTGACGGAAAACAAGTTAATCACTGGGAAAAACGTCAGTGTAAATTTAACTGCATCGGACGCATGTATTCAGTTAGTCCAACTGAAATCGAATTATTCCACTTGCGTATCCTTTTATTGAATGTCAAAGGAGCAACAAGCTATAATGTTTTAAAAACAGTCAATGGCGAATTGCATCAGACGTTTACTTCTGCATGTTTGGCTTTGGGTCTAATTGAAGATGATGACGAATGGAAACGTGCAATGAACGAAGCTTCTATCTGGATGATGCCGAGACGTCTTAGGCTACTTTTTGTTCGAATACTAATGCATTGCCAACCAGTGCACCCAAAAAAATTGTGGGATGAATTTCAAGTTGCAATGTCCGAAGATTACATGCGACGATTTGGACGAGTCATTGGGATAAGAAAAGCTTATGCTCAAATCGATCAATTACTTCAGAAAGAAGGTTGGGAACTTTCGCAATTTCCAGAAATGGAAAAAATAACGGCAGAATATGAGGAAGAAGATGTGGAACAATTGCAAAGAGAAACTTTGCTCGGTCAGCAACAGTACAGTCAGTTAAATTATAACCAAAAAAGTATTATTGATTATGTTTTAACTATTTTGGAAAAAAATAACAGTCAACAGATAAAATATTTATACATTGACGGTCCAGGAGGTTCAGGTAAAACTTTTGTTTACACAACATTGTACTATTTACTCAAATCTCAAGGCAAAGTTGTTAGTGCAATGGCTTTTACTGGTATCGCTGCAACGTTATTACCAAATGGAAGAACAGTACATAAAACTTTAGGTTTGCCTGTGCCTCTTTTTACTGATTCAACATCAAATATAAAAATTCAATCAAAAGAAGCTGACTGTTTGAAAAAAACAGACGTTTTTATTTGGGATGAAGCACCAATGGCACCGCGATATGCCCTTGAAGTGATGGATCACCTCTTGCAGGATTTAATGCAAAATAATATACCGTTCGGTGGTAAGATTGTTATTCTTGGTGGGGATTTCAGACAATTATTGCCAGTGAAACAAAATGCTACACGTTCTGAAACTATAAATTTATCAATTAAATTTAGCTCATTATGGCAACATTTCGAAATTTTTTCATTAACGAAAAATATGCGCATTTTACCACATGAACACGAATTTGCTGACTTTTTATTAGATTTAGGTAATGGTACCCTGAACGATCAGTCTAATAATGTTGAAGTTCCACTGAGATGTGTAGCAGATTTAAATGCAAATATAGTAAAAGATAAATACGAAGAAATAATAAAACACAATCAGTATAAACTTGCAGCAAAGTGTGCCATACTTTCCGCACGAAATGTTGATGTAGACGAAATAAACAAACAAGTTGTGAATTTACTTGATGAATCAACAGAAAGAGTATATACAAGTATAGATACTGCTGAGACTACTAACGATAATCATGATATTAATGAAGCTATTTTAACAGAGTATTTGAATACTTTAAATCCAACGAGCCTTCCACCTCATGAACTTCGATTAAGAAAATACACTGTTATCATGCTGATTAGAAATCTGAACATCAGCGAAGGTTTATGTAATGGAACAAGGCTGTTAATCTTAGAATTACAAAACAATTTGTTAAAGTGCGAAATTCTGACTGGTGATAAAAAAGGAGAAATAACATTTCTAAATCGCATAACTTTATATTGTGAAGATGTTTATCCATTTGTATTTAAAAGAAGACAATTCCCGATTAAAATAGCTTTTGCTATGACAATAAATAAATCACAAGGACAAACATTTGACAAAATTGCAATCGATTTAAGAAAAGATATTTTCAATCATGGACAACTTTATGTTGCATTTTCACGAGTTAGATCTTGGGAATCATTGAAAATTTACTTAGGACAAGAAAGACAAAACGGACTGGTTAAAAATTATGTATATACAGAAATGTTTCAATAAAAATGTTTTGAACGTGTTGATTTTATAATGTAAATTATAATTGCTCTAATAAATTTTATATTATTTATACACATATTTAAAATGATTACAAACAAATATAATTTTGTTTCAATATTTTATAATATTACTTTTTCTATATATTTATTTGTTCGACAGTGTATCCTGTGATGAACAATGCTTTTTGGGAATGGATTATTCCATATGCCCATATGCATAATTCTGAGGATGCACTATCTACAATAAAATCATTCGTCATGTAGAGTAAAAAAATTTATTTGATATAATAACAAGAAGTTAAAATGTTAAAATTGTTTCTTAATTTTTTAAAGCGATAAATCACAATTCAATATTTTACATGGAAATTATAATAGTAATGAGAAAACTTTGCATAACATGCATATATCTCTCTTAAGAGGATGTACTATGCAAATATGAAGTTTGAATTGGTACTTTCCCGGCAAAACCAAATTTTTATTAATTTTGGAAATATAACAAAGAATTTTTTTCATAAATGATTAGTTAAACAATTCTTAGATGTTTTTTGAATTATTAGATCTAATTTTGAAGCATATTGGTTATTTTTCAGGACATAGTTAATGAACTCGTTTTTAAGAATTATATAGAACATCAAATATAAGTAATAAACAAGTTAAATAACTATGTCCATAAAAAATAGTCGAAGTGCCTTGAAATTGGATTAAATAACTCAAAATACGTACATCAAAGAATCGTCTAACTAATCATTTATGACAAAAGATTTTGTTATATTTATAAAATTATTAAAAATTTAGTTTTGGCGAGAATGTACTGATTCAAACTTCATATGTGCATGATACATGCTCTTAAAATAGAAATGTTAATTTAATTTTTTACAAAAAATTGAATTTGTCTAGAATTTAACGTGACAATAGTAACAGATGTGAATCATAATATTAATAAGAACATTTGCTTATGTTAATGTTGTAATTAATAGACCACAATATATAAGTTCTCAATTTTACAATTGTATAAAAATTATATGCAGTAAGATAATAACAAATAAAAAATAACATAGATGGCGCGCGCGAAGCGCGCGCGGTAATCTAGTAATAAAAAAAGTCATTTGTACCGAGAAGTGTGCGTTTTGAGTCGATATGTATCGCACGTATTGTTGCCATTTTACCGCGTGTCTGATTGGTTGTCGAGTTGCGCGGCGAGCTTGTTGTATTTACGCTTGCTTCACTCGTGTCGTTTGACAGTTTGACAGTTTATGTCTTTTGACAGTTTGACAGTTAAAGAAAATAGAGTTAAAGAAACTAGAGTTAAAGAAAATTAAGTTAAATATATTTAATTAATATAGAGAGAAAAAGGAAGAAGGAAAGACGAATAAAAGAGAAAGAGAAAGAAAGAAGGAGAGAGAGAGAGAGAGAGAGAGAGGAGAGAGAGAGAGAGAGAGAGAGTTAAAATGAAAGAAGAAGTATAAGCAAAAGAGAGGGAGAGAGAGAGATAAAGAGACAGAAAGAAAAAAAAGGAGAATTATCATAATATCAGGTAATAATATTGTTCAGTATTATTAAATATATTGTTAAATATTATTAAGAAATATTATCAAAAATTTATCGTGAGTGGGGTTAGTAAATATTCATTGATATTTATTCATGGATTTGGAAAATATATTTAAAGTATATTTAAAATTGCATGTTTGATTGATGTTCGATGATGTGAATCGAATGTGGTCCTCTCAGTGAGAGAGAGAGAGGGGGGAGAGGGGGGAGAGGAGAGGAGAGAGAGAGAGAAGGAAAAAAGGAGGAGAAGAAATATAATATCAGGTAATAATATTGTTCAATATTATTAATTATATAGTTAAATATTATTAATAAATATTGTTAAATGTTATTAATATTATTTATGTAATTTCATATTAAGAGAGAAGGACAGATAGAAAGAGAGAGAGAGAAAGAAAGAAAGAAGAAGAAAAGAAAGAAGTTTTATTTAAAATTAGAGAAGAACAAGAATAAGCTAAAGAGAGGGAGAAAGAGAGAGAGAGAGAGAGAGATAGAGAGACAGAAGGAAAAGAAAAGGAGAAGGAATATAATATTAGGTAATATAATATTGTTTAATATTATAAAATATATTATTAAATATTATTTATGTTATTTATGCTACTTAATTCTAAATGTCATTGTTGGGAGCCTTGCGTTTAATCCTACGCTCCTGAGCGCCTAGTTACTTTGGTAGGGCGCTGTAGTTCCGTCCCGGCAGTGTGGGCCAGTCGTGCATAGCAGTATTCTCGATTACACGTGCTAACCAGTTCTTTTTCATTTGTGTTCTTTTTGATCTTTTGTAATAAGTATTATTTTGGCTGAGTGCAATAAAAGAATTTATTTGGATTGTCATCTACATATCCATGATTTCACCTCCTGATCTGAATTGCAAGAGATAAAACAGGCGGTCCGGGAGGTAAAACTTCTGCCGCCATAGTTCGAGCACGTGCAACGCACAAAATTCCAACGAACGCACGGCGCATCGAACAGTCATAGTATATTGATATTTATTTGTGAATGTATTAAATTAATATATTTAAAATATATTTAAAAATGCGTGTCGATGATGTGAGTCAAGTATGATCGAGTGAGTCGAGTTTGTTCGTATATTGTGAGCAAGGCTAATAGTAATATTTTAATTAATAGTAATATAATTTAATAAGAGAAAATAATCTATTGCTTACGAGAAAATAACTTCTTTTATTTTCTGTAGAAGAAATCGTGTTTGATAAAAATACAATATATTTAATTTCTTGCATTTGTTAATTCTTAAATTTCCTAAAATTTTCATGCAAATTAAATGTTATAGTATATTGATATGTATTTGTGAATATATTAAATTAAGTTAATATAGAGAGAAAGAGGAAGAAGAAAAGACGAATAAAAGAGACAGAGAGAGAAGGAAAAGAAGGAAAGAAGTTTTATTTAAAATTAAAGAAGAGGAAGAATAAGCAAAAGACATGGAGAAAGAGATAGACAGAAGGAAAAAAAGAGAAAGAGTATAATATCAGGTAATAATATAAATAAATATATATCGTTGAATATTAAATATAACGTTAAATATTATTAAATATTATTAAGTATTATTAAATATTCTTTAATATTATTAAATTTAATTTTAGAATTAAATATTATTAAATTACATATTAACTTTTTTAAATGATTGAATATTATAATGGTTAATAATCTTTTAAATATTTTATTTGAAGTTAAAGAAAAGACGAGAAGAGAGAGAGAGAGAGAGAGAGAGAGAGAGAGAGAGAGAGAGAGAGAGAGAGAGAGAGAAAGAGAGAGAGAGAGAGAAAATTAAAGAAGAGAAGGTATAAGCAAAGGAGAGGGAGGGAGAAAGAAAGAGACCAAAAAAAAAGAAGGAGAATAAATATAATATCAGGTATATTGTTTAGTATTGTAATAAACCGCTTTCGCGAGGCGGTCGACGGATAACTCGGTCGGGATCCTGGGTTCGGGAAAGCGGTATCGAGACACGAATGCGATTGGTTGTTTGGTAAAAATGTAATTTATTGCGTGTAAATGTGTGTTGGTACAGCGTGAGTGTATGTGTAGGTGTACGAGGTGTGTGAGTGTATATGCGCGCGAGACGAGTGGCGAGTGTGAGAACGGACAATGTATGTATGCGAGTACGGATAAAGTATAGCTGTGAGTATGTACAATGCGTGTGTGCGGTTACGCAATGTCGGTGTGCGAGTACGTATAAAGTATAGATGCGAGCATGTACAATGTGTGTGTGCGGTTACGCAATGTATGTGTGCGAGTACGTATACAGTATAGATGCGAGTATGTACAATGTGTGTGTGCGGTCACGCAATGTATGTGTGCGAGTATGCAATGCCGGGGGTGCATGCAATGCACCGCGAATGCGCGCAGCGCGATTCGCGTTTTCGGGTGTTCGGTCGCGTATCGATTATTAATCGCGCAGCGTAAATCCGGCAGGAGCCGTTAGCTGTCGGGTGGTCCTTTTCGGCCGCGTCGGTGGGCGGTGGGCGGTCCTTTGACGCGGGTATTGATTTCGGCTGTCGATCGGTGTCGCGGTAGGGCGCAGGTCGGCCCTCGGCGCGGGACTTAGCGCTCCCGTACTAATGGCGCGTCCCGATGTCGTAATGGCGGTGGGGCCGTATTAGATACACGTGTCTAGTGCGGTCGGTAGCACGTCGGGATGGTCTATCCCCGTGTAATTAAGGAGTGCAACGGCCGACGAGAACACCCGTCGATGGCAGGGAACTCCCCACCACTAGAAGGTCGCCGTTGCACGCAGGTGGTCGGATTTATGCGAGGTGTCGAGTACTCTCGACGGAGACGAGTACGCCCGTTCCCGTTTGCCTCGTTTTAATCGGTTTCGGAAGGATCGCTCTCGGAGATGCCGCAAACTCTCGGCGGAGGCTGAGTACACCCAACCCCGTTTTCTCTCTCTCTGAGCGGTTAAGGATCTAGGCGGTTTCCAGGCGTCTTACAGACTCTGGCGGTGCGGAAGATCTGGTCTCGATATTGAGAAACGCGCTCTATTTATACCGGTTTTCGGCGCGCGCGTCTGCGTAATTCGCCTATTGTTCTAATCTGATTTATCGTTGAACGGGCGCGCGCGACTCGGGTATTTTCGGTAGCGGTCGGTCGGTTACCCGAGCGCGTCGTCGGTTCTCGATGTTTTCGCGCGCCTAACGGCGGTTAGATGTTTACGCGTTTCTGATATTATTTAAAAATGGGCGCTCAGCGCCTCCGCATTTGCCCGACCGGTGTTCGTCGGGCGGCGGACTTCCGGCGGATCGGCGGCCGGGTACGGTACAGTAACGATGGGGGGAATGCATCGTTACAGTATTATTAAATATATTGTTAAATATTATTAAGAAATATTATTAAAAATTATTAATATTATCTATTTTATTTAATTTTAAGAGAGAGAGAGAAAATAAGAAATAAAGAGCGAAGGCAGAAAAAAAGGATAGTTTATTTTAAATTAAAGAAGAGGAAGAATAAGCAATAGAGAGAGAGAGAGAGGGGGAGGAGAGAGAGAGAGAGAGAGAAAGAGAGAGTTAAAATGAAAGAAGTATAAGCAAAAGAGAGGGAGGGAGAGAGATAAAGAGACAGAAAGAAAAAAAAAGGAGAATTATCATAATATTAGGTAATAATATTGTTCAGTATTATTAAATATATTGTTAAATATTATTAAGAAATATTATCAAAAATTTATCGAGAGTGGGGTTAGTAAATATTCATTGATATTTATTCTTGGATTTGAAAAATATATTTAAAGTATATTTAAAATTGCATGTTTGATTGACGTTCGATGATGTGAATCGAATGTGGTCGAGTGAGTAAGAGAGCGAGAGGGCGGAGGGGTGAGAGAGGGGGTGGAGAGGAAGGAGAGAGAAAGAGAGAGAGAGAGAGAGAGAGAGAGAAGGAAAAGAGAAGGAGAATAAATATAATATCAGGTAATAATATTGTTCAGTATTATTAAATATAATGTTAAATATTATTAAATAATATTAAATATTATTAAATATTATTAAATATAATTTTAATATTAGATATTATTAAATTATATATCAAATTTTTTAAATGATTGAATATTATAATAGTCAATAATCTTTTAAATATTTTATTTAAAGTTAAAGAAAAGACGAAAAGAAAGAGAGAGAGAGAGAAAGAAAGAGGGAGAAAGGAAAGGAGGGAGTGAGGGAGGGAGGGAGGGGGAGAGAGAGAGAAAATTAAAAAAGAAAAAGTATAAGCAAAAGAGAGGGAGGGAGACAAAAGGAAAAAGGTGGAGAATAAATATAATATCAGGTAATAATATTGTTCAGTATTATTAAATATATCGTTAAATATTATTAAGAAATATTATTAAAAATTATTAATATTATTTAATTTATTTAGTTTTAAGAGAGAGGGAGAAAGAAGAGAAAGAAAGAGCGAAGGCTAAAGAAGGCAAGTTTATTTAAAATTAAAGAAGAGGAAGAACAAGCAAGAGAGAGAGAGAGAGAGGAGAGAGAGAGAGAGACAGTGTTAAAATAAAAGAAGAAGAAGTATAAGCAAGAAAGAGGGACAGAGACAAAAGGAAAAAGGTGGAGAATAAATATAATATCAGGTAATAATATTGTTTAGTATTATTAAATATATTGTTAAATAGTATTAAAAAATATTATTAAAAATTATTAATATTATCTAATTTATTTAATTTTAAGAGAGTGAGAGAAAGAGAGAAAAAAAGAGCGAAGGCAAAAAAAGCTATATCCATTTATTTTGACGTAATCCGTAGGAATTTTCAGCATGAATTTCCTCGCTCTGACATCATAATCCAAGATGGTCGCGGCAAGGGACCAGGAGCCTTAATGAATAAGAAATCTAAAGTTTACAAGGTTTTGTTCAAGGGGTAAACCGCTGACCAAAATCATGTACATCAATGCCCACTAATGCCCACTAATGCCCTAGCAATGCCTAGTAATGCCTAGCAACGCCTCGAATCTGTACACCGTAATGCCCTCAGTGATTTACCCCTCGATGCAACCGGATTCTTTTTTTGTTTTTTGTCCTTTTTGATAACGTGTCACTTGAGTTTTACATACCATGAAACTAATTTCGGGAATATTCTAAGCGGAGACAAATTTTTAAATGCGGCTCTTAATTTTGTACAATGATGAGCATCATTGAATTTCAACTTTTGTGTATTTTAAAATTATAAAAATTAAAAACATGTAACAGTAAAAACAATAACAAAACACATTCTATATAAAAAAAATTCAAGATTTTATTATTTAAAATATCTCTCTACCTTAAAGTGATCTAAAATTGTTTCCATTTTATTTTGCTCAATCTAATGCAAATATCTGACATATGTGATCTACTCTGGCTTATTTTATTATTATTATACCCTACTTAAAAAAAAAGAACATCTAGACAAAAAATTAAAAAAAGTATTTTGAAGCTTGAAGTTTCAACTTTAATGCGCTATCGGTAGTTTAAAAAATATTTTTTTTTCTATTCTATGCTTTAAAAAAGAATTCATTGTTTTGTTCCTTAAAATTATATATTTTTGACATTCTGAAGCTAGATAAAAAAATTTTTCTCGAAAAATTTTAAGTTCCATAAACTACAACATTTTGCCTATAAAACGTTTTTTTTTAAATTTGTTTTTTGACCGAGTTACATGACTTTGAAACTAAACCTATATTTTTTAGAAATGATGTCAATACTCAGCGAAAAATCATTGCAGACAAAAAAACATTTTGAAGCTTAAAGTTTAAATTTTAACGTGCTATCGATAGTTTTTTTTTATTTCTAAAAAATACAGATTTAGTTTAAAGATTGTGTAATTTAGCTAAAAAAATCGTAGGGGAATTTAAAAAAAGCGTTTTGTAGGCAAAATGTTGTAGTTTATGGAGCTTGACCTAAATTTCTCAAGAAAAATTTTTTATCAAGCTGCAGAGTATCAAAAATACATAATTTTAAGGAACAAAACAATGTGTTTTTTTTAATACATAAAGCAAGGAAGATAAAAAATTTTGAAAACTACCAATAGCGCGTTAAAAAGTTTAAACTTCAAGCTTTATAATGTTTTTTTAATTTTTTGTCTACGATGATTTTTCGCCGAGTTTTAGCAGTTTGAAAGCCCAATTTTTAGTGTATGAAAAGTGTTCCCTATTTTTATTTTTTTATGGTATATTACAATATTATAGTTTTATTGTTATTATTATATATATGGTGAAATATATATACAGGGTGACACGCAACGAACGCTCCCTAAGTACATAGCGTTATTCCTTACCAAAAACTGAGTCGAAAAGCCCTGAACTATTTTTTTTTTATTACTAATTGATTTGTCTCATTATTCTGTACATAAATGTATTACGGTAAGATTATCGAAAACTAAATATTTTATGAGATATTTTATTTTTTATATCAAAATATGTCAGATTAAGATATAAAAAAAATACTTTATTATAATGTTTTGAAAAGCTCTCGAGATAAGCTACAAGAATATGCAATACAAAATGGGGGTTCCATTTAAGAAAACATCGATTACATTGACCTCACCTTGAAAAGGTCACTCAAGGTCAAGTCCATATTTTTATCATATGGCCCCCTCAAAACCCAACAACTTTTGTCTAAAACTCTAAAACATTTTTTCATCCGACCACTTTCTGCGATGTTAATCGGGTGCACAATTAAAATGGAACACCCTGTATATATGTATATGTATATTATATAATCACCGAATATAAGTATTTGATATCTATTTAATATAAAACAAATAATGTTTTTGGGAGAGAGATATATGGGAGAGAAAGTGCACAGCGACGGAAAATTGGTGTCTTCCGGTTGATCTATCTTTTCATGGGCTTTCTAATAATACTAACTCTTATGCGTAATCATTTAAGCTTCTCAAAAATTGTATCTACTATTGATATTGTAAATAATGTGTAATGTACTTCTGATCTTATTATGTTATTATTATCTTTATATATACATACATATGTGTGAAACATTACCTTGTCTCTTGATTATCAAAATCTTGACTCTGTAGTTTCCAAAGTTTTTAGCTATTGTTCATTGTTTATTAAAGTTATTAAGAAATAAAGATTCATGCTAATTGAGGTTTGAACATAGATTGACAATGACAAATTTAGTATTGGATACAATTTATATGAATATTATTATTTATTATCCATATCCAGGTAGCAGAATGATGTAATGATGATAAATTTTGATTTCAAAATGATCAATCAGATGTTCTAAGTAAAGTGCTATAAGATCCGACAATGACACCTCTGTGAAGTTAGCACCTCATTTTCCAAAAAACTAAATTTTTTGAAGTGTATCCCAAAGAGTTCTAAAAGAAATCCTAATGGCAAAATTAATTATTTTTGGTAGTTATAATGTTATCGCTGATTTAGTCATTTTATTTTGTGAAGTTAGCACCTCCCAGATTTATCAATTGCTTTTTTAGCTTAATCTATCAGAATCCATCCATCCATCCATCCATAATAAAAAAAGTCATTTGTACCGAGAAGTGTGCGTTTTGAGTCGATATGTATCGCACGTATTGTTGCAATTTTACCGCGTATGTGATTGGTTGCCGAGTTGCGCGGCGAGCTTGTTGTATTTGCGCTTGCTTCACTCGTGTCGTTTGACAGTTTGACAGTTAAAGAAAATAGAGTTAAAGAAAACAAAGTTAAATATATTTAATTAATATAGAGAGAAAGAGGAAGAAGGAAAGACGAATAAAAGAGAAAGAGAAAGAGAGAAGGAGAGAGAGAGAGAGGGAGAGAGAGAGAGGGGGGGGGGGAGAGAGACAGAGAGAGAGAGAGAGAGAGTTAAAATGAAAGAAGAAGTATAAGCAAAAGAGAGGGAGAGAGAGAGATAAAGAGACAGAAAGAAAAAAAAGGAGAATTATCATAATATCAGGTAATAATATTGTTCAGTATTATTAAATATATTGTTAAATATTATTAAGAAATATTAAATATTTTTAAATATTATTTAATATTATTAAATTTAATTTTAGTATTAAGTATTATTAAATTATATATTAACTTTTTTAAATGATTGGATATTATAATAGTTAATAATCTTTTAAATATTTTATTTAAAATTAAGGAAAAGACGAAGAGAGAGAGAGAGAGAGAGAGAGAGAGAGAGAGAGAGAAAGAGAGAAAGAGAGATAAAATTAAAGAAGAGGAAGTATAAGCAAAAGAGAGGGAGGGAGAGAGAAAGAGACAGAAAAAAAGAAGGAGAATAAATATAATATCAGGTAATAATATTGTTAAGTATTATTAAATATATTGTCAAATATTATTAAGAAATATTATCAAAATTTATCGTGAGTGGGGTTAGTAAATATTCATTGATTCTTAGATTTGGAAAATATATTTAAAGTATATTTAAAATTGCATGTTTGATTGATGGTCGATGATGTGAATCGAATGTGGTCGAGTGAGTGAGAGAGAAAGAGTGAGGGTGTGAAGACGGGAGAGAGAGGGGGGAGAGGAGAGAGAGAGAGAGGAGGGAAGAGAGAGAGAGAGAGAGAAGGAGGAGAAGAAATATAATATTAGGTAATAATTTTGTTCAATATTATTAAATATATTGTTGCGCTCCCTGATGGTCTCACTCTCACTCTCGCGCTCACTCACGCCCGAAATGAATACGCACTCGTAAGTAAAAGAACTTTAATAACAAGAACACGTAAAGGAGAATATTGTACAATAAGACAACTCGAATTAGTCGCGGATAGCCAGCCGTCGGAGGAAACGTCCTCACGGCACGACAGCACAGGACCGAATCTGTCATGGCGTCCGGAAAACATCCTATCGCGAGACTCAAGATGGCCGATCTCTCCCAAGATGTCCGCCGTTGTTTAACAACAACGCTTAGCAACGTTCTCCCGGAGACGAATACAGCAGATTCATGAATAACCGCCTTAGACGACCCGCAGGGACGCAACACTACTCCCCCTCTTCAAGATTGTCGTCCCGACAATCAATGAGGGCTCTTCCAAATTAAATGGGTTGATCGTTGTCCTCTTCTTCCAAGGCGTTGACTCCAGGGTGCCATAATGACTTCGTGCTCTAGCCTGAGCTGCTGCTACAGGTTACCGAGCGCCATTATTTATCGGCTCCAATCACACACCCTCCAGGAATATACAGGATACTGTCATCGAACCCGTTTGACAAGAACATCCAACGTCGACTCCAGGGCACAAAAACGGTCTCCTGCTCTACCCTGAGCTGCTGCTGTAGGCTACCGAGCACCGTTAAAATCCAGAACCCAATCGACTTCGATACATCTTGAAACTACAGTAGCCGTCCCCCGTAGTTCGCCTTATTCTCGGAAATACTCGAAGCTGCTGCATCTCCGCATCTCAAAAGGGAGCGAATCTTCGGACAAGAGGGGGGTATCTACCATGGACCCGGCATCCTCAAAAGAGGACTCCTCAAGCCCCTGCCTCGGCATTTGCCCTAAGACCCGACGGGAAAACCATGGCTCAAAAACCGCGGGTGAGGCAGTCTTCTATCAAAATAATGTCCAGACGGAGAAGCTTTGGCCGTATCTGATCTCTTTGAGCAGAACTTTTCCCGGAACAAAAAGTTTTCGCTGGAAAATAAAACGTATTATACGCAGTATATATGAATTAATAAAAGCTTGATAAAATAAATATCAACATCCCCCCTCTCCGGGCATAAACATCTCTTGAATTGGGCTCTGACCTAAACTAGTTCCCTACATTCCTGTCTATAAAAGGAGCTAACCTATCCGCATGAACTACTTTTTTTCTATGTTGAGATGTTTTCTGAATACAGTACACTACATCATTGAGTTTTTTAACTATGAAGAAAGGTCCTTCCCAACTGCTTTGCAACTTCGGAGCTTTGCCTTTAACTCTTCGGGGATTATAAAACCGAACTTTCTGTCCCTCCTGAAATAGAAGTTTTCTAGTTCGACGATCGTACCAATTCTTCACTCGAGAAGATCTTATATTCATTCTTTCTCTAACTCTAGAATGTATTTCCTTTAATTTTTCTCGCAAGGTTGTAACAAAATTTCCTATTGGAAGCGACTCCTCTTCTAGATACTTTGGAGGACTTTCTTGTATTAAATCCACAGGTAATCTTAGGTCTCGAGCAAAACATAACTCTGCAGGAGTCATTCCAGTAGTCTCATGTTTCGAAGATCTGTAGGCTAAAAGGAACATGGGAATCCACTGATCCCAATCTCGTTGATCCTGAGAAATATATTTTGCCAAATAATTAATTATAGTCTGATGTTGCCGTTCGACCTGACCATCAGACTGAGGGTGTAAAGCGGTAGTTCGAGTTTTTCGAACACCAAGAAGTTGTATCAATTCCGAAAATAATTCCAATTCAAAATTTCTTCCCTGATCAGTGTGAATTTCTGCAGGTACTCCATATCTGGAGATAAATTGATTGACGAAAATTCCTACCACTGTTCTTGCTCTAATATTTTTCAAGGGGAAAGCTTCCACCCATTTAGTGAAGCAATCTACGATGACAATCAAATATCTATTCCCAGATGAAGTTGTCGGAAGCGGACCAAGAATATCCATTTGAACTCTTTGGAAAGGATTCCCAACATTATAAATCTGCATTGGAGACTTCCCTTTTCCTATGGGACCCTTTTTGGAAATACAAATTTCACATGACCTGCACCAATCCTCAACATCTTGTTTGCAAGTCGCCCAATAAAAGCGCTTGCGAACTTTCTCCAGAGTTTTATTTACTCCAAAATGCCCTCCCGATGGAGAATCATGCACTTCTTCCAAAATTTCCTTCACTCGTTTACGAGGAACAATTAGTTGAAGAAAACTAGATTTCAAATTCGGAGCTTCCCATTTTTTGTAAAGAATTTCATCTTGAAGAACTAAAGCATCCCAATACATCCAATATAGTTGAGCAGAAATACTTTGAGCTGCTAACTCAGAACGAGGTGGACGTATTCCTTCTTTCTTCCCTCGAAGAATGATTGCGATATCAGAATCTTCTTCCTGTTCTTTACGCCAGTTTCCCAAATTTTCTCTTGCAAGCATTATTCGAGCAATCATTTTTTCATTCTCAACTGCGTTTTTTTCCTCGACCTTAGTACAATATTTACATCCAGAAGTCTCACACAACCGTCTGGATAATCCATCGGCATTCTTGTGTGATTCTCCTCTTCGATGAACCACTTCAAAGTCATATTCTTGAAGTCTTTCCAACCAACGAGCCAGTTGTCCTTCTAAATCTTTAAAGGACATTAACCATTTCAAAGAAATATGGTCTGTGCGAATTAAAAATTTTCGACCTAAAAGATAATGACGGAAGAACTTAATAGCGTCAATAATCGCTAGTAATTCACGGCGAGTAACACAGTAGTTCCGTTCAGTCTTACTAAACACACGACTAAAGAAAGCAATAACTTTTTCTTTCCCTTCCTGTTTCTGAGATAATACCGCACCAATTCCAATATTTGAAGCATCCGTGTCTAACAAGAACTCACCTTCTTCTTTTGGAAAGATAAGATCAAAGAAGATGACAACATTTGTTTTAATTTTTCAAAAGCACTTTCACAATCATCTCCCCAAACAAATTTAGTTTGATTTTCCGTAAGTGTAAATAGAGGTTTAGCGATTAAAGAAAAACCTTTTACGAATTTTCGATAATACGAGCAAAATCCGAGAAAACTTCGCAATTGCTTTTTCGTATGAGGCACCGGCCAATCTCTTACGGCAGCGATTTTTTCAGGATCCGTAGTAACGCCTTCTGCCGAAATTACATGTCCAAGATACTTTACACTTCTTTGAAATAAAACACATTTTTTGGGATTAATTTTTAAATTTGCTTCCCGTAATCGTAAAAATACAATTTTAAGATTTTCTAACATTTCATTAAAAGTTTTTCCGAAAATTATTATATCATCTAAGTAAACTAAACATTTCTTTGATAAAATTCCTTTTAAAACTTTTTCCATTAATCTCTCAAATGTAGCAGGGGCGTTACATAAACCGAAAGGCATTACTGTAAATTGCCATAATCCTCTGCCGATAGAGAAAGCCGTTTCCTCTTTGTCCTCTGGACGAATTTTCAATTGCCAATAACCACTTTTAAGATCAAGTGTAGAAAACCAAGCGTTACCTGAGAGCTGGTCTAGAATATCATCTATTCTAGGAAGGGGATACGAATCCTTTACCGTCACATTGTTTAATTTCCTATAATCCACTCAGAATCTTAAAGTACCATCCTTCTTTCTCACCATTACGGCTGGAGAAATCCAAGCACTTTGTGATTCCTCAATAATTCCTTGCGTTTTCATATCTTCAAGAATTTCATCAACTTCCTCCCTTATGTGAATAGGAATACGACGAGGTACCTGTTTTATGGGGAGAGAGTCTTTCACATTTATCACATGTTGAACAACATTACAATTTCCAGCTACATTATCGTCAGAAAATACATCCTGATAATCATTAAGGAAAGTGGTAAAAATTTCTTTTTGAACTCCTCCTAAATTAATTGAATTTTTTTCAAATAGTTCCTTTAAAATAAATGGGACTTTTTCAGAAGAATTATTAATACGAGAACACTGCAAAATTCTTTCCTCATTAAATTGTGGCACATTGAAAACAATATCAAAAATATTTTCCAAATTAATCTTTTTCGGAAAATCTACTCCTAACAAGCATTCATCATTAATTTCCGCTACAAACATTGGAATTTTTACGAAATATTTTCCTATTTCCACTTTCGAAAAAACTTAACATTTCACTAAAACCTTTTCTCCTGTTGGATATCTTAAATTATGTTTTTTTATCTCAATCCTTTCCATATCTTTTCCTATTAAGTTACTATTTAAAATAGAAACGTCAGAGCCCGTATCTATCCTAAAGGAACAATCTTTCCCATTTATTTTTCCAGAATAACAAAAATTACCTTGTTCAATTCTTTTAACATTACAATCCAAAAAACTGTGAACAACCGGGGTATTTTTTCCGCAAGTTGAACTCACCCCAAGAAGTTCAACTAATTCAAGTTTCCCTTTTCTTCAGGGCATTCAGAACGAAAATGTCCTTTTTTCCCGCAAGTCCAACATTCTTTATTTCCCATATTAAAATTACTTTTATGCCACTTATTTCTCCGAGAATACTCATGCTTCTCCTTCTCATCTTTTCTTTTAATTCGCGCGTGGTTCCTCTCATCTCTCTCATTGCTTTTCTGAAAATTACCGGTATTCCACCTCCTTTCTTTCCTCCTTCCAAAATCTTCTTCTTGTATATTTTTTACCGCTTTAGCCCTTTCAATTGCTAAATTTAACGAAGTAATTCCTTCCAACTGAAGAGTACGTTTAACAAAATTGTCCGACAAAGTTGAGATAAACTGAGCACACGCGATTTTATCCCGAACTGCGTACGGGCATTCCGGATAAGCCAAACGGGATAATCTCTCTATCTCAGTACCAAAAGTTGCTAAATCTTCTCCAAATTTTTGTCTTCTATTTGTGAAAAGGGAATAATAATTTTGAGTTAAACTTCCCTCCCCGAAGAGAAGTTCAAGTTTCGATTTCAATTCCGACAAATTTAAATTCTCTATATTTTCTATCGTTTCCAATACCGTACGCGCTTTTCCCCGCAAACTAGCAGCTAACACCATAGATTGTGTTGCATCATCCCACTTGTTCGCTCGTGCAATGAGAGAAAATTGAGAGAGAAACTCCCGCAGCGGTACTCTACCATCAAATGTATCGGGTTTCAATTTTATTCCCAACTTCGCGCGCATGTTAACCTCCCCCGCGTCTCCCGTGTTTCCGCCCTGCGAATTCCCGGCTCTTAAAATTGAGGGACTTAGCTCGTTTCCTTGTCGCAAGAGTTAATCTTCTAATTGCCGCAGCCTCGCCGTGAGCTCCGTCTCCCTCCGTGCTTGCTCCTCGCGCATCTTTCGCATCTCCTCGAGTATTGTTCCAAGCGATGCTGTTTCCGGCGCAGACCTCACATCATCTGTAGATGGTGTCTCCGCCCTCGCTCGGGTTCTCCTTGGTGAATGTACCGTACTCATTGTTTATATCAGTGTCGATTTCGATCCCGGACGAGCCCCCAAAATGTTGCGCTCCCTGATGGTCTCACTCTCACTCTCGCGCTCACTCACGCCCGAAATGAATACGCACTCGTAAGTAAAAGAACTTTAATAACAAGAACACGTAAAGGAGAATATTGTACAATAAGACAATTCGAATTAGTCGCGGATAGCCAGCCGTCGGAGGAAACGTCTTCACGGCACGACAGCACAGGACCGAATCTGTCATGGCGTCCGGAAAACATCCTATCGCGAGACTCAAGATGGCCGATCTCTCCCAAGATGTCCGCCGTTGTTTAACAACAACGCTTAGCAACGTTCTCCCGGAGACGAATACAGCAGATTCATGAATAACCGCCTTAGACGACCCGCAGAGACGCAACAATATAGTTAAATATTATTAATAAATATTATTAAATGTTATTAATATTATTTATGTAATTTCATTTTAAGAGAGAAGGACAGATACAAAGAGAGAGAGAGAAAGAAAGAAAGAAGGAGAAAAGAAAGAAGCTTTATTTAAAATTACAGAAGAACAAGAATAAGCAAAAGAGAGGGAGAAAGAGAGAGAGAGATAGAGAGACAGAAGGAAAAGAAAAGGAGAAGGAATATAATATTAGGTAATATAATATTGTTTAATATTATTAAATATATTATTAAATATTATTTATGTTATTAATGCTACTTAATTTTAAATGTCATAGTATATTGATATTTATTTGTGAATGTATTAAATTAATATATTTAAAATATATTTAAAAATGCGTGTCGATGATGTGAGTCAAGTATGATCGAGTGAGTCGAGTTCGTTCGTATATTGTGAGCAAGGCTAATAGTAATATTTTAATTAATAGTAATATAATTCAATAAGAGAAAATAATCTATTGCTTACGAGAAAATAACTTCTTTTATTTTATGTAGAAGAAATCGTGTTTGATAAAAATACAATATATTTAATTTCTTGAATTTGTTAATTCTTAAATTTCCTAAAATTTTCATGCAAATTAAATGTCATAGTATATTGATATTTATTTGTGAATATATTAAATTAAGTTAATATAGAGAGAAAAGGGAAAAAGAAAAGACAAATAAAAGAGAGAGAGACAGAGAGAGAAGGAAGAGAAAGAAAGAAGTTTTATTTAAAATTAAAGAAGAGAAAGAATAAGCAAAAGACAGAGAGAGAGAGAGAGAGAGACAGAGAGAGACAGAGAGAGAAAGAGAGAGGGAGAGTTAAAGTTAAAGAAGAGGAAATATAAGCAAAAGAGAAGAAGAGAGAGAGAGAGAGAGAGAGAGAGAGAAAAGGAAATAAGGAGGAGAATAAATATAATAACAGGTAATAATATTGTTCAGTATTATTAAATATAATATTATCTAATTTATTTAATTTTAAGAGAGAGAGAGAGAAAAAAAAAGAAAAAGCAAAGGCAAAGAAAGGATAGTTTATTTAAAATTAAAGAAAAGGAAAAATAAGCAAAAGACAGAGAGGGAGAGGGAGAGATAGAGAGAAAAAGAGAGAGAGTTAAAATTAAAGAAAAGAAAGTATAAGCAAGAGAGAGAGAGAGAGAGAGAGAGAGATAAAATTAAAGAAGAGGAAGTATAAGCAAAAGAGAGGGAGAGAGGCAAAAGGAAAGAAGATGGAGAATAAATATAATAACAGGTAATAATATTGTTTAGAATTATTATATATATTGTTACATATTATTAAGAAATATTATTAAAAATTATTAATATTATCTATTATATTTAATTTTAAGATATGGAGAGAAAGAGAGAAAGAAAGAGCGAAGGCAAAAAAGAATAGTTTAGTTAAAAATAAAAAAGAGGAAGAATATTAGCAAAAGAGAAAGAGAAAGGGAGAGAGAGAGAGTTAAAATTAAGGAAGAGGAAGTATAAGCAAAAGAGAAGGAGAGAGAGAGAAAGACACAGAAGGAAAAAAAAGGAGAATAAATATAATATCAGGTAATAATATTGTTCAGTATTATTAAATATGAAGTTAAATATTATTAAGAAATATTATTAAAAATTATTAATATTATCTAATTTATTTAATTTTAAGAGAGTGAGAGAAACAGAGAAAGAAAGAGCGAAGGCAAATAAAGGATAGTTTATTTAAAATTAAAGAAGTGGAAGAACAAGCAAGAGAGAGAGAAAGAGAGAGAGAGAGAGAGAGAGAGAGAAAAGAGAAAGAAAGATGTTTTATTTAAAATTAAAGAAGAGGAAGAATAAGCAAAAGACATGGAGAAAGAGATAGACAGAAGAAAAAAACGAGAAAAAATATAATATCAGGTAATAATATAAATATATATATATTGTTGAATATTAAATATAATGTTAAATATTATTAAATATTTTTAAATATTATTTAATATTATTAAATTTGATTTTGGTATTAAATATTATTGAATTATATATCAAATTTTTTAAATAATTGAATATTATAATAATTAATAATCTCTTAAATATTTTATTTAAAGTTAAAGGAATGACGAAGAAAGAGAGAGAGAGAGAGAGAGAGAGAGAGAAAATTAAAGAAGAGGAAGTATAAGCAAAAGAGAGGGAGGGAGAAAGAAAGAGACAAAAAAAAAAGAAGGAGAATAAATATAATATCAGGTATATTGTTTAGTATTATTAAGTATATTGTTAAATATTATTAAGAAATATTATTAAAAATTATTAATATTATCTATTTTATTTAATTTAAAGAGAGGGAGGGAAAGAGAGAATGAAAGAGCGAATGTAAAAAAAGGATAGTTTATTTAAAATTAAAGAAGAAGAAGAATAAGCAAGAGAGAGAAAGAGAGAGAGAGAGAGAGAAAGAGAGAGTTAAAATTATAGAAGAAAAATTATAAGCAATGGAGAGGCAGGGAGACAAAAGGAAAAAAGGTGGAGAATAAATATAATATCAGGTAATAATGTAAGCAAATAAAAAGGCAATATGAGCCACAAATATCACGTTAAGAGATTTATTAATTGTGTGAAGGCAATTGACAAATATCATATCCAAACGGGTACAAAGTGATATTAAAAAACATATAATACTAAAGCGAACGTTTCGGCCCTTTTTTTGTGGCCATCTTCAGCGCAATTAAAATAACAAATACAAGAATAAATAAATACATTAAAAAAATTATATGTATAAAAAAAAAAAAAAAAAAAATATCGCTGTCATTGATTAAAAATTAAACAGCAAACGCACGAAATCGATCACACACGCATCCCGGGATGACGAACTCCCCGGGTGATAGGCCAGGAAGTTCACATCGTAAGATGTTATGAGGCTTGCCGGCATGTTGATATGCGAAACTCGAAAAGTCAAGACTCCTGTAGGAGCGTGCAATAAAATGTTAAGAGCGCTCAAGGGTAAACAGAGATAGTGCAAAACTTACATACAAATGCAACAGATGTATCCCAATAAAGAATATGACGCGATACAATTATTAATTCGTAAAGTTTAAAGACCACGTTATCTCTAAGATGTTTCACGAGACTTTAAACTTGTGTGTATACAATGCTAGGTCATTGGCCCTCGATGACATAAGAGTAAACACAACAACTCACTACACGAATATGTATTTATATTGGGAATGGAGAAATCAAAATATACGCGTCTTGAAAATAATCACAAATGTCATCCATGCATTAAATGTTAGGAAGCTTATCCAACGCAGTAATATATGTCTGGTGCAAGCCCTCGGTATCCGTTTGCAGATTCAGACCATTTATTTGTCTCCTTATGAACAACATCTCAGATATCAGTCGTTTGTTTAGATATTTTTCGCTGTCTAAAATCCGGACATGGTCCCAATCAAAATCATGGTCAAACTCTAATCTATGATCGGTAATCACCGAACCAACAGTTGAATTTCTACGTATGTGGTTACGGTGTTCCCCGATTCTCGTCTGTAGTCTCCTGCCTGTCTGACCTACATACGATGCATCACAATCCGCACAATTGATCATATAGATGATGTTAGTGCAAGATGCACTAGGAAGGACGTCCTTATGCACCTTAATAAAGCATGATAATTTATTAAGACTACAATAAGAAAGCCTGACGTCAAGATCTTTTATGATGTTTTTAAATTTGTGCGAGATGGTATGGACGAAAGGGATTGTAAAATAAGAGACGCTCTTATTATCGACATCCACATCGTAAGTTGGAAGGCCCCTACTAGTGATCAGAAATTTGAGACGGTTGTAAATTGTCTGAAAAATGAAATCTAATGGGTAGTTATTGTCCAGGAGAATTTTTATGATAAAGTCCAAATTTTTTTGGTGAAATTGTGGATGTGAAAGTAAGAAAGCTCTATCAACAAGGCCAATAATGGTACCTCTCTTTTGGCAAGTCGGATGTTGAGAAAGAAAATTAAGATACCGACCCGAGAAAGTAGGTTTATGGAACCAATCAGTTAATAAGCGGTTGTTAATTAGAATTATTGAGATATCTAAAAAGTTCAATTTATCATTGTCAGCAATTTCTAAGGTGAATTGGATTTTTGGATGTAAGGAATTAAAAACATTAACTGTATAATCCATAAGGTAAAATGGTGCAGTCATTGCGATATCATCAACGTATCTGAAGTAAAAGGATGGAATGAAAGTCAATGTTGAAAGAGCTTTCTCCTCCAAATCTTGAAGGACTATGTCAGCTATGATGGGAGATAATGGGGAGCCCATAGGAGTACCATAAGTTTGTTTATAAATTGTTCCATTAAATGTAAAGAATGTAGAGTTCAAAACAAATTTTATCGCTAAGATAAATTCCGTTGGAGGAATGGAACAATTGTTGGAAATGAGATCTATTCTTTTCTCGACACTCTCAATGGCAAGGTCAATAGGGATGTTGGTGAATAACGAGATCACATCCAAGGATAGCAATTTAAAATCATCAGTTACTGTAACATTAGACAGATTTTTAGTTAATTGAAAGCTATTGACAATGTTGCTATGTGCTTTAGGGAAACTTTTCAACATGATCTTATGAAGGAAAAAGGCAAGATGGTATAAAGGGCTATTCAATGAAGAAACTATGATTCGATACGGGCAGTCACGTTTATGTATTTTTGGAAGTCCGTATGCTCTAGGGAGATTGCCGTCACTACAATAAAGAGTTTTGTATGTTGCGGATGAAATATGATTAGAATTCTTCCATCTAGTTAATATTTCGCGTAAAGATGTTATCAGTTTCTTTGTAGGATCTTTAGAAAGAACAACATAAGTCTCGGAATCACTCAATGTCTTGTTCATATTATCAAGATAGGCATTTTTATCTAGAGCCACAGTCACATTTCCCTTATCAGCTCTGGTGAGAATAAGGTTGGAATTATCAATTAAAAATTTTTTAGTCTTACGATAAAGCTGATTTAACGTCAGATTTACTCCGACCTGAGAAGGAGAATACGAAGGAAGATTATTAATAAGAGAGGAGGCTCGGTTTCTGATGGATAGCTGTGCATAGGCCGGAAGATGTCTGAGGTTGTTTTCAATATTCTTAATAAATTCCATTGTTAGCTTAGAGGAATCTGTGAGAGGCATGCTAAAATTTTCTCCGAGCTGAAGCAGACCTTGGACATCGTTAGGAATAGGAGTGGAGGACAAATTGATAAACCAACCATCCCTAATCTGAAATGGAGCTCGTCCACTTTCAAACCTAGTCGGGTCAATAAAAATCTCAATGTCATCTCCAGTAGTACGTGGTGAGACAGCGTCAAACTTAAAGGAAAAATTAGATATGTGGTCCGTCAATGTCAAAGGGTCAGACTGCTGTGGAGGTAAAAAGCAACGATATCGAATCGGTTTCATGTCTCTCAACTTCCCTTCTTCCGATATCTTCATGAAGATATCGGAAGAAGGGAAGTTGAGAGACATGAAACCGATTCGATATCGTTGCTTTTTACCTCCACAGCAGTCTGACCCTTTGACATTGACGGACCACATATCTAATTTTTCCTTTAAGTTTGACGCTGTCTCACCACGTACTACTGGAGATGACATTGAGATTTTTATTGACCCGACTAGGTTTGAAAGTGGACGAGCTCCATTTCAGATTAGGGATGGTTGGTTTATCAATTTGTCCTCCACTCCTATTCCTAACGATGTCCAAGGTCTGCTTCAGCTCGGAGAAAATTTTAGCATGCCTCTCACAGATTCCTCTAAGCTAACAATGGAATTTATTAAGAATATTGAAAACAACCTCAGACATCTTCCGGCCTATGCACAGCTATCCATCAGAAACCGAGCCTCCTCTCTTATTAATAATCTTCCTTCGTATTCTCCTTCTCAGGTCGGAGTAAATCTGACGTTAAATCAGCTTTATCGTAAGACTAAAAAATTTTTAATTGATAATTCCAACCTTATTCTCACCAGAGCTGATAAGGGAAATGTGACTGTGGCTCTAGATAAAAATGCCTATCTTGATAATATGAACAAGACATTGAGTGATTCCGAGACTTATGTTGTTCTTTCTAAAGATCCTACAAAGAAACTGATAACATCTTTACGCGAAATATTAACTAGATGGAAGAATTCTAATCATATTTCATCCGCAACATACAAAACTCTTTATTGTAGTGACGGCAATCTCCCTAGAGCATACGGACTTCCAAAAATACATAAACGTGACTGCCCGTATCGAATCATAGTTTCTTCATTGAATAGCCCTTTATACCATCTTGCCTTTTTCCTTCATAAGATCATGTTGAAAAGTTTCCCTAAAGCACATAGCAACATTGTCAATAGCTTTCAATTAACTAAAAATCTGTCTAATGTTACAGTAACTGATGATTTTAAATTGCTATCCTTGGATGTGATCTCGTTATTCACCAACATCCCTATTGACCTTGCCATTGAGAGTGTCGAGAAAAGAATAGATCTCATTTCCAACAATTGTTCCATTCCTCCAACGGAATTTATCTTAGCGATAAAATTTGTTTTGAACTCTACATTCTTTACATTTAATGGAACAATTTATAAACAAACTTATGGTACTCCTATGGGCTCCCCATTATCTCCCATCATAGCTGACATAGTCCTTCAAGATTTGGAGGAGAAAGCTCTTTCAACATTGACTTTCATTCCATCCTTTTACTTCAGATACGTTGATGATATCGCAATGACTGCACCATTTTACCTTATGGATTATACAGTTAATGTTTTTAATTCCTTACATCCAAAAATCCAATTCACCTTAGAAATTGCTGACAATGATAAATTGAACTTTTTAGATATCTCAATAATTCTAATTAACAACCGCTTATTAACTGATTGGTTCCATAAACCTACTTTCTCGGGTCGGTATCTTAATTTTCTTTCTCAACATCCGACTTGCCAAAAGAGAGGTACCATTATTGGCCTTGTTGATAGAGCTTTCTTACTTTCACATCCACAATTTCACCAAAAAAATTTGGACTTTATCATAAAAATTCTCCTGGACAATAACTACCCATTAGATTTCATTTTTCAGACAATTTACAACCGTCTCAAATTTCTGATCACTAGTAGGGGCCTTCCAACTTACGATGTGGATGTCGATAATAAGAGCGTCTCTTATTTTACAATCCCTTTCGTCCATACCATCTCGCACAAATTTAAAAACATCATAAAAGATCTTGACGTCAGGCTTTCTTATTGTAGTCTTAATAAATTATCATGCTTTATTAAGGTGCATAAGGACGTCCTTCCTAGTGCATCTTGCACTAACATCATCTATATGATCAATTGTGCGGATTGTGATGCATCGTATGTAGGTCAGACAGGCAGGAGACTACAGACGAGAATCGGGGAACACCGTAACCACATACGTAGAAATTCAACTGTTGGTTCGGTGATTACCGATCATAGATTAGAGTTTGACCATGATTTTGATTGGGACCATGTCCGGATTTTAGACAGCGAAAAATATCTAAACAAACGACTGATATCTGAGATGTTGTTCATAAGGAGACAAATAAATGGTCTGAATCTGCAAACGGATACCGAGGGCTTGCACCAGACATATATTACTGCGTTGGATAAGCTTCCTAACATTTAATGCATGGATGACATTTGTGATTATTTTCAAGACGCGTATATTTTGATTTCTCCATTCCCAATATAAATACATATTCGTGTAGTGAGTTGTTGTGTTTACTCTTATGTCATCGAGGGCCAATGACCTAGCATTGTATACACACAAGTTTAAAGTCTCGTGAAACATCTTAGAGATAACGTGGTCTTTAAACTTTACGAATTAATAATTGTATCGCGTCATATTCTTTATTGGGATACATCTGTTGCATTTGTATGTAAGTTTTGCACTATCTCTGTTTACCCTTGAGCGCTCTTAACATTTTATTGCACGCTCCTACAGGAGTCTTGACTTTTCGAGTTTCGCATATCAACATGCCGGCAAGCCTCATAACATCTTACGATGTGAACTTCCTGGCCTATCACCCGGGGAGTTCGTCATCCCGGGATGCGTGTGTGATCGATTTCGTGCGTTTGCTGTTTAATTTTTAATCAATGACTGCGATATTTTTTTTTTTTTTTTTATACATATAATTTTTTAATGTATTTATTTATTCTTGTATTTGTTATTTTAATTGCGCTGAAGATGGCCACAAAAAAAGGGCCGAAACGTTCGCTTTAGTATTATATGTTTTTTAATATCACTTTGTACCCGTTTGGATATGATATTTGTCAATTGCCTTCACACAATTAATAAATCTCTTAACGTGATATTTGTGGCTCATATTGCCTTTTTATTTGCTTACATTTATTATTATTATTTGAGCCTTTGTCTTATGATTATCAGGTAATAATATTGTTCAGTATTATTAAATATATTGTTAAATATTATTAAGAAATATTGTTAAAAATTATTAATATTATCTATTTTATTTAATTTAAAGAGAGAGAGGGAAAGAGAGAATGAAAGAGCGAATGTAAAAAAAGGATAGTTTATTTAAAATTAAAGAAGAAGAAGAATAAGCAAGAGAGAGAGAGAGAGAGAGAGAGAGAGAGAGAGGAGAGTTCTGTGAGAGGGAGTGAGAAAGGGGAGAGAGCTGTTGAGGGAGAGTGAGAGAGGGAGGTGGGAAAGAGAGACCAGAGGAAAAAAGAAGCAGGAAGAATATGATATTAGGTAATAATATTTATGATATTAGACAGTTATATTGGTTTATTTTGTGACGTATATGATTTTGTGTATATATCATTAAAAATGTTTAAATGAAAAAGAATAAATGGCGCGCGCGAATCGCGCGCTTTGAGGTGTACTGGTAATGGATATGGATGGCGCGCGCTGCGTGCTAGTCCTATATAAAAAAACTCATGTAGACGCGTGAAATGAGTCGATATGTATCGCACGTATTGTTGCCATTTTACCGCGTGTCTGATTGGTTGTCGAGTTGCGCGGCGAGCTTGTTGTATTTACGCTTGCTTCACTCGTGTCGTTTGACAGTTTGACAGTTAAAGAAAATAGAGTTAAAGAAAACAAAGTTAAATATATTTAATTAATATAGAGAGAAAAAGGAAGAAGGAAAGAGACGAATAAAAGAGAGAGAGAGAAAAAGAGAGAGAGAGAGAAAGAGAGAGAATTAGAATTAAAGAAAAGGAAGTATAAGCAAAAGAAAGGGAGAGAGACAAAAGGAAAGAAGAAGGAAAATAAATATAATATCAGGTAATAATATTGTTTAGTATTATTAAATATATTGGTAATTATTATTAAGAAATATTATTGTAACGATACCGTTACTAACGGCCTAGCGGGCCGATCCACTGCGCGCTTTTCGAGGCTCGGCGCTTGTGGCGTCCCTAAGCTCCCACACCCGTGTCGCGACCCCACCGTAGGGACCACCCCACCACACGTTGAATCGCGCGAGTGGGAGGCCGGCCGCCGGTATATAAGGCGCTCCGGCGAGCGTAGCGTTACCAGTTCCCGATCCCGATTCCTGTCACGTACAACTCTCCGGATCCTGAACCGACTCTCGCGTTATACCAGGCTACGGGCTTCCCGTAATTAGGCCGGGCTTCCCGGTTGCTGGGATGGCGCACCCTGATACCTCGCGTTACACCGGGCTACGGGCTTCCCATAGTTAGGCCGGGCTTCCCGGTTGCCGGGACGGCGCATCCTGATACCCCGCGTTACACCAGGTTACGGGCTTCCCGTAGTTAGGCCGGGCTTCCCGGTTGCTGGGACGGCGCACCCTGATACCTCGCGTTACACCGGCACAGTATATACAGTAGCGCAACTCCCTGTCGGCACCTTTGATGTTAGTGTTGGCCAAAACGGAGTGCGCATGCGCGAAATAAGTAAGTTGGTCGGTAACGCCATCTGAACTTATCTCTCGCTCACTCTCGTTTTTCGTTCTCTCTCTAACTCATTGATACATATGTAGCAATAAATAATAATCCAAAATAATGTATTTTAATAAAAAATATATACAGATAAATTGTTAATAATATATTTGAAAAAGGAAAAAAATAAAATAATGAAAAAATAAATATAATTATGTTAATATACAATATATTACATAAATAATTATGCTATATGCAAAATATATTACATGAAATAATAGAGAGAGCAAAAAAAAAAAAATAAAATATTATTCAAAAAATGTTAAATGTATTATAAAGACAATATCAAGAAAACATATATATATATAAATATATATATATGTATATATATATATATATATATATATATATATATACAGGGTGTCCCAAAGCACCCTTGACAACGCTCGTGAGCAGGTAGAGCACAGTAAACTGAACAGAAAAGTCCTGTACCATTTTTTTCTATAACGCTTAATAAAGGAGTTATTATTGAGTAAAGTCTGGTCAATCAGCGCCGACTTTTAGCCGGACGCACGTCAGTGAGCCGCCCGTCTGATAGTGTGTGTCGCCGTAGCGACGGAGCGCTCACGCACACTACCAGGCGCGCGGCTAAAGGTCGACGCTGATTGGCCAGACTTTACTCAATAATAACTCCTTTATTAAGCGTTATAGAAAAAAATGGTACAGGACCTTTCTGTTCAGTTTGCTGTGCTCTACCTGCTCACAAGCGTTGTCAAGGGTGCTTTGGGACACCCTGTATATAAAGTTATAATTACAAATATAATTATATTAAATATCTGTAATCGTTTCGTAATCGCTTTGTATCAAAAACTCTGATAAATTGCGCGATCGTACAATAAATAACATATAATGTCATCTATTCCGCCAAATAAGGTAGGTAGTAGGCATTTAATTGGGTATTTAATTAGTGTGAGAGAGAACGAAAGAGTAGAAAAAAAGAGTAAGTGAGAGAGAAATTTAGATGGCGTTACTGGCCAACTTACTTATTTCGCGCATGCGCACTCCGTTTTGGCCAACACAAAATCGGGAGAGTTGCGCTACTGTATATACTGTGACACCGGGCTACGGGCTTCCCGTAGTTAGGCCGGGCTTCCCGGTTGCCGGGACGGCGCATCCTGATACCTCGCGTTATACCAGGCTACGGGCTTCCCGTAGTTAGGCCGGGCTTCCCGGTTGCTGGGACGGCGCCTCCTGTTAGTTGATAAGTCCGTACCGCGTTATACCGTAAGACCGTTTTGTACATACCGCGACCGTTTCTACCATACCACCCCTTTGGTCTCCGTGTATCTTTCCGAATAAAGACCGCGACCTGTTAGATGGTAATACCGCTTTGTACATATACCGCGACCTACTATATTGTAATACCGTTGTACATATACCGTAACCAGTAAGACCGCTCCGGTCTCCGCGTCCTGATAGATTCTAGTACCGCCTTGTATATACCGCGACCTGATTATATCGTAAGCCCGCACTGTATATACCGCGTGTTCTAACTGTAGAGTTAATTAAACATTAGGATTTCCGCCATTGTCGCGCCGATTCCACCTTCACACACGGCCTTCAGACTACTAAGGAGCCAGTCCTTTTAAGGATAGAACGCCGAGAACGCCGACGCCCCGTCCTTTTAAGGATAAGGCAGCCAGGCAGTTGGAATTACGTTGAAGGCCACGCGACACCCCGTAGTGTTTAAGATTTGTCTGTTCCGCTTAGAATAACCCCAGTTGCTTGCATGCGAACCTCGCGATTACAGAACACGACCGCCTGAGCCACGCTCGCTTCCCGAGCCCCACGAGAAACTCTGAGCACGAATATCTGTACGCGCCGCTCTTGCATGTCGCATTGCGAACAACAACCGCTCACGCGAAACTCTGTACGTACCGCTCCCGCATGTTGCATTGTACTCAGTGTTAGATGTTGAGAATCATTTGAATAAACATCATTGTTTAAACCGCTTATATCGAGGTGAAGTAAGTTGGAGTTTCCCCCTTCTCTCGAATCCTGGCACCGGCGAGCCTTGATCCGCGGCGTACGGGAAAGGTGAACCGTTACATGGCGCCCGAACAGGGACTTGACTAGTCTAGTGGAGACTCCAGCTCGCTCAGCCTTTTTTTTTTTTTTTTTAACGGAGGGGAAATGCCTTTACGCATACCCCGCCTCGATGGGATTCGAGGCGGGGTTATGTGGGACTACCCCCGGCCTAAACAAGCGGCCGGGGACTACCCACTAAAACCCCTCCGGGTGGCCTATCTCGAGCGTTTCAGAGGGCCTCTCTGGAAACTGGCATATGCACTACATCAGAGAGGCCCTCCGCCCACGGGCCATGCCCGCTGAGGGAGCGGTTTATGTCTCCCCCAGTGTCCCTGTTGTTATAGGGACCTCAGCCTAACTTGGCGAGAGGGGGACCACCGCCCCTCTCGCCTCCCTCCCGGTAGTATCCCGGGGAGGGCGTGGCCGGGCCCAGGTACCCCACCTGGGCTCCGACCACCGGGCCCGGCTCGGGGTGAGACGTCCGCGACGAATTAGCGGACGTCCCCCCAGACCGCCGAGGCCCTGCGCTGGCGCTGGGGGAGTTCGATGGGGCCGGGTCCGATTGCGACCCATCCTCCTCCCCCTGCGCGCGCCCCCCCTCTGCTGGGGCGGATTTCCGGGGTGGCCGGGGGCTAATATTGCCCCGGCCCCCATCGACCCACCCCGGGGGGTCCTTGGGGCGCGACCAACTGTCGCGCCACCGCGACCAGAGGTCGTGGGGGATTCGCGGGTCCTGCCCTGAGGCACTCCCCGCGTCCCCCCCCCCCCCAGGCTCCTCCGGCCGCCCTTCCTCGGCCACGGTCTCCCCGGCGTCCACCGGGAAGCCGCGCACGCTCGCGTTCGGCCTCCTTCTGGAGCATTACCGCTTCACAGAAGGAGGAGACCGCCCTCCAGGATTCCTCGCTCTCGAGCATGGCCGCTACGATGCTCGAGAGCGAGAAATCAGTCTCACCTATTATTTGGACGAGGACACGACGCTCCTCCGCCCACGCTGGACATATCTCCAGCGTGTGCTGCGCCGTGTCCTCGTCCCCGTCACAATGATGGCAGCGTGCGCTGTCCTCCTTACCGATGCGACACAGGTAAGAGCCGAAGCATCCATGGCCCGTGAATACCTGTGTCGCACGGTACGACATCTCGCCACCGGCCCGATTGACCCACTTGATCAAGTGGGGCCGGATGGCCTCGACGACGCGCCTCCCCGATGTATCTCGGGGGTCGGAGAGGTGTTCGTCCCACCTCTCCAAAGCGCGTCGCCTGGCTTGGAGTCTCACGGCGGCCTTGACCCTTGGGGTCAAAACCACACCGAGCCCGCCGAGCTCTCGCGTACGCGCGTATACGTGCGCGTACATATCAGCGTAGAGCTCGACGGGCGGCATTCCCGCCAATAATGTGGCCGCCGTGTGCGACACCGTCCTATAACCGCGGACAACCCTGATGGCCACCCTCCGAAAAACTCGGCGCAGCAACATCTTGCTGCGCCTTCTGGTCATCAGGGCGCCCGCCCATACCGGTGACCCATAAAGGGCCACCGCCCGGACGGTGTTCGCATATAGGCGGCGCACTCGGCCGTCCGGGCCCCCAAGATTGGGCAAGAGTCGGCTCAGGCTAATGGCCACCGACTCCGCCCTGGGGGCCAGGCGCTCAAAGTGCCCGCCAAAACTCCAAACCGCGTCCAGGTAGAGACCGAGGTATTTTAGTCGGTCCCCCACCCGGACGGAGATGTCACCCACCGTGACATAGGCCTCGGCGGGGGGAGCCCCATGCTTCCCCCTCTTTTTTTATGCATAAATAGCGCCTCGGTCTTTTGAGGCGCTACCTGCAGGCCCATGCCACGGATTGCGCGGACAACACACGCTACCCCGTCGATGGCGACGGAAACCGCGTCCCCCCAGCTCTTTCCCCCGGCTAACAGCAAAGTGTCGTCCGCATAGCAGACGACGCTGCAGCCGGGGGGGAGAGCAATACCCAGCACCCTGTTGTACGTGAGGTTCCACAGAGTGGGCCCAGCACGGACCCCTGTGGAACCCCGCAGTACACGTCCCTTCTGCGCAGGAGTACCCTGTTGTCAGGGTACTCCAGCCACCTGTCCCGGAAGTAACTCCTCAGGACTTCCACCATGTAGGGGGGGAGGCCAAAGGTGTTAGCGGCCTCCCCCACCATACTCCAGGGCAGGGTGTTAAAGGCGTTGCGGATGTCCAAGGACACCGCAAGCATCACCCTGCCCTCCTTCATGATGGACTCCGCGAGGGACCGCACGCGCAAGATTGCGTCCACGGTCGATCGCCCCCAGCTCGCTCAGCCTACCTAGATGCCCGCGTGGGTGAACAATTTAAAGAAAGACGCGATAATTAAATTACTGGCCTCGCACGGTCACCGTGGGCACCCTTGACGAGCTCCGCCGACAGCTCCGTCGTTTCGTTACAAATAACCCGACTCTTTTCGCGTCCCACCCCACGACCCCCGAAGACACGAAGATGCCACTCTCAAACGAAGGCCCGACCGCCGGCACGACCGGAGTAACCACCGTCGATCCAGCTAAGGCCATGAATCAAATACGGAAGTGGGGGTGCCACTTCGACGGGAAGGACCCGTTGGCGTTCCTGGAACGCATCGACGAGCTGAAACGAGGATACAGCTACACCGACGAGCAGTTGCTCTTGGGGTTACCCGAACTTCTCCGCGGCGAACCACTGATGTGGTACCGCAACTGCCGCGATAACTGGACCCTGTGGGCCGAGTTCTGTCGAGATTTCCGCGCCCAGTACCTGCCCAGCGAGTACTCCTATCAACTAAAGAGTACGATCCAGGGGCGGAAGCAGCAACCATGAGAGGCGTTCCAACGATTCGCCACCGAGTTGCTGACCCTCATGCGGCGCGCAGGCGGCTACACGCCCCAAGACCAGCTTGAACAGCTGTACGCAAATATGCGACCGGAATATCGCCTGTACATTCGAAGGGGCGAGATTACCAACGCGAGCGCGCTCAGCGCACGAGTCACCGACATTGAGGTGATTGAGAACCTGCGCCGGCAGGAAGAGCGTAAGACTCCCGGACCAACGGTAGCAGCCGCCACTTACAGCCGAGATGACTGCTGCTGGAGATGCAAGCAGCGAGGACACACCCGGCAGGATTGCCGCCGACCGCCGAGAAAGTTTTGCTCCCGGTGCGGGAAAGACGGGGTTTTGACGCGAGATTGTCATCCCCCGGCGGGAAACGGACCGCGGGCCGAAACTGTCGCGGCCAGTACCCAGCCCGAATCCGAGTAGAATTTACTCCGAGACCGCACATACAGATCCGTGTCGTCCGCCGAACAATACGGGCCCTGCTCGATTCCGGTTCGGAGGTTTCGTTTATCAGCGCCGAAACCGTCAATTGCCTAAAGATCCGCACACGTCGTCCAGACACCGTGGCTAAACGCGTTAACTTAGCAGATGGGACACGGATCCCCATCACCAGAGTTCTCACACTCCCCATCACCGTCCAGCGGGAGACTATCCGACACCAATTCTCCGTTCTGCCGAACCTGAGTAGCCCCATGCTAATAGGCATAGACCTATGGGCCAAGTTGCGGATTACGCTGCCACCGCCGCCACCGCCAAAAGAACCGACTGGCAACCTGCTCCCTCTGGGAGTCATAACCGTCGGCAGCACCGCAGGGAGATCCGAGGAAACCCAACGCCTGGAGAGGTTTCTAGCGACCGAACTACCGAAGTTTGAGCAGGTTCGAGGGCCAACCGATCGGGTACAACACCACATCCGATTAAAGCCCGGACCCGCCATCAAACAACGGTATCGCCCACGTAATCCGGCGATGCAGGCCATCATTGACCAGGAAGTACGAACGATGGAGAAGGAGGGAATCATCGAGCCCTCAACTAGCGCCTGGAGCTCTCCAATCGTCCTGGTCAAGAAGAAGGAAGGGGCCTACCGATTTTGTATTGACTATCGGAAACTGAACGCGGCATCCGAAAAAGACGCCTATCCGCTGCCGCACATCACGGCAACACTAGATAAGCTACGTGGAGCTAAATACCTGTCCACGCTCGATCTGAAAAGCGGATATTGGCAGGTGCCTCTCACACCGCAAAGCCGGCCGGCGACCGCATTTACCGTGCCCGGCCGTGGCCTGATGCAGTTCAGGGTGATGCCCTTCGGCCTGCACTCGGCACCCGCTACCTTCCAGAGATTGCTCGACTCGATACTCGGCCCGGAGCTCGAACCGCACGTCCTGGTATCCTCGACGATATTATTATCGCTAGCCGTACGTTCGAGGATCACCTGCGGCATCTATCCGAGGTCTTTCGCCGCCTGCGCCAGGCACAGCTCCGCCTCAATCCGGACTAGTGCCACTTCTGCCGGACGAGCCTCCGTTACCTCGGGCACGTTATCGGCCGCCGGGGTATCCGCACTGACCCTGAGAAAGTGAGCGCCGTTGCGAATTGGCCAGCACCGACAACCGTAAAGAGGGTACGCCAGTTTCTGGGGGTGGCCTCGTGGTACAGGCGCTTCATCGCCGACTTTTCGACCCTCGCCGCGCCTCTCACCCGGCTGACGCAGAAGAAAGTTAAATGGACGTGGACGGACCACGAAGAAGCCGCATTTCGAGGGCTGAAGAAAGCCCTGACCACCGCACCGGTCCTGGTCTGTCCAGACTTCGCGAGGCCATTCGTCCTCCAAACCGATGCCAGCGCACACGGTCTGGGGGCCGTATTAACCCAGCACCTTGACGAGGGAGAGCGAGTCATCGCCTACGCCAGCCGAACCCTCAACGCCGCGGAGCGTATCTACAGCGCTACCGAGCTGGAGGGCCTGGCAGTCGTTTGGGGCATCCGGCGGATGCGCGAGTACCTCGAAGGGTACCGCTTTACGGTCTTGACCGACCACCAGGCCCTCCGCTGGCTTCAGCGGATCGAAGAACCTACCGGCCGTCTAGGGCGATGGATATTCGAACTTCAACAGCACGACTTCGATATCCAATATCGCCGAGGGGCCCTTAACCGAGTAGCCGACGCCCTGTCTCGAACACCCGAGGCCAACGCCGTTACACGACAACCGACGTGCCGCTGGTACCGCCGCATGCTCACCGACGTGAAAGCAAGGCCTGCCGACTTGCCCGACTACGACATCCGGGACGGCCAACTCTACCGGCACATCCTGCACGACCTGGACTTTGGGGAAACACCGACCGAAGACCAGTGGAAGCAGTGCGTCCCCGCCGAACAGCGTCCATCTTTGCTCAGCCGACTGCACGACGATCCGGCAGCCGGGCACCTGGGCATCGCGAAAACCATCGCTCGCGTCGCGCCGTTGTATTATTGGCCCGGCATGTTCAGGGACATTACCTGTTACGTCCGGAAATGCCCGACGTGCATGGCACACAAGGCCTCGCAGCAGCGACCAGCCGGGACTCTGCGCGCAACCGCCTGCACCGCGCCCTGGCAACAAGCCGCTGTCGATCTGGTCGGGCCACTACCCAGGTATACGAAGGGGCACACTTGGCTGTTAACGATCCAGGACCGATTCAGCAAGTGGATCGAGATGGTCCCCTTGCGCCGAACCACCGCCGAAAATCTAGCTCGCGCCGTGACCCACCATCTCGTTTATCGACACGGGTGCCCGACGACACTGATATCCGATAACGGGACCCAGTTCACGTCCCAGCGGTTCAAGGCCCTCCTCGCCGCCTTCGGAATTGCGCACCGGAAGTCACCCGTATACACACCCCAGTGCAACCCGGTGGAACGCGCAAACCGCACGGTCAAGACTATGATCGCACAGTACGTAGGGAAGCGGCATAAAACCTGGGACGAACAGATCATCGCGTTGCAATTCGCGATAAATATCGCGAAACACGAGGCCACCGGATATACGCCGGCATATATCCTGCACGGTCGTGAGCTGGCTCGACCCCACCCGGAGGACCGGAGACCGCCGGCCCCGACTCCGAGCCCGGACATACACCACAAAAGGCTCCAGGAGGCCTTCGAGGTGGTCCGAATCCACCTGGCTCGCGCGTTCCAACGACGGGAACGCCATTACAATCTGCGTCGGCGCGACTGGCGTCCGCAGATAGGCGAGCAGGTCTGGAAAAGAGATCGGCCCCTCTCCAGTAAAAGCGGCGCATTTAACGCCAAGCTGGCGCCCAGATACATAGGACCACTGGAAGTCCGGAAGATCCTGTCACCGGTCGTGGTCGACCTTCGGGATGCCAGAGGGAAATGGCATCGGCACATCCATGTGCAAGATTTGAAACCGGCCCCAGAACCCGACAGCGAGCCAGCCGAGGAGGAAGACTGCGAGGATGACGACGCAGAGGACCACGCCGCCCATGCCCTCCCACGACCAAACCGGCAACCAATACCCCCCCGCACCGCCTAGATTTAAAAAGGGGGGGTGGTGTAACGATACCGTTACTAATGGCCTAGCGGGCCGAACCTTTTCGAGGCTCGGCGCTTATGGCGTCCCTAAGCTCCCACACCCGTGTCGCGGCCCCACCGTAGGGACCACCCCACTACACGTTGAATTGCGCGAGTGGGAGGCCGGCCGCCGGTATATAAGGCGCTCCGGCGAGCGTAGCGTTACCAGTTCTCGATCCCGATTCCTGTCACATACAACTCTCCGGATCCTGAACCGACTCTCGCGTTATACCAGGCTACGGGCTTCCCGTAGTTAGGCCGGGCTTCCCGGTTGCTGGGACGGCGCACCCTGATACCTCGCGTTACACCGGGCTACGGGCTTCCCGTAGTTAGGCCGGGCTTCCCGGTTGCCGGGACGGCGCATACTGATACCCCGCGTTACACCAGGCTACGGGCTTCCCGTAGTTAGGCCGGGCTTCCCGGTTGCTGGGACGGCGCACCCTGATACCTCGCGTTACACCGGGCTACGGGCTTCCCGTAGTTAGGCCGGGTTTCCCGGTTGCCGGGACGGCGCATCCTGATACCTCGCGTTATACCAGGCTACGGGCTTCCCGTAGTTAGGCCGGGCTTCCCGGTTGCTGGGACGGCGCCTCCTGTTAGTTGATAAGTCCGTACCGCGTTATACCGTAAGACCGTTTTGTACATACCGCGACCGTTTCTACCATACGACCCCTTTGGTCTCCGTGTATCTTTCCGAATAAAGACCGCGACCTGTTAGATGGTAATACCGCTTTGTACATATACTGCTATATTGTAATACCGTTGTACATATACCGTAACCAGTAAGACCGCTCCGGTGTCCGCGTCCTGATAGATTCTAGTACCGCCTTGTATATACCGCGACCTGATTATATCGTAAGCCCGCACTATATATACCGCGTATTCTAACTGTAGAGTTAATTAATCAATAGGATTTCCGCCAGTGTCGCGCCGATTCCACCTTCACACACGGCCTTCAGACTACTAAGGAGCATCAGTCCTTTTAAGGATAGAACGCCGAGAACGCCGACGCCCCGTCCTTTTAAGGATAAGGCAGCCAGGCAGTTGGAATTACGTTGAAAGCCACGCGACACCCCGTAGTGTTTAAGATTTGTCTGTTCCGCTTAGAATAACCCCAGCTGCTTGCATGCGAACCTCGCGATTACAGAACACGACCGCCTGAGCCACGCTCGCTTCCCGAGCCCCACGAGAAACTCTGAGCACGAATATCTGTACGCGCCGCTCTTGCATGTCGCATTGCGAACAACAACCGCTCACGCGAAACTCTGTACGTACCGCTCCCGCATGTTGCATTGTACTCAGTGTTAGATATTGAGAATCACTTGAATAAACACCATTGTTTAAACCGCTTATATCGAGGTGAAGTAAGTTGGAGTTTCCCCCTTCTCCCGAATCCTGGCACCGGCGAGCCTTGATCCGCGGCGTACGGGAAAGGTGAACCGTTACATTATTAAAAATTATTAATATTATCTATTTTATTTAATTTTAAGACAGAGAGAGAAAGGGTGAAAGAAAGAGCGAAGGCAAAAAAGGATAGTTAATTTAAAATTAAAGAAGATGAAGAATAAGCAATAGAGAAAGAGAAAGAGAGAGAGAGAGAGAGAGAGAGAGAGAGAGAGAGAGAGAGAGAGAGAGAGAGAGAATATAAGCAATATTTTGTATATATTTATTTTTTTTTATGTTTTACTAGACTTGAGATTTTTATTTTTTATGGTATATTACAATATTATAGTTTTATTGTTATTATTATATATATGGTGAAATATATATACAGGGTGACACGCAACGAGCGCTCCCTAAGTACATAGCGTTATTCCTTACCAAAAACTGAGTCGAAAAGCCCTGAACCATTTTTTTTATTACTAATTGATTTGTCTCATTATTCTGTACATAAATGTTTTACGGTAAGATTATCGTAAACTAAATATTTTATGAGATATTTTATTTTTTATATCAAAATATGTCAGATTAAGATATAAAAAAAATACTTTATTATAATGTTTTGAAAAGCTCTCGAGATAAGCTACAAGAATATGCAATACAAAATGGGGGTTCCATTTAAGAAAACATCGATTACATTGACCTCACCTTGAAAAGGTCATTCAAGGTCAAGTCCATATTTTTATCATATGGCCCCCTCAAAACCCAACAACTTTTGTCTAAAACTCTAAAACATTTTTTCATCCGACCACTTTCTGCGATGTTAATCGGGTGCACAATTAAAATGGAACACCCTGTATATATGTATATGTATATTATATAATCACCGAATATAAGTATTTGATATCTATTTAATATAAAACAAATAATGTTTTTGGAGAGAGATATATGGGAGAGAAAGTGCACAGCGACGGAAAATTGGTGTCTTCCGGTTGATCTATCTTTTCATGGACTTTCTAATAATACTAACTCTTATGCGTAATCATTTAAGCTTCTCAAAAATTGTATCTACTATTGATATTGTAAATAATGTGTAATGTACTTCTGATTTTATTATGTTATTATTATCTTTATATATACATACATATGTGTGAAACATTACCTTGTCTCTTGATTATCAAAATCTTGACTCTGTAGTTTCCAAAGTTTTTAGCTATTGTTCATTGTTTATTAAAGTTATTAAGAAATAAAGATTCATGCTAATTGAGGTTTGAACATAGATTGACAATGACAAATTTAGTATTGGATACAATTTATATGAATATTATTATTTATTATCCATATCCAGGTAGCAGAATGATGTAATGATGATAAATTTTGATTTCAAAATGATCAATCAGATGTTCTAAGTAAAGTCCTATAAGATCCGACAATGACACCTCTGTGAAGTTGGCACTTCATTTTTCAAAAAACTAAATTTTTTGAAGTGTATCCCAAAGAGTTCTAAAAGAAATCCTAATGGCAAAATTAATTATTTTTAGTAGTTATAATGTTATCGTTGATTTAGTCATTTTATTTTGTGAAGTTAGCACTTCCCAGATTTATCAATTGCTTTTTTAGCTTAATCTATCAGAATCCATCCATCCATCCATCCATAATAAAAAAAGTCATTTGTACCGAGAAGTGTGCGTTTTGAGTCGATATGTATCGCACGTATTGTTGCAATTTTACCGCGTATGTGATTGGTTGCCGAGTTGCGCGGCGAGCTTGTTGTATTTGCGCTTGCTTCACTCGTGTCGTTTGACAGTTTGACAGTTAAAGAAAATAGAGTTAAAGAAAACAAAGTTAAATATATTTAATTAATATAGAGAGAAAGAGGAAGAAGGAAAGACGAATAAAAGAGAAAGAGAAAGAGAGAAGGAGAGAGAGAGAGAGAGGGAGAGAGAGAGAGAGAGAGGGGGGGGAGAGACAGAGAGAGAGAGGAGAGAGTTAAAATGAAAGAAGAAGTATAAGCAAAAGAGAGGAGAGAGAGAGATAAAGAGACAGAAAGAAAAAAAAGGAGAATTATCATAATATCAGGTAATAATATTGTTCAGTATTATTAAATATATTGTTAAATATTATTAAGAAATATTAAATATTTTTAAATATTATTTAATATTATTAAATTTAATTTTAGTATTAAGTATTATTAAATTATATATTAACTTTTTTAAATGATTGGATATTATAATAGTTAATAATCTTTTAAATATTTTATTTAAAATTAAGGAAAAGACGAAGAGAGAGAGAGAGAGAGAGAGAGAGAGAGAGAGAGAGAGAGAGAGAGAGAGAGAGAGAGAGAGAAAGAGAGAAAGAGAGATAAAATTAAAGAAGAGGAAGTATAAGCAAAAGAGAGGGAGGGAGAGAGAAAGAGACAGAAAAAAAGAAGGAGAATAAATATAATATCAGGTAATAATATTGTTAAGTATTATTAAATATATTGTTAAATATTATTAAGAAATATTAAATATTTTTAAATATTATTTAATATTATTAAATTTATTTTTAGTATTAAGTATTATTAAATTATATATTAACTTTTTTAAGTTGATTGAATTTTTTAGATTGAATATTATATTATAACAGTTAATAATCTTTTAAATATTTTATTTAAAATTAAGGAAAAGACGAGAGAGAGAGAGAGAGAGAGAGAGAGAGAAAAAGAGAGATAAAATTAAAGAAGAGGAAGTATAAGCAAAAGAGAGGGAGGGAGAGAGAAAGAGACAGAAAAACAGAAGGAGAATAAATATAATATCAGCTAATATTGTTCAATATCATTAAATATATTGTTAAATATTATTAATATAATCTAATTTATTTAATTTTAGGGGAGAGGAGAGAGAAAAAGAGAAAGAAAGAGCGAAGGCAAAAAAGGATAGTTTATTTAAAATTAAAGAAGAGGAAGAATAAGCAAAAGAGAGAGAGAGAGAGAGAGAGAGAGAGAGAGAGAGAGAGAGAGAGAGAGAGAGAGAGAGAAAGAGAGTTAAAATTAAAGAAGAAAAAGTATAAGCAAAAGAGAGGAAGGGAGACAAAAGGAAAAAAAGTAAAGAATAAATATAATATCAGGTAATAATATTGTTTAGTATTATTAAATATATTGTTAAATAGTATTAAAAAATATTACTAAAAATTATTAATATTATCTAATTTATTTAATTTTAAGAGAGTGAGAGAAAGAGAGAAAGAAAGAGCGAAGGCAAAAAAAAGATAGTTTATTTTAAATTAAAAAAGAGGAAAAATAAGCAATAGAGAGAGAGAGAGAGAGAGAGAGAGAATATAAGCAATATTTTGTATATATTTATTTTTTTTTTTAATGTTTTACTAGACTTGAGATTTAAGAAGAAAAATTTAAAATATATATACAATATACTTAGCTGAAAAAATAAATTATTTATTATAAAAATATTCTTTTTTTCTAGCAAATAACTTTATATATTTTTGGGAAACTAAAATAAATATGTTGATTAGGAAATTAATAAATCATTATAGAATCTAAAACTTTTTGTTGTTGCTTTTATAAGGATTTTTATGTATTGAAGAGTGAAACTGAGTGTACTTATAAACTATCTTTAAAGCACATTATTATTATTATTATTTTCATGTTGGTAATATATTCAGATGATGTGTAATAATATAAAAATGCAACTGTTTTAAAAGATCACTATAAAACAAAACACTCAAAATACATAGAAACGCATAAATAAATGAACAGAATAAATCACATTACAACGTTTAGCTATAACATCTAATATTATAGATATGTCCAAAAACATTTCTAAAGAAGTACAAGGTAAAAATATAAATATTATTATTCGTAATTTGCTGTAACTAAAATAAAGTAGCAATGTTTTATATTATGTATATATATATGTGTGTGTGTGTATGGACACACACTCTGTATATGTATGTGTACATAGAATTTATTTCGAATAATATAGAATACAATTGTAAGAACATACAGAAATTAAAAGATAATTAGAACAAACGAATAAAGGTAATTAGTTGCAATTATCTATGTACACATAAATATACACAGAATGTGTGTCCATATATATATATATATATACGCATTTATATACGCATATGCAATTATATATTTACTTATTTATTTCAATTATATATTCATGTAGCGTTAAAAGAGAGTGATAGAAACGTGAACTAAATTTCTAGAAAGCGTCAATTAAAACATTAAAACGTGAAACAAATATTTCGGAAGTAAACATTTCTTTTCAATTTATAAACGTTTCAATTTATGCTTTTTGGAAACTTTTTTCACGCTATTGCTATTCTTCCTTTACGTTACATTTATGGTTCAATTTTTATTTTCGTCAGGGGATTACTCTCTCTAACTCTATATGATATATTCAAATATATGTATTTATTTTAGTTATAAGTAAGGAGCTGAAATTACAAGGAAAGAAAGTTATAATGGAAAAAGTAAAACAGCAACAAGAAGAAAAGAAAAAAGTTAATGCGAGTAAACAAACTGATTTGTCTCAAATAATTAATTTGGATGAATCTTCGCCCATCAAGTAAATTTATTAATATTTTTATTTTTTATTTATGTATTTTCACTAATTTCTATTTCAAAGAATCGTTAATTCCATGAATTATAAACGATTGGTAATTTTAGTGATATAAAAATCACATAAAAATCATACATAAAAATCCTTATAATTTACTTTGAATTCTGAACTTTTTAAATTAATCTGTAACAAATAATACTAATACTAATTTCTATAACAAATAATACTTATACTAATAATACTATTACTAATTTTGTAAATAAAACAAATAACTATAGTTAATCCTAACAAGATAAATAGTGTAATTTGTAACATTACACACGCACACAAAGGTGTTCATAATAAAGTTATTATTATAATTCCTTCTTTATATAAAAGACACTTTCTTTTTATATATTTTTTTACAATTTATTATAATAATCTTTAATATATAATATAAATGCAAGAGCTTATAATTACATGACATAAAGTTTTGTAAATTATATTTTGATAATTTATATTTGCATGCGCTACTCATTTACAGAACATTTAACGAGAAACAGGAAGTTTCTATTCTAAATAAAAATGATGATTTGGAAACAATTTGTTTTGCATCGAATGAGATGCTAGAATCGATACAATTAAAAGATTCCACTGTGTGAGTCTTCGTACTTTTAATTTATACATATAATGTTTTATTTCAATTATGTAATGTCTTAGATATATCATAACATTCGTTAATAGACTTATGAGGTCATGTTAAACGAAAATTTTAATAACGGAATGTACTTCAATATGATCAATTATTTGACAGTTTAAAATTTGCGCGTTCAGAAATGATATATTATATAATTGTCAAAGCTGTCATTAAAAAAACGTACATAAGAAGCATTTGGCAATAGTGAACCTGAAATTTGGCAATACTTTGCTAAATTTACATTCGACGAAAAAGGAAATATACAAGAGATAAAAATATTTTTATTGCATTATATTTATTAATTATTTCGATTTCTTTAGTCATATATTTGAAAGGAAAATATCGTGTAATGAAATATGGAATGTCTTATTTCGTTAGCACAAGATATTGCAAAATTTCAGGTCTATTATTGCCAAATGTTTGCCAAATAAAAATTCTTATGCAGTCAAGATTTAATAGGCTGAAACCAGTAACTGTAAATATAAACTGTAATTTAAAAATCATTTTTTTAAATACACGTTTAATTTAACGTTTAACAGGCAAAGAATTTGTATTACTATAATATGCACAAATATTTACACAGGTTATTTTATTATTATATAGAAATACTGTAACACAAATCCAAAAAATTTCTTAATATGAAATATGATACATAAATACAGCTAAAATAATATTAATATCGATATACTGGCAAAATATTATATATTACTATTATTTTCATCTATATAGCTAATACATGTTTAATTACAATTTTACTTTTTACTTACGTTTAATATTTTTATATTTAAGAAAAACATTCATGATTGTAAATTTTTAAATTAAAATATTTTTTTATTAGATTGTTTATATACAGTGATCATTAAATTATATAAAATTTTTTACAAAATCTTATATAATTATCTTATTAATTTAAATAAAAATATACTCTATTATGTGTTATATGTATACATATATACATACATGTTTATATATGTATATTCGTAAAACTATGTAAAACTATATAAAGAAGCAAAAAATAGTTAAATATACAGCTATAAAGATGCAAATCTATATGTAAAAGATAATAGCAGTAACTATAATATAAATAAAAGTAATAATATTAATAATTATTTAATATACAAAATAAAGGCTCTCGCGAAAAACAAACAAAGGAAATTGGGCTAATTAAGAGCCGAGCGCGGTTACAATTGCGCAAATATTCTAATTAATAATTATTTATTATGGTAAATTCTTAACGTTTCGGTTCTGGTATCGAACCATCTTCAGCGAGTGGTAGTAATCAAAAAGTTTTTAATGTTTGATATTTACATTTTGTATGTTAATTTATAGAACGATGAATAATAAATAAGATGTCCCTGTCTTAAATAAAAATGATGAGATGGAAATTATTACTTTTTCGTCAGATGAGATGTTAGAATCGGTTCAATTCGAGGATTCCACTGTGTAAATTTTTCTACTCTTAATTCATATAATAAAAAATACATACGCACTTATATTCATTTATCTGCACATTTTACATTTTTTTAAATATGAATATTGTTTATTGCTGTATGTCAGTAGTTAATAAATTCTAATACGTTATTTATATAATGTGTGTGCGTGTACATATATATATATATATATATACAGGGTGCGGCATTTATAGTGACGCGGGCATATTTTTCGGAAACGAAGTGAGATATCAAAAAATGTTTCAGACAAAAGTTGCATGGTTTCGAGGGGGCCACATGATAAAAATATGGATTTGACCTTAAGTGGTCTTTTCAAGGTGAGGTCAATGTGGTCGATGTTTTCTTAAATGGAATTCCCTTTTTTTTATTACATATTCTTGTAGCTTACCTCGAGAGCTTTTCAAAATACTATAATAAAGTATTCTTTCATTAAGTACTTTTTGAGTTATTTTATATTTTAATCTGACATATTTTGATATAAAAAATAAAATATCTCGTAAAATATTTAGTTTTCGATAATCTTACTGTAATACTTTTATGTACAGAATAATGAGACAAATCAATTAGTAAAAAAAAATAATTGTTTTTAAGAAAAAGTATGTAATTATTTACAATGTATTTTTTAAAACAATTATTTGTTTTTTTCTTTACACTAATTGATTTGTCTCATTATTCTGTACATAAAAGTATTACGGTAAGATTATCGAAAACTAAATATTTTACGAGATATTTTATTTTTTATATCAAAATATGTCAGATTAAAATATAAAATAACTCAAAAAGTACTTAATAAAAAAATACTTTATTATAGTGTTTTGGAAAGCTCTCGGGATAAGCTATAAGAATATGTAATAAAAAATGGGGAGTTCCATTTAAGAAAACATCGACCACATTGACCTCACCTTGAAAAGACCACTTAAGGTCAAATCCATATTTTTATCATGTGGCCCCCTCGAAACCATGCAACTTTTGTCTGAAACATTTTTTGATATTTCACTTCGTTTCCGAAAAATATGCCCGCGTCACTATAAATGCCGCACCCTGTATATATATATATTTAAATTCCTTAATATTCTGAAAAGTAAGAAAACGATGTATTTTTAAGTTTTAAAATTTTTTTAAAGAGGTTATTGGTTTCATTGATGAGATTGAGGGTCCGAAAATTGTTGGCAAAGCCCAACATTATCGTTTGCTAAAATTTATTTTAAACAATAATAGTCGTCACCGCATTCAAGTAGTGGTATGGAATGCTGAAATCGAGCGGATTCAACATCACATAAAACCAAATCGAGTAATTAATAATTTTTAAGAAAATCTTATTTATCTCTGACGCAGCTATTAATATTTATATATTATTATTTACTTTGAATTATTATTTATTTTGATTACACTTAAATATACTTTTTATTTTTATATAACTTAATATACAATAATCATTATTATTATATATGTTATTTTAATCTAATATTTTATGTACATTACAGATTATTCATGTTGATGGAGCCAAAGCTAAACGAAATTACCGGAGTTTAATCAAGGAACTCTTCCTTACGAACTTATTATTCGTTCAAATACTATTATTAATAATTTGGGTTCTTTTGACCTTAAAAAGATAATTCACGCAGTTCAACCCAAATTAATAGAACTATCAAATCTTTCGGATTGCTTGAATTCGTGTGTTTGTAAGATAATTTTATTATTATTGTCTTTTCTTTTAATATTTATATATACAGGGTGCCCCATACATATAGTATGTTCTTATATTTATGTATATGTTCTCTTCTATTACATTTTCTTAATATAAATACTTTTAAATAAAATATTTTTCAATTGTACGAGGATTTATTAAGACAAGGTTTAATACTTTCTCAAACAATTTTAAAAGTATTGGTACTGGATCCATTACGGATGGTCATTACAAATTAGAAATTCAAATTTCTGATTACGAAGTTAATGATGATTTCGAGAAAGGAGAATTTGTGGAAATAAAAGGATATGTGAAAATTTCAAGTAAATCATTAAAAATCTTTTAATTTTGTAATAGAATATTATTGTATCATCTTTTTATTGACATTTTAAATTTATTTTACAGATGACATCTTTTATCTTGATGTGTAAAAAATATCTGATATTAAATTAATAGGAGATCAAATGTTATCATTAGCACAATTATTGCAAGGTTCAAAACCTATTATAAAAAGATGTCTTCCTAAAGATGAAACTTCTGACTTACCATTTAACAAAATTATTCGCAAATAATTAAAAAGTGTATTTTTCATTTTTCGTTTCTTATTTTTAATTTATAAATTAATACATATGTATGTATATAATTAAGATATGTGTTATAAATCAATGTTGTAAGCTTTTTTTGATTATATTCGACTTTTGATTTTTGCCGATTCATGCAATTATATAGATTTTCCAGTATTAATAAAATAAATAGATTTACACTAACTGATAGGTGGCTATCTTACAGTTAAAGTATACCTATTAGTTTACCGACAGGTTTCATGTGACATGTTGTTCCATGATATAAATACCTATTGGGTAGTTACCTCGTAGATAAGTACGAAAAGCATTTCCGGTTTGTATAATGCTAATTTCATGTCAATAAAAAGTAAGGTTACATTAATATCATTTTAATATCTATTGATATGTACATATGTTGATCGATGGAGAATCGGAAAGAAGTATAGAAGAGAGTATAGAAGAGAGTATAGAAAGTGTTAAAAAAGTAATGAATTTCATGTATAAAATATATTTTTATGTTTAACGTATTCAAATCTTATTTGATTCTTATTATTGTGCTATACATGAAAGCAACATTATTTTATATTTCTTCTTTACTTATCTTTATCTTATCCTTATCTGACATTTTCTATCTATTATTGCAAGAAATGCAAAACAGATTCGTATTGTCATAACTGTTTCGTACAAAATTATAAGATGTAAATATTTGCATAGATACGTGGAATGTTTCTATCCTTATCTGGATGTTTTTAAAGGAGAAAATAACAGTCTAATCTGACGAATAGAATAATAAAAGATTATTTATTTACAATTTAATACGTAAAAAAGAGTAAGTTGATATTTATTCATATATATTGTGTATTATGGAAAATATTTAAATAATCTAATAATTCACATTTCTCTGCAGTTATACTAAAAATGGAAGAGTTGAAAGAAGGTAGAACCGTTAATTTTACGGCTAATGAAATTTTTACTTTAATAGAAATCGTAAAAAAATATAAACACATTATTGAATGTAAAAAAACTGATAGTACTACATGGCGAGAAAAAGATGCGTGTTGGTCTAAAATAACAGACGAATTGAATTCTCGTTGTGGAGAGACTTATCGAAAGAAATTCTCTTATCTTTTTTACCTTCAACAATACAAGGATTGTCTTCTGTTTTTGATTCTGATAGAATATTAGGTATTAATTTATAAAATAATTTTTTTAGAATTTTTCTTATTTTTTAACGGGTGGTGCGGTCACCTTAGAACACCCTGTATATTTTATATTAACGTGTTTCAGATGAACAAAAAGTCTGCGAAACTTCTGTAGTGGAGATAATTGAACAAGACAATATAGATGAATCTCAAAGTCTAGATATTGATCAATCTGAGTGGTTATATGAAACACTTAATAATGATGAAGTTAATAAAGAAGTAAGATAACACTTCAAATATGTAGACATTTTTTTAAATTACTAATTTATTTATACATTTATAGACTACAATCTATTTTAATGACGTAAAAAATAATGCAAAATACATAAATAAAAAGCGATCTTCAGAAGAAATTCCAAACGCATTAAGTGCACATTTAAAGAAAGTAAAAACATGTGACATTAATAATAATAATGTAAGATAACATCTATTAATTTTATAACGAAAAAACATTTAATTTTTAATTATATTTTAACTTTTTTATAAAGGACCCCGCACTAATTACATGAGAAATTGGCCATCGGTTAAATTGGCTGGAATTTTTTTATGTTATAGTTCTCATCATTCCGAACAAAAAACCTAATGGTCAAAAAGTCCGTCTATGCATAGTTTTCGAGATATATTTTTTTAAACATTAAAAAAACGATTATTTTGCATGTATGTCTCGATAAGCGTTGGGCTGTATTATCTTCACTCTGTATGCATGGATTTAATACATGTATGCTCGCATGTATGTTGGCATGAATCTGTATCACATGTATAAACATACATGCATGAATATACAGGGTGTCCATGTTTTTTGCACCAGGGTATTGCACTTGGATTTTTCATTCGTATTCACCTGTTTTTGTCGTCAACATTGGATATTCTTCTTCTCTCGAACGGACGTGGTTCGCCCGGAGAGCGTTGTCATTAGTTCTTTTTTCACTCAATACTTGGATTTTTCATTCGTATTCACCTGTTTTTGTCGTCAATATTGGATATTCTTTTTCTCTCGAACGGACGTGGTTCGCCCGGAGAGCGTTGTCATTTGTTCTTTTTTCACGCAATACTACGATTTTTTCTTCGTATCTAGTTGTTTCTATCATTGCGTCTCGGTCTTATTTAATATTCTTTTCACCCTCATTGTCACAAAAATCTTACAATGCCTTTCATGTCCCGCAAACGTTGTTACGTTTGTAATCGTCAATTCAATCCGCGACAAATGGTGCGAATTGACGATGATCAAGTGATCAGACAAACCGCTATCCTCAGACGAGAAGAACATGGTTCGCAGCCCATCGAAATTGATGATGAATCTAAAATATGTTTCAATTGCAATATCAATATAAGAAACGATATTGACGAAATAGAACGGAATCCAAGTTGCTTGAGACTCAACGTCATTACTGACATTTCCAACCATCCTTGTTTGTTCTGCAGAGCTACGAACAATGTTCGGCGGTTGCCTATCACGGCTAGGGTGAACGTTTTCATTCTGAAGAATATTTACATCCCGGAAACAACAAGATGTTGTGACCGACATTTAGATGAGGATGGTTTGATTCACAAAGCATTGTTACCAGGTTTGACTTCTGTTCACAGGTCATATGTCATTAAAGGTCAGGAGTTGCAAATCTTCTTACAATCCCTCCGTGATGTAGCACTTAACAAGTGCAATTATGAAAATGAAAATGATTTCACTGATGAAGAGTTCGCATCCATAGCTCCTATCACAAAAGAGCAGTTCCGAGAACTGTATACATATTGCGACCCCGTTCCTCAAGCACGTGGTGTTAGAAATATCAGTAAGAAAGATCTCTTGATGTTTCTATGTAAACTACCACAAGGGTTGTCTGATGAATTTCTCAAGGTTCTATTCCAATATTCATCTCGACAAGCGGTTGGTTTGGCAATTGCAAACGTTCGCCAATCTCTTCTTTATAGATTTGTCCCAGCCAATATCGGTTTCCAAGCCATTACTCGGGAACAATATATAGTGGATCATGTAACTTCTTTCGCTAATGAATTATATAATCCCGAACCAGATTCCCCGAGAGTTATTGCTTATATTGACGCAACTTACTCGTACATTCAGAAAAGTAGTAATTTTCGTGTTCTACGTCAATCATATTCAATTCACAAAGGTCGACATTTGATCAAACCTGCTCTGATAGTTGCTCCAGATGGGTACATATTGGCGATTCAGGGACCTTATTTCTCTGATTATTACAATAATGATGCTCAAATGTTGAGTAACGAGTTCCGACTCGATGCTGACACCATGAGAGAGTGGTTCCACGATGGAGATATTTTGATATTGGATCGTGGATATCGAGATGTTCAGCCATTACTGCAAGAGCTAGGGATTGATAATAGAATGCCAGCTTTTCTTATGCCAAATCAGAAACAGTTATCTACTGAAGAAAGTAATGAGTCTCGATTGGTAACGAAAACTAGATGGGTAATTGAAGCTAGAAATGGGCATATCAAAACAATTTTCAAGTTCTTCGACCATACAATTATAGTGCCACATCTTCATCATCTTGGTGAGTTTTATAATATTGCGGGGGCGATAATTAATGCGTATCACCCTTAATTCAAATGGAAGGAGCCAATGCGGAATTGGCACAAGAGCTCCTGAATAGGTCGAAGGAAGTGAACGTTGTTCAAGCACGAGTAGAAGTTGAGAGAATGTGTACCAGGAATGCACAATCGATTCATCTTCAGAATGGTCAGTTACATGATTTTCCACGTTTGTCATTGGAAAGTTTACGGGACTTGACTGTGGGAACGTTTCAGGTCAACCTGGCACCATCGTATATACAAGATAAGATGCAACGTGATGGACAAGAGGAGTTCCAACTCGATTCCCTTCTCGGGGAACCAGAATTGATAAGGGTTCGGATTTTCTCACGATTTCGTCGTGCAACAAAGCATCAAATATTCATAGCATACAATAACGATATGACAGATGACGATGAGTTGGATACTAGGGACGTAATTTTGGATCATTATTGCACTTGCAGGTCAGGTGCAAGAACATTGGATACTTGTGCACAGATTGCCAGCGTGTTGTGGTATCTGGGATATGCGCGTCATCAACCGGACATTAGATATCCGTCCTCATCGCTGTTGGATACTGTGTTGGATGCTGCTCACAGGCAACCCCAGCAGAATCTCAATGAACTTGGGAACGTTTGAAATGCTCCCGATCTTTAGGACACCACTTGCGTGGATGGATGATGAACATACGTCATTTCCGATTATTATAAACAGAGGTACACACTCTGGGTGATTACTTCCGCGGAACTTCGATAATTGCTGATTATTTTCAATGGTTTTTGGAGACGAATCACGGGAATCTCTGTCAATGACGATGATATCAGATAATTTTCGATTATTTTCGGATGTTCCGAGGATGATGGATCATGTTTGGTCATCTTCGACTGTTTTAAATGATTTCCGAGTATTTTTAATGATTCCCGATCAATTTTTCCAGCAGTTCTCATACTGAGTGATTATTTTCGAAGAACTCTGATGATTTTTGATTATTGTCTATTCTTTCTGAAGCTTAGTTTGGAAGGATTCAGGCTATTTCCGATTTCCATCGCCAGACTCTACCTAAGTTAATCTATTCCGACCTTCCCCGATCTATTCTGTACATTGGGTACATCCCTCCAACATCGTGAAACGAAACATCCGATACATTCCTTGATCTCTCTGAATGATGAAAGAATTTTTCACCCATTTCGAACGTTGAAGTATGATAGGGGTATTCCCCATTTTTTTGGACACCCTGTATATTCATGCAAGTATGTTTATACATGTGATACAAATTCATGCCAACATACATGCGAGCATACATGTATTCAATCCATGCATACAGAGTGAAGATAATACAGCCCAACGCTTATCGAGACATACATGCAAAATAATCATTTTTTTAATGTTTAAAAAAATATATCTCGAAAACTATGCATAGACGGACTTTTTGACCATTAGGTTTTTTGTTCGGAATGATGAGAACTATAACATAAAAAAATTCCAGCCAATTTAACCGATGGCCAATTTCTCATGTAATTAGTGCGGGGTCCTTTTCTTTAATTTCAAGCCAATTGGGATTGCAAGTCATTGTAATAAAAACATCTGGTTTACCATATTTGCGAACAATAGCCATCGCATCTTGATAATTTTGCATCATATTTCGAGGTGAACCAATAAATGTTGATGGAAGAATCATCACTCGTCCAATACGAGCATCAGTGTCAGTCGCTACTTTTTCTAGATAATCGATCAGTCCTTGATGTTTTTCCACTCTCAACTGTTTTTGATTTTCTTTGCACCAATTAATTCTGTCTTTTTCTATTTTTACATAGTTGTCAACAAGCCATTGTTGAAATAGTCGTTTACCCATTAAAAAAACATTGACATTATCACGTACAGCCATTCGATATTGAACGTACATGGATCTAGTCACACGTTTTTCGTTGATTTGTTTAATATCATCGTGCCAACCTTGCGTACCGTGCGGATAGTACATTGGATAAATCCAAGGTTCAACATTTGGATCCATTGTACTAACATATTTTAAAGTTTTATCACGTTTGTTTCTAATTGTAACATAACAATTAGGAATATCTACATCTGCGGTAATTGAAAAAATTGCAGCAACTTCGTTGGTTTTTTGAACATTATATCTTCCGCGATCAATACCTGTTTTCTTATTTAAGAATCCCATTTTTAAATCAGGCACATTTGAACCTGAACTTTCTTGATTGCGAACTTCTTCATGCATCATTTGATATGACTGAGCAAATATATTGTTGCTGCGGATAATATCATCTAACATATGCAATAACTCTTCATCGAGATTTGAATTTGCATTTAAACGACATTCTGTAGCTTCGTTAGCGTCAAGAATAAAAAGCTGTCCATAACTTGACTGTTCATTTGTAGCAGGATATAATGCAGTGTTAATTTGATAATAAATTTGACCTTGAATTTTGAAACAATATGGTCCTCGTCTTTGTGCATTGAAATTAACCAAGTTAGCATTGAAAGATGCAAAAGAAAATGCACTATTGTAACCTCGTAGATTTTTTAAAAACTCTTTAGATTTCTGATGATTTCCAGAAAATAACTGTTGTAGTTCATTAGGAAGTGGTGGTAGAGGCTCCAATATAACTTTTCCATGACTACAACAATCGTTGAATGAGTTACCTTTATTGTGAACTTTTTCAGCTTGAAAATGCTTCGATCTACAATGTTGGCATTCTACATCCATTTTTCCAATATAATGTTGATTTAAATTATGATAGTCTATGTTTTGAAATCCTTTGTAATTGGCTCGGTAATTTTGTACTCTTCTTTTGTTTAAATCTGTGATATTGTGTGTTTTCAATAATTGTTCATTATCAGTTCTGGAAATATTATCATTTACATTCACTGAAATTGACTGACTTGTTTCTGTAGTATTTTCAACGACATTCGCAAGTACTTCGTCGACGGTTGACAGTCTTTTAATTATATTAACATTATTATTATCAAATCTTGAACTCGGAGTTGTCAAAGCACTGTTACTCTGTAACTTTGACATGCAGTTGTTGACTGTTGTAACAGAACTGCTCAAAGTCGACGTTGTAATAATAAGTTTCATTACTGATGAAACGCAAACATTTTTTACGACCAAAGGACTTGGTGATTCAGACACTACAACTGATAGACTATTATTTAACAGATTTCTTGATTTGCAAATTTTAGATGGTCCAGCTATATTGTTCGCTGCATTTTCTTTTTTTTTATCGCGGTATTTTTGTTGATTTAGAGCTATTCGTTCCCTTTTCAATCGCTGAAATTCTTCCTCTTCATCTTGAGTACGAACAGCTTTTCGTCTACCCATTTTCAATTATTGCTAACTTAATCTTTTTTGTTAAATTAAATTTTGCTTTTATTCAATAGAATATATACACAAATCAATAAAATTTAAATATTAAAATGTAACAAATATAAATAAACAAACAAAATTTCTGTTTATAATAATATAGATATTATTAATTTGTGGCTTAATAAATCAAACAACAGAATATTATATAACGTTGAATTTTATTTAAATAAAAATATCACAATGATAGCTTAAAATCGAATATTAAAATATTACATAAAATAATTATTTTGATTTTACACAGTTGCCAAATTATAAATTTGAATATTACAATTACGTCAAATATCAGTCCAATAATAAATAACTGTAACAATATGTAATATTAATTACTGTAATTAATAACTATAACAATATGTAATATTAATTTAACGTTCAATCATAATTTAATTTTATATAGAGAATATAGTTTTATTTTGATAATAATATATTTAAATTTAAATCAAATATTAATTTCTTACAAATGATAAATATAAAAAATTAAAATTTTAAATATCACTTGAAATATCAAATTTTCAACTATAATGTCAAATATTTATGTCAAATAATTTTATCTAAAGTCAACAACTATGTCAAAGTGTCAAATAACCAAACGAATCTTTGTCTTGGCCGAAAAATATAAATAACCGGTAAATCTGAAACAATAATTACAAAATACAAATATTATTTTTATTAGTTTATTATTTATATTTGTCTTATTATGTAAAGTATTTATTATTTAATAAAGTGAAAAGTAAAATATTACCTGAATATGCCGTTTTGCTCAAATTAGATCATATAGATAGATCATATAGATTTAACAATGATCGAATGCCAATCCACTGTAAAGAGAATTAATTTAGAATTTTTAATACATAAAAATCATTCGGAGTTATTATTATTATTTCAAAATAAATAAATTCTTATATTGTCTATATATGAAAATGTACTTGATATACCGTCAACTGGGGTTACTTTGTGTTGCAAGCAATACTTTGGGCAATGATATATCATACGTTCTTCTTGAAGGAAAGTGCGTAGTAGTTTTTGTGTCTTGTCACGGGGCGAAAATGCAGATGAGTCTCGAGCAACGTTACGCGATCAAACTCTGCGTGAAACTCGGAAAATCTGGTTCCAAAACGTTGGAGTTTGATGGCGTAACGCTGCTCGAGACTCATCTGCATTTTCGCCCGTGACAAAACACAAAAACTACTACGTATTTTGCTAACGTACCGACTGCTAGAAAGGCTCGAACTCAACTGAGGGGGGTCAGACTGTATACGTGGGGTCTCCTGCCAACTGCCTCGACCCCCTTTCCTTTTCTGTCTCTTCTGATATGCGCAAAAAAATCATTCTCATTACTTTTGGGACATATCTCGTATATATATATATATATATATATATATATATATATATATATATATATATATATATTAATTTTTCTGTTAATTTCTATTTAATTAAATATATTTTGATAATATATTTATTTGACAATAACAAAATTTTAATATTAAAGTATATTGTGAAAAATGTTCACAAATATTTAACAATAAGTATAAAAACAAAATCCAATATAATTGCTTTTGTAAAAAATCCATAAATATATTACTTCGTATAAAATATCCTTTAAAAAACCAGTTGATAGTATTATGGAAATATATCTGAAAAATTTCTGGAATTATATGAAATACTTCGAATTAAAAAACATTATCATAAAATATATTAAAAATCATATTTTTTATTATAATAGGTAAAAAGAGACAATTTTAATTTTCTGAAAATTATTTGAATTATTTATAACATCAGTTTTTTTACTGATTTTTAAAGTTGTTATTTTCATGCAATAAAAATGTATTTTATACAATAAAAATCTCTTCAATAAAAATATCTGAACAACTGACAAAAACTGGAACTTTTTAAACATTTTCATTGTGTTTACAAATATTTTTAGAGTTTTTTCAGAGAAATATTTCTACGAAATAACCCTGATAACCAGCACAAACTGTTATATTTATGTAAACTATTTATATAAATTTTATGTAAGTTCCTTACAAACTATATACAAAGTTCCATTTATACAAAGTTTGCATACATTGTTCAATGCTGGTTATCAGAGAATTTAAATATTTAAATACAGTATATTGTATTTGAATTTACAGACTTATTCTGAAATCTTCATATATTTACATAAATATTAATTGTTAAAATATGATACTATTTATATTTAAATATAATATAATATAATATAATATAATATAATATAATATAATATAATATTTATATTATACTTAAATTTTTGCAATACGTATTTTTTGTGTACATACCTTTCTCTATTTGTCTCTTCTTCTCCCACTTTCTCTCTTCTCTATCTTCTTCTCTCTCTGTTTTTTTTGCCTATTTTTCGTCTTTTTTATTTTCTTTAATTTTATTTTTTTTTCACAAACGGCCACTCAAACCTTCAAAATTCGCGTGACAGGTTGATAATCGCAAAAGATACGAGCATCACTGCGTTTGCATAATATAACAGCCAATCAAATTTAGACACAATTTACCTCTCGCACCGTCCCGCAGTGGCTTTACTCCCCTCGCCTATCGCACGAGTTTATGCTCGATCTCTATACTTTCTATGTCTATGATTTAAATTAATAAATAAACATTTGAATAGTTTATTTTATAATTTGTGTATATGATGAATTATGAAAATAAATACAAATAAAAGAAAGATTATATGACAACATATATAATAAATTTTTGTTTAATCAATTTTTAAGTTTTTTAAATGGTTTTCATATGAGCAGCTATGATCAAATTAAACATTAATGAATAGTTGATTGTAAAGAATAATGTCAAATTTAAATAAAATAATGATGATTAGAATAATAAAAATTAATAATTTAATAATTATTTATTTATGTAATTTATTAATTTAAACTTAATAAAAATAATTAAAATAATAATTTTTAAAAATGAACTTATGAAATAAACTAAAAATTTTACATCATTAAGACAATCCTGTGGCAAGACTGAAATTTTTCCATTGCTGCCAACTTTGTTTTATAATTTACTAATTTAAATTTATTAATTTATTGATCAAACTTTGCTTAACTACCGTATTGAAAGACATATCAATCTTTTTACATTTATTTGTTTATTGATCTCCGAATTATACACGTTCTTGTGTATTAAATATGTATATTAAAATATTACACATTACAATAGAGATATCGTTGTTAAAAATTATAGAATCGCCGTACTGGTGTTGCTAATATTCTAGAAACATCAAAACTTGTGCATGAAGTTGAAATACGCAACCGAATTGTATCGTGGTTTACTAAAATAAACGGTAAGTATTATGCAAAGTTATATAAATTTAATTGAACAGCATCATTTATATTAAAATATATTTAATACATAGTTTTAGATATAAATAAATGTAAATATTCAGTTTTTAACCTTAAAATATCGAGTAACCAGTTTTTCAATAATTACTAAAATTTGTAATTATAATTTTTTATAAAATTCTATAACTGCAATTATACATATATATATTTATATAATTGCAGTTATAGAATTTTATAAAAAATTATAATTACAAATTTTAGTAATTAATGAGAAACTATATATATATATATATATATATATATATATATATATATATTTGTATAAATTCTTTATATATAAAATGTAAGATCGTTATAAATTTTGTGTTACATTTGTATTTTGTTTATATATTTTTTATTTAAAGATTGTAGGATAAAACTATAAAAATGAACAGTGATTTAGACATTTATCATGAATTGTGTAACACTCCAACATTGTATATCTCACCGAGAGAACTTTTCGAAGTTATGTTACCTAATGATGGTACAGTGTAAGTATTGAAAAATTGTTTTCATAATAAATAATTTAATTCTTTATCTATAAATTTATTCTCATCAATTCAGTATTGTTGTTGTTAAACTTGTAAAATTGTGAGTTTAGGGATGAAGAATTTATAATAAAGTAAGCTAGTACGCAATGTCATATGAATAGGTTGATATATAGAAAACATTTTTTATAAAAAATTTTATTTAATTTTTCATTAATTTCTTATTTTTTAATAATAAATGCAAAATATTAATTATTTTTATATGTATTTTTAAGATGTTTTATCAGTATGGTGGAACGAGTTGATAGTAAAATTATTGTCAAAACTAAAAATGGTGAAGTTGAACGCTGCCGAGTAGTTTTAACAAACAACAAAGATTGGAAAGTTCAAGTTACCATATGGAGTGATAACATAAATCGAGTTATACATAATTTCCAAACGTCGTTTGTATGTTTTTTATTACAAAATTAAAGATACATTTTATCACAAATATTTACAATCAATTAATATATAAATTCATGACATTGTTCTATTTTTATTTATTATTGCATAAAAATAAAAACACTAATTGTTATTAGAAACTACTTTTTATTTTTATAAATAAATAAATAAATAAATAAATATAATAATTATTATAAAATGTATTGTAAAAATTAACGTGACTTGTAAATAATCTTATAACAAACAAAGTAAATCATTAAATACGTTAATTCCATAAAGAATAAAATATTTTTTTACAATAAAAAATTGCTAACAATAAACTAAATTTTAAACATTTAGAAATAATATTAATTTACTATAAATATTTATGATTTATGATAAAATATCACAAATAAAAAAATATCAATTTTAATCAGAACGAAAATTTATTGAAATTGCTCAATTAATTTCAATAATAAAAGTTTTTAATTTAAACCTATGTTTGCATTTCAAATATAAGGAATCTTCTTAATTGTTTAAGTTAGATTATATGAAAAATATTCTGTTTTTTTAATAGACAAATTTTTATAAAAATTTTATAAAAATAGTATTTATTTTATAAAAGCTTTCTAGTTTTATAAAAAAAAAATTTATATTTTTTGTCGTTATTATATAGGTAATACATATATCCGGAGCTTTTTCTCAACATCGTCATTCCACGAGTTTGGGAAATGTCACAATGGATTTGACAATCAAAGATTATACAGTCGTAAACGTCATTGGAAAAATTCGAGACTCTGAGGAGATTAAATCTTATAAACCAGTTACTATTCAAAACATTTTGAATTCTAAAACTCAATATGGTGATTATAATTTTCATTTGAGAGGAGGTTCCACGTACATATAAAGTTTGAATCGGCACATTTCCGTCAAAACCAAGTTTTTATAAATATACCAAAAACTTTTATCATAAATGATTAGTCAGACGATTCTTTGATGTATTTTGAATTATTTAATTTAATTTTGAAGTACTTTAGTAATTTTTTGTGGACACAGTTATGTAACTCGTTTATTACTCATGTTTGAATCATATTTGAATCATATTTGTTTATTACTTATATTTGAAAGAATCGTCTGACTAATCATTTATGAAAAAAGTTTTTATTAGATTTATTAAATTAATGAAAATTTGTTTTAAAGTAATTTCTATTCAAACTTTATCTGTGCGTAATATATCCTCTTAATTTGTTTATTTTATTCATATTAATTACACAAAAATAAAAGTCTATATAATTTTAAGATTTTTTAAAAATTTTCTACGTTAGTTTCTTCCATTTTCGTTTATCTCTTATTTTTAAAATTTATTATTTATCTCTTATCTACATTTACATTTCTTATCTACATTTAGACTTTTATAAATTATTTTGTATTTCTTTTTTTACATATTTTTTATATGTTTCGAATATTTTAATCAAAGAGTTGTAAAATATTTTATACTTTGAATTACAATTTTATCTTAAATTGTAGTGACCTTGGAAGCCTTTCTAAAATATGATTTCACTGAGGATACATTTGGTGAACCTATATGCATTTCATCAGTAGGATTTGGAAAATTTAGATTTGAGGTACGATGTAAAGATCGTAAAATTCTTGATAAATTTCAAGTAAAAACAAAACTTCAAATATCTGGCATTCTTAAGGCTGACAGAATGCCAAATTTTTTGCTTGTTGAAAACGTGTCAGATATCAAAATCATACCGGGTACCATCTCAGATGAAGACCTTGCAAAAGCAGCGTTTCTTCCGAGAAAAAGAAAGTCCGATGGTGACATAGAAATGGTAAATCTTTTGACTTATAAATTCTATTTCACTTTAATATTCCGCAAATTTTACAGTCTAAAATATTTATTATCTATTTGTTAAGATCATAATTTAATTTTATAATTAGCATTAACGTTAATATATTTATATACATGTGCATTTATGTTTTACCAAATTTTCTTTAATTACCTCCTCCTTTTAAACCTTTTTTTTAGTGAACATTAGTTTTAATAAAAAATAAAATACACACACAATATAATATAAAAAGTATTATTTAAAGATAAATTAAATTATTAATTTTAATATTTTATTCACAGGAATAATCAAAGCGGATATTATTCTATCCCACAAATTTAGATTTACTGGGAAAGAGATAGCGTATTTTTTAATGATTACGTTTTTCTTCTAATCAAAAAAATTTTCAATCTTTGACATGATTTTCGTGCCTGCGTTTAAATGATTGCGAATAGCATTAATTCTCGTGGTCCGGTATACTTAATTATATATACGTTGTGATAGTTTCACTAATTTGTATTAAAAAACAAATCGATTATTTGATTATACATGCGTGTTACACAAAGTTTTCTCATTATGTATGTATATTATATATATTAAAAATATTGAATAAAAAAATATTATAAAATATTGAATTGTAATTTATTATTTGATTATACATGCGTGTTACACAAAGTTTTCTCATTATGTATGTATATTATATATATTAAAAATATTGAATAAAAAAATATTATAAAATATTGAATTGTAATTTATCGAGCTTTTTTGCGTAAGTTCTATTAATCTAATTTTCATTGCATGATTACACAAACATTGTATTATGAATACTTCGATTAAAAATCACAAGTGTAGTGACGAAATCTCGATGACTTAAAAATGCAGATTATGTAAAAGAAGAACATGAAATAAAATATAGTACAAACAATATCCTTTAAACTTTGAAATCTCTCGAATTATCGAGTTAATGGATAAAACAATACTTGAGGAGGTTACAGTTAAATTAATTGCATTTTTAATTTGCGACCATAGTTCTGTATGTTTTACAGAAGAATAAAATCTGAGAGAAATATATTAAATATACACTCCGTAAAGTTGGAGAATGCTACAGACTACACAAATTAATGATTTAACATTTTAACTTCTTATTATTAAACAAAATAATTTTTTTTATTTTACATAACAAATGATTTTATTGTAGATAGTGCATTCTCAGAGTTATGCATATGGGCATATTGAATAATCTATTCCCAAAAAGCATTGTTCATTACAGGATACAGTATCAAACGAATAAATTTATATAGAAAAAGTAATATTATAAAATATTGAAACAAAATTATATTTGTTTGTAATCATTTTAAATATGTGTATAATTAATATAAAATTTATTAGAGCAATTATAATTTACATTATAAAATCAACACGTTCAAAACATTTTTATTGAAACATTTCTGTATGTACATAATTTTTAACCAATCCGTTTTATCTTTCTTGCCCTAAGTAAATTTTCAATGATTCCCAAGATGTAACTCGTGAAAATGCAACATAAAGTTGTCCATGATTGAAAATATTTTTTCTTGAATCGATTGCAGGTTTGTCAAATGTTTGTCCTTGTAATTTATTTACCTTCGAGACGATCAATCGTTCACCACCATTCAGAATAACGCGATAACTTAAGCATTTCATATAAAATATTACAAGAATATCATATCACAAGAGTAAATAAATATGGCTTTAAAACAAATTACAAATACAGATTTATTTACAAGAAAAGAAATTTTAGAGGATATTATAGAAAACGATACAACTTTGTAAGTTATATTTTATTAATAATTATTGACAATTATAATTTTAGCGATAATTTATGATTTTGAATTTTAATCAATTTAGATATTTTAACTTTACTCAATTAAACATATTTCTTTATTTCAATAAAATTAATTTTTCATATTATAGTGAAATAACCGGTTACGTCAGTTCAATTTTTCAAATCAAATCGACCGAAAGGAATGGCAGAAAAACGCATCTTTTTAATTTCATTATGAGCAACGGTGAAGTTACCATTCAAATCACAGCTTGGAATGATTTAGCCTTCAAATATGCAGCTTTAATAACTGAAACAGAACAGGTAAAGCATTTATATATACATATATAATACTACTAAAAACCTATTTAACATTAATAAATAATTTATTATTAACTCTTTACTGGTCGCATATTTTCTTATTTTTGTCTCTACAAAAATCACATTTGGACTTTTCTTCTATTGATTGTTTCTCTCAGTACGCGAGCTGTAAAGCATTAAAAAAGTATGAATACTGAGAAGGAAAACATATTTTTCATCTTGTTTACCCTTAGTATATTCCATCATAAGTCTATTTCATGAAGAAATAAAACTATGATAAACATTTTTTTATTTTGGAAAATAATGATTTAAATAATTAAATAATCGTTTTGATCGTTAGCAATTGATGCTTCTTCTTAACTCAATTTTTATATAATCTAAATATTTCCTAGTATCTATCATAAATTTATATTTTTAATTAGTATCTATCATAAATTTATATTTTTAATTAGTATCTATCATAAATTTATATTTTTAATAAATTTATACATTATATATGTATAATAAATAATTATACATATTAACATATTGTGATTATTGTGATATTATAAAGAATTATTATATTATTATATGGTTAAATAATTATGATTTTTTTAACATTTATTATAATAATTAAAATAAATTATTGATTTATAGGTTTATACTTTGCAAAAGGTGGTACCTAAAATCCCTTTAAAGAAAGAATTTTTACATAATGCGTCTTTCCAATATGAATTGCTAATCCGAAGTTGTACAACTATCGTGCATATCGACATTTATAAAATGTCGCAACAAATTGAAGAAGTTTCTTTGACTGAAATGCATCATGCCAGGGCAAAAAACGGTTCAATAATAGGTAATTTGATATTACGATCTTAAGAGAATATGTCAATTGAAATTTAAATTCAAATTTTCTGATAACCGCCAAGATCGAATTTTCATTTTTTGTATTCAGATTTTACGATCTAGAAATTTGAACTTAAGCTACGCTTGACGAAACCCCTCCATGATATAATATTTGTTTTCAACAAAGAAGTTCAATTAATTATACAAATTAATCATTAAAATATTTTAATTTATTTATAGACATGATTCATTATGTGAAAATGATTTTTGAAAAGTCGTCTAACAACAATTTTTACATCGGAGCAATTACCGATGGTTATTATAAACTGTCTGTTTTGATAACAAGTGATGGAGAATTTGAGGATGACTTCACTTATGGTTCACAAATTAAAGTGATAGGAAGAATGCGAGTACCTGAAAATAAACCACCATATCTTTCAGTTTCTTCAGTGAAAAATGTAAAATTACTCGATGGCGAAAAAATGTCGTTTCTAAAAACCTTGAATGGATATCATTCTATCCCATAAATTTAGGCTTATAGGGAAAGAGATAACGTATTTTTTAATGATTATGTTTTTCTTCTAATCGAAAAAATTTTCAACCTTTGACACGATTTTCGTGCCTGCATTTAAATGATTGCGTATAGCGTCAGTTCTTGTAGTCCGGTATACTTATGTTGTGATAGTTTCATTAATTTGTGTTAAAAAACAAATAAATTATTGATTATTGATTATATATGCGTGTTACACAAAGTTTTCTCATTATATATGTATATATTATATATATTAAAAATATTGAATAAAAAGATACTATAAAATATTGAATTGTAATTTATCGAGCTTTTTTGCGTAAGTTCTATTAATCTAATTTTCATCGCATGATTACACGAACATTGTATTATAAACGCTTTGATTAAAAGTCACAATGTGATGAGGAAATCTCGATGACTTAAAAATGCAGATCATGTAAAAGAAGGACATGAAATAAAATATAGTACAAACAATATCCTTTAAACTTTGAAATCTCTCGAATTATCGAGTTAATGGATAAAGCAATACTTGAGGAGGTTACAGTTAAATTAATTGCATTTTTAATTTGCGATAATAATTCTGTATGTTTTGTAGAAAAATAAAATCTGAGAGAAATATATTAAATATACGCTCTGTAAAGTTAGAGAATACTATAGACTACACAAAGACATAGCTGATCTAGAATCTTACGTAAATCGCTTTTCTCCTAAATTGGGGACATCCTCGAAAACGTATTCTCCGCGCATGCATAAAAATAATTCAACAATTATATTATACTCTACCCTGAGCATTTTTGCGTTGAGAGATAAGTAGAAACTTCGATCAACATCGGATGCCGACAGATCGGCGAATCTCGCTCACATCAAATGTTCTCATTTTACGCAATCTGTAATACAGGTCAACCATAAGAAGATACACCCACATACATTCTCTCTCTCTCTCTCTCTCTCTCTCTCTCTCTCTCTCTCTTTCTTTCAACATTTATATCATGATATCAGTACGATGATGGTGTGCTTTCTTCGTTATTTGTTATTTATACTTTCAATAATATAATTTCGATTTAGAAAGCTAAATTATACAATATAAAATTTCTTTCTGCTGTCGTAGCGTCAAGACATGTAATCGTGATAGTCCATCAGCGGTATCTTAGATTTGTAAATGTCGAGAAATAACGCGACAATAAACTTCTTGCGCGTTGATAATGCATATGAGGCAACGATATGCCGTCTTATTCTATTCGGTATCATTCGCTGGTTCAAAAGATGCTCTCCTCGCTCTAATTGATCAACAAAACGGCGTTTTGTCATTTCTCGATATTAAAACACGCGCAATTATCTCCATTTGTCTCAATTACGCATTATCGTGCAGTACAATAATAAAAGATCGGTATCTTAGATTTGTAAATGTCGAGAAATAACGCGACGATAAACTTCTTGCGCGTTGATAATGCATATGAGGCAACGATATGCCGTCTTATTCTATTCGGTATCATTCGCTGGTTCAAAAGATGCTCTCCTCGCTCTAATTGATCAACAAAACGGCGTTTTGTCATTTCTCGATATTAGAACACGCGCAATTATCTCCATTTGTCTCAATTACGCATTATCGTGCAGTACAATAATAAAAGAATTATGCATATGGGCGTGTGGAATAATCCATTTCCAAAAAACACTGTTTATCATAGGATACACTGTCAAACGAATAAATATATATTTCAATATTTCTTTCACATAAATATATATTTCAATATTCTTTCAATATTTTATAATATTGAAATAAAATTATATTTGTTTATAATCATTTCAAAAATATGTGTATATATTAATATAAAATTTATTAGAGCAATTATAATTTATATTATAAAATCAACATGTTCAAAACATTTTTATTGAAACAATTCTGTATATATATAATTTTTAACCAATCTGTTTTGTCTTTTTTGTCCTAAATAAATTTTCAATGATTCCCAAGATCTAACTCATGAAAATGCAACATAAAGTTGTCCATGATTGAAAATATCTTTTCTTAAATCGATTATAATTTTATCAAATGTTGATTCTTCGAGACGACCAATCACGTTCAGAATAACGCGACAACAATGCAATCGCGATTAGCGGCCAACTTAAGCATTTCATACCAATTTTATAAGAGGATGGATAGGATAAAATAACGTATCAGTTATATGTATGCAAAGAAAGACAATATATATATACTATATATATTGACAAACGGATTACTAAATTAAAGCGATTAAAATTTTGTTCCAATAAGATCCACTTTGAGAATAATAAATACTATGTATATACAGGGTGTCCCAAAGCACCCTTTACAACGCTCGTGAGCAGGTAGAGCACAGTAAACTGAACAGAAAAGTCCTGTACCATTTTGCAATTTTCGCAATAATTATTGAAATATTAATTAAAAAAGATTGGCGAATGAGCGCGCGTTTCGCGCGGCTAGATCGTGGGACGTACGCTCTAGGCGTGCCAGCGGCGAGCTTCGCAGTGTCGCACGGCAACGAAAAGTTTGGTGGCCCTGCGACGAGAGTCGGGGTACGCGCGAGCAGCGAGCGGCCATTAATAACAATTATTAAATGATTTAGATAAATAATGCTAATTAAATGTTTGCTTAACAATTACAAAAAGAATTAATTATTGAATAATAATATATTATTATTATTATTATTTTATTATGATTTTTAATTATTTTTTTACGTTTCGTGGAAAAAGAAACGATAAGAAAGATAAGAGAATTTGATGCTGCAATAATATACTTACAAAAGGAAACGATCGAGAATCAATTGTGAATTTACGATCCTTCATCAAGGTAGGATTCATAACTACGGTAAAACACAATAAAAAATTAAAATTGTGAATGCTGAAAATTAGATATCTATGAAAAAGAAACAAAGAATCTATCGTGTGAATTTACGCTTATAAGCTTTCGTTAATTTATTATTTACAATTACTATAGAAAACAATGTAATCGATTCCTATCGTTTTTTTTTGGTTCCTTCGTCAGGATTGCGACAAATGTTCATACAAAAATATTCGAATACGCATATCAAAAAATATAAAGCCTCCGCTAGTATAAAATAATAAACGTTTCCCGCTTCATGTATTGAAATAAAATATCTTATTTACCTCATGTATCGAAATAAGATATCTTATTTCGATACATGAGGTAACGATTATAACTTGTAATCGTTGTGCTCTGCTTGAGATGGTTCTACTTATATTTTCCCGAAATAAAATTATTTTGTGGCAAGGAAACGCTATCGTTTCCACACCACCTTGAGGTAGATAGCTTGGCGCGTTTTTTTTAAGTGGTTTCCCTAGTAGGCCTAATCCATTCTCAAAATTTAATGCAATAACTGTTCGAAGTGTCTTCCTCGTGCTTGTAAGCAGAGTTCGACTCTTCCAGTTATTTGTCGCGTCGCACGGTGCGCCATGTCCGACGTAATACTATTAAAGGCCGCTAAAATAGCTTCGCGTACCTCATCTTCGGTACCATCACGATGGTGCTCGACTGAAGCTTTTACATAGCCCCAAAGAAAATAGTCTAGCACGTTCAAATCTGGCGACCGTGCCGGCCAAACGATAGGGCCACCTCGACCTATCCATTTGTCCGGAAAACGCGCGTCTAAAATTTCTCATACTCGACGGGAATAATGTGCGGGAGCTCCATCGTGCTGAAAAATCAGCGTTTCTCGCGCGCAAAGAGGAACGTCCTCCAAAAGTTCCGGCAACTTGTTCTCAATGAACTCCGCGTACGTCTGTCCATTGAGATGTGGCGGAAGAAAATATGGGCCGATCTGAAAATCGCCAATAGATACATTACGGAGGTACGCGAAGCTATTTTAGCGGCCTTTAATAGTATTACGTCGGACATGGCGCACCGTGCGACGCGACAAATAACTGGAAGAGTCGAACTCTGCTTACAAGCACGAGGAAGACACTTCGAACAGTTATTGCATTAAATTTTGAGAATGGATTAGGCCTACTAGGGAAACAACTTAAAAAAAACGCGCCAAGCTATCTACCTCAAGGTGGTGTGGAAACGATAGCGTTTCCTTGCCACAAAATAATTTTATTTCGGGAAAATATAAGTAGAACCATCTCAAGCAGAGCACAACGATTACAAGTTATAATCGTTACCTCATGTATCGAAATAAGATATCTTATTTCGATACATGAGGTAAATAAGATATTTTATTTCAATACATGAAGCGGGAAACGTTTATTATTTTATACTAGCGGAGGCTTTATATTTTTTGATATGCGTATTCGAATATTTTTGTATGAACATTTGTCGCAATCCTGACGAAGGAACCAAAAAAAACGATAGGAATCGATTACATTGTTTTCTATAGTAATTGTAAATAATAAATTAACGAAAGCTTATAAGCGTAAATTCACACGATAGATTCTTTGTTTCTTTTTCATAGATATCTAATTTTCAGCATTCACAATTTTAATTTTTTATTGTGTTTTACCGTAGTTATGAATCCTACCTTGATGAAGGATCGTAAATTCACAATTGATTCTCGATCGTTTCCTTTTGTAAGTATATTATTGCAGCATCAAATTCTCTTATCTTTCTTATCGTTTCTTTTTCCACGAAACGTAAAAAAATAATTAAAAATCATAATAAAATAATAATAATAATATATTATTATTCAATAATTAATTCTTTTTGTAATTGTTAAGCAAGCATTTAATTAGCATTATTTATCTAAATCATTTAATAATTGTTATTAATGGCCGCTCGCTGCTCGCGCGTACCCCGACTCTCGTCGCAGGGCCACCAAACTTTTCGTTGCCGTGCGACACTGCGAAGCTCGCCGCTGGCACGCCTAGAGCATACGTCCCACGGTCTAGCCGCGCGAAACGCGCGCTCATTCGCCAATCTTTTTTAATTAATATTTCAATAATTATTGCGAAAATTGCAAAATGGTACAGGACTTTTCTGTTCAGTTTACTGTGCTCTACCTGCTCACGAGCGTTGTAAAGGGTGCTTTGGGACACCCTGTATATACTTTGGCTTTCTTTGCATACATATAACTAATATTATAATAGCATGTTGTACAATTGCGAGATATATGTGTAATGTGAAATATATGTATATTCATTATATAGGTTTCTCTTTTTTTATAAAATATAATTATAGATAGAATATTTAAATAAAAATTTAATATATATATATATAAATTATAATTGTTTTTTTTATTTTACACAAACATATAATTAAATATAGTATTTTTCAAGTCACACTTAATTCGTCTTTCTGTCTTTCAATATGTATGCAAAGAAAGCCAAAATATGTATGCAAAGAAAGACAAACGGATTAATAAATTAAAGCGATTAAAATTTTGTTGCAATAAGATCCACTTTGAGAATAATAAATACTACGTATGTATACTTTGGCTTCCTTCGCATATGTATAACTAATATTGTAATAGCATGTTGTGCAATGTGATATATAATTATCATAGGTTTTTCTTTTTCTTAAATAATGTAATATAGTTATACGTATAAAGAAAGCCAATGTATACATACTATGTATGTATACTGATGAACAGATTAATAAATTTAAACGATCAAAATTTTGTTGCAGTAAGATCCACTTTGAGAATAATAAATAAATACTACGTATGAATACTTTGGCTTCCTTTGCATACGTGTAATATTATAATAGCATGTTGCAATGCGAGATATACATTCATAAGTTTTATGAACATTATCAGAGAGAAATCACTGACATTATTATATTTTTGATTATATAGTTGTGAAGTGAAACTTGTAAATTCCTACGATTTTATCAAAAATTTAATAATGTTAGTGATTTCTCTCTGATAATGTTCATAAAACTTATGAATATATATCTCGCATTGCAACATGCTATTATAATATTACACGTGATTCAATGTGTTGAATAGCTTGAAATTTGTGAAACACAAATACCGAAAATAAATTTAAGCTATAATTATATAGTTATAATTATAGCTTAAATTTATTTTCGGTATTCGTGTTTCACAAATTTCAAGCTATTCAACACATTGAATTCAACTTCAGTTCAATCACTTAACATAAGAGCGAGAATTCCCCTTACCCCATTATAAATAGTAAATATTTCTTTTACTTCGACAGTTATTAATCGTTTTTATGTCCATCCGAAGTTAAGTGCTTTATGGTCACTTCCCTCTATCTGTGTGCAATGAAAAGAACAGAATTTTAATATTTAATTTAATTTACATATTTGGTTTTATATGTGCTACTGAATGTTTTATATGTGCTACTATATTGTACTTACTGTCTGTTACTGCCAAATCTCTATAACCCAATATGTTACGCTGTTTAGCAAAGTTGTAACGATGCATTCCCCCCCATCGTTGCTAAACCGTACCCGGCCGCCGATCCGTCGGAAGTCCGCCGCCCGACGAACACCGGTCGGGCAAATGTGGAGGCGCTAAGCGCCCATTTTTAAATAACAACAGAAACGCGTAAACATCTAACCGCCGTTAGGCGTGCGAAAATATCGAGAACCGACGACGCGCTCAGGTAACCGCCCGACCGTTACCGAAAATACCCGAGATGCGCGCGCCGTTTCAACGATAAACCAGGTACCGTTAGAACAATAGGCGAATTACGCAGACGCGCGAGTAGAGTAGTAAGGCCGGTTCTAAGCCATGGTCCTCTGAGGGGGGGGGGGGCGAGGGGAAACCGGCGCGGGGGTATGACGTCACGCGGGGGAATCGCGTCCTAACCGATGGGCGAGGGGTCCGCGGAGAGGGGGGAGGGGGACCGCGTCCTAACCGGTAGGCGAGGGGTCCGCGGAGAGGGGGGAGGGGGACCCGCGGCGAAACCGATAGGTGAGGGACCCGCGGGGAAGAGGGGGATCGCGGCGAAACCGATAGGCGAGGGACCCGCGAGGAAGAGGGAACGCGATGCCGCGAGGAGGCGTGGGAGAAGGATAGCGCGAGGCGTCCATATGAGCGTAAGACAAGGATAGCGTTTGCATGCACGTTGGAGAGAGATGGCGCGAGGCATGCAAGTTGGAGAAAGAGATAGCGCGAGGCATGCACTTGGGAGAGAGAGAGAGAGAGAGAGAGAGAGAGAGAGAGAGAGAGAGAGAGAGAGAGAGAGAGATAGCGCGAGGCGTCCATATGAGCGTAAGACAAGGATGACGTTCGCATGCATGTGGGAGAGAGAGAGACAGCGCGAGATAGAATTTATTAAGAAATGTATTTCTTTCTCTTAATTATTGCACAAAAAAATACTTTTTATATTCACCGTTTCTATGGTTCTTTTGTCTCCTTCTAACTGGAGTATCACGTCTCATCTACCTCATCACTTTTCTACATCTTAAGCAGAGTATGTCGAGAGAAAGATTTAAGTTTTGCAGACTGTGCATATCTATTACACATTTTTTATTCATACATAAAGGATGGGTTAAATAATTAAATTCACAGATAAATAGTAAAATAACTTATTTATTACAAGCATCGTGAAGAATATCATTTACAGCACATGTTAATAACTCGCAATCTATGAGAGATTCGCCGTTAAACATATCACTTTCACGTATCGCTTTTGCAGCGTCGCATACATTAGCGATATTATTCTGTTGTAAAACAGTTACAAATTGTTCGAATTTTTCGTTAACAATATGCGTATTTTCGCATAGCCAGTAATACATATGATCTATGCATTTTTCAAAATCTAATAAATAGAATAGAGTTGGCGGTTTCATATATAAAGAATTATTGGATAATCCTATTTTTATAATATTCGAATTAGATATTTTAACCACTTCGAATGTTAAATCTCGGACCCGCAATGGGATTTCAGTCGATTGTAGAAGCTGTTCAATGTCCCCACGTTTCTGCATCAGCGATTTCCATGTTTCAAAAGGCAATATTATTTGATTGCCCCGATTATCGCCGAGAATCAATTCCACGCAAGATACAGCTCCAACGTTTATTCCAATGTTCAAATATTTGTATGACGTCGGGGTTAAGGCGTATCGTCTTCCGAGTATACGAACCGCACGACGAGGCTCGGATGAAATGCTAGGGAGTAAAAAAAATATTATTTATATAAATATTTAAAAGATGTAAAAAATATTTAAAAAGTATAAAAAAATTCTTTAAGTTAATTAAAACTTACTTGTTACATTTCTTCTTCTTACACGATGAAATTTCATCAGCATCTTGAATCGGAACGTAATAATTCATGAGGCTTCCTTCAGTAGGATACATTTTCTATGAACCTTTCACACAAGTGGTCGATGCAATACTGAACGTATTAAACATATTTAAAATATGTATTAGCGTTGCAAAATTGCAATGTGGTGGGGATTATTGCCGACGCGATATTTTTTTTCAATTTTTCCATTCAAGCGCCGATGTACGGCTGCTTCGCGATGACATCACCCCCAGGTGTGAGATTTAGCCGAATGCACAAAAATGCAATGTAATATAAAATTCTCAAGCGCCGATGTGCGGCTGCTTCGCGATGACATCATCCTCAGATATACAAACGCGCGTGTCAAAACATGACAAAATCGTGATATATAAGGATAATCCTCATGATTAAATTGCACTAACATACTTGGACAGCAGCATGTAATATGAAACTTTCACGATGCATCTTGGCTGAGATGACATCATCTCTAGACGACCAAAAAATGCATTAATCGACATTAGTCAAAATGTACGTGACAAACCGCGAAATAAAGATTTAGTTGATGCATAAAAAATGCAACGTAATATAAAATTTTCAAGCGGCTGCTTCGCGATGACATCACCCCTAGATATCAGAATTCAAACGCGCGTGTCAAAACGTGACAAAATCGTGAAATATAAGGATAATCCTCATGATTAAATTGCACTAACATACTTGGACAGCAGCGTGTAATTTTAAACTTTCGCGATGCATCTTGGCTGAGATGACATCATCTCTAGACGACCAAAAAATGCATTAATCGACATTAGTCAAAATGTACGTGACAAACCGCGAAATAAAGATTTAGTTGATACACATGATAGAAAGAGACATCAAGATAGAATATAAAATCATGGTAAAGAGGCACACCCTGTCAGTATTTTCGCCAAGAGTTCCGAGACAAGAGCTACTAGTAAGCGCGTCTTGTTAGCAAAATTATTGACATAAATTTGGAAATATGGCGGAAAACAGTGCCGAACGAAATCTGCGCGAGCAATCTGCAAGGGTGAATTCGATAGAGGAGTACGTTGCGTGGGAGCAACGATGCGACGAATATATCGAATCGGTGGAAGAGCAAAGTCGAATCAAACGTCCACGATTATCGATCGGGATTCGACAATCGCTGATTGCTCGAATCGCACGACTCGAGGGATTGAAGAACTCGTTACGCAGGCGTTTTGTACACGCGGGTGCAGGATGCAGTACGCGGCAACACGGATTGATTTGGCGAGAGATCGATACGGCGTTCGAGAGCCGCATATTGACTGGTGCGGTTATAAATCATAATCACATCGAGCCTCGCCAATTTTTCGAGGATGCCAAAGACATTGTGCTCGAACACGTGCAAACCGTGCTGATAAAACACTTTAATGTGAAAATTAATACAGTGTTCAATAGTGAATTTGTGACGGGTGATAAACGTGCAAATAAAAGTATCAATACGAGAAACTATGAACTCTTTCGCACAACCGATTTACGCGAATGGTACGAGCGGCGCGTTGTCGAGCCCACTCTAGCATCGCTCGAAGAATTTCAGAAACGCGATAGTGGGTGGGCATTATCGCGAATACTCGATTTAATCGTAAATATAAATAAATATAATCCTATGCGCGCGGGATGTCACATAAAATTACCGCGGGCGATAATAATGAAGAGAGCGGTGATCAACGTGCAATCTAATGACAATGCATGTTTCGCGTGGTCTGTGGTCGCCGCTTTACATCCAGCTGAAAGTTATGTTTATCGAGTATCTTCGTATCCGCATTATACGACAGTACTGAATCTCCAGGACATTGAGTTTCCAGTGACTGTGAATCAAATTAAAAAATTCGAACTTCTCAACAATATCTCAATCAATGTATATAGTATCGAGGAAAAGAACATTGTCCCGATACGTCTGAGTGAGCTAAAAAGAGACAAACACGTCAACTTGCTGTACGTGGAAGACAACAACGTTGGACATTTCGCGTGGATCAAGAATCTATCCAGGCTCGTGAGCTCGCAATTGAGCAAAAAAGAACACAAGAAATATATCTGCGATCGGTACGTATATATTTAATAAAATACATTGTAGATATAATGCAACAAAAATAAAAATTATTTCTTTTTACAGATGTTTGCACTACTTTGGCTCGGACGACAAATTGCAATCACATACAGTGGACTGTCGAGAGATGAATGAGTGCGCTATCCGATTACCGAGCGATAAGGACAAGTGGCTCACGTTCAACAACTATAATCGGAAGGAGCGGCTTCCTTTCGTCGTATACGCCGATCTGGAGTGCGTTTTAGAGAAGACGAAGGAAGAGAGAAACTACCAGCATCATAAAGTATTTAGCATAGCATATTATGTACATTGCTCGTACGACGATTCGTTATCCGCGTATCATTCCCGTCGCGATATCGATTGCATATCATGGTTCGTCGAAGAACTAAAAAATTTAGCGCAGCGTGTAAAAATTATTTTATCAGCTAATGTCCCCATGGTAAATTTAACATCTGATGAATGTGAAAAATTTCACAACGCGACACAATGCCATATATGCGAGAAACCATTTGTACAAGACGATACACGCGTACGCGATCATTGCCATCTGACGGGGCGATACAGAGGTCCCGCGCATTCAAATTGCAATTTAAATTATAAAGATTCTTTTTGCATTCCAATAGTTTTTCATAATTTATCCTGTTACGACGCACATTTTATTATCAAGGAAATAGCTACAGCGTTCGAAGGAAGAATCGAGTTACTTCCGATAACAAAAGAAAAATATATATCGTTTACGAAAAATGTTAAACTTGGCGGAGAGAAATCAAAAAATCATATTAAATTGCGTTTTATCGATTCGTATAAATTTCTCACAGCTAGTCTCGATAAATTGGCATCATTCTTGAATAAAGACAAACTCAAAATTTTAAAATCTGAATTTCAAAATTTATCGAATGACAATTTCAATTTATTAACACGGAAGGGCGTCTTTCCGTACGAATATATTGACTGCGTCGACAGGTTGCAAGCTACGTGTTTACCACCGCGCGAATCATTTTACAGTTCCTTGACCGGTGACACAATATCCGAGAGCGATTACGCGCACGCCGAGAACATGTGGGAGCGGTTCTCCATTCGAACGCTGGGTGAATATAGCGACTTGTATCTCAAAATTGATGTATTGTTATTAGCAGACATTTTTGAAAATTTTCGCGAGAGTTGTATTCAAAGTTATGGGCTCGACCCCGCGTATTATTATACTCTTCCCGGATACACGTGGGACGCCATGTTGAAGCATACGAATATTACATTCGAATTGCTTACGGATATCGACATGGTTTTATTCATCGAACGCGGAATACGCGGCGGCTTGAGTCAATGTTCCAACAGATACGCACATGCTAATAACAAGTATATGCAGTCGTACGATCCATCGAAACCTTCATCATATCTCACGTACTTTGATGTAAATAATTTGTACGGATGGGCAATGTGTCAACCTTTGCCCTATGCAGATTTTCGATGGGTCGACGACGTATCCGATTTTGATACATCATCGATCGCGCTCGATTCGCCTATAGGCTACATCCTTGAAGTCGATCTCGAGTATCCGCAACGTGTTCACGATGCGCACACTGACCTACCGTTTTGCCCGACACGCGACAAACCACCTGGTAAGCGGCAGGATAAGCTGCTCGCAACTTTATATGATAAGAAACGTTACATAATACATTACCGCAACCTGCAGCAATGCACGCGACACGGACTTCGAGTTACAAAAATACATCGAATATTACAGTTTTCGCAATCTCCATGGCTTCGCAGTTATATCGAACTCAATACACAATTCCGAACACTCGCGAAAAATGATTTTGAAAAAAATTTATATAAATTAATGAATAATGCGGTATTTGGCAAAACGATGGAAAATGTGCGCAATCATGTTAATATTAAGCTCGTGACACATTGGGATGGAAGATATGGCGCAGAGGCGATGATCGCAAAACCAAATTTTCATAGTAGAAGCGTGTTTTCGGAGAATCTGATCGCCGTTGAATTGCGCAATCTCGAGGTGAAATTTAATAAACCAATCTACGTGGGTATGTGTATACTCGACATATCCAAGACATGTTTGTACGAGTTTCACCACGATTATATGGTACCTATGTATCGAGAGAAATGTAAAGTCATGTACACCGACACCGACAGTCTCATATATCACATCGAGTGTGACGATGTATATGAGAATATAAAGCGCAACGTCGACAGATTCGATACCAGCGATTATGCGGTGGACAATGTGTACGGTATACCGCTCGCGAATAAAAAGATACCGGGTTTAATGAAGGATGAAAATAATGGTGCCATCATGTCCGAATTCATCGGGCTTAGGGCAAAAATGTACGCGTTGCGAGTAGATGGTAAGAAAGACACGAAAAAAGTAAAAGGCGTCAAGAGTAACGTCGTCGCGAGAACGATAACGTTCGACGATTACACGCGGTGTTTGAACGAAGAGATTGAAATGACGCGTCAGCAGTCTTGTATAAGATCTAAATTACACGAAGTATACACCATCTGCGAGACAAAAATTGCTCTAAGTCCGTACGATGACAAGCGGTATATCGTACCCGAAACCACCGACACGCTACCGTGGGGACATTACAAAATACCGTTATAAATAAAAATCATGTATATTTATTGTAAATAAAAATTATGTATATTTATTGTAAATAAAAATTATATGTATATTTATTGTAAATTATATGTATATTTATTGTAAATTATATGTATATTTTATAATGTATACAATATTGTTTATATTTGTAAAATATTATTATGTATTATTGTTAACATATTTATAATATATTATTTTTATCTATCCAAGAGTTGTGTGTCGCATCAAATCCCAGCCATTTCACATAAACCTCGTCACCCTTTTTGCGTATCACCTTTTCCACGAGATGTACGTCGGGATTAGCAACGCGTTGTAACTCGTATTCGTAAAATCCGCCGGCGATGGGATTCCCGCGCGAATCTTTGAGTACATAGGTCACGGGATTAGTTTTCTGCACTTTAACGATCTTAAACACTTCGGTCGACCAATTTGGCATGTAACCTTTCTTAAAGATGGTCTTGACTTTACTCACGCGTACCGGATCGCCTACTTTGAATCTTGCCGGTGCCGCAATCTTTACGTTGCTGTATACCGTATTTAAAAGTTTATCGGCGATCGCGGGGGTAACATCGATAGGTCTCATACCGATAGTGCGATGTTTTCGCGCATTGTACTTTCCAACGAGCCGGGACAACGCGTCGATCCACTTGTAATTTCCATTAAGCGTAAACATTTTCCACATATTGTTCTTTAACGTTCGGTTGAATCGTTCCACGACCGAGGCTTTCATGACAGAGTACGTCGAATAATGATTAATGCTATGCTTCTTCACGAGTTTCTGTACATTTGCGTTGTAAAATTCTTTTCCTCTGTCGGTTTGAAAATTTTTCGGGCATCTTCCATCGTCTCGAATTATCTTTGCGATCGTATCCGACATCTCGTTTCCACTCTTACTCTTGAGCGCTACAGCCCACGCATACTTGCTCAACACATCGATAACTGTGAGTATGTAATTGTAGCCTTTGTTGAATCGTGCATATGGACGCATCTCGACCACATCCGCCTGCCACAGATCGTCGTATCCGTGTACTATGACACGCCTACGTGGGAAATTTTTTCTCGCTGGAGCATGCAATTCTTCCACGAGCAGCTGTTTTTCAGAGGTCTTTTGCGACATATTTGATCGAGGCATAATTTGCAATAATGAGATAATTCCTCCACGTATATTCTTTATATATCTTTCTTCTCTTGCGCTGAATTAGATGTAGTCTGCGCGTGAGTTGCATACCGAAGCATTTTCTGCATCTCATCCATCATTATTTGCAGCGTTTGCACATTCGTCTCGAGCGTGATTATTTTTTTCTCAAGTTCTTCCAGTCTATCTTCTAAAGGCTTGACACGTATTTTCACGTACTGTTTGTTTGCGGCATCAGTATCATCTTCCGGTTGCGCTACCCGTCGTATCTTGCGCGACCTTGCGTCAAAGCCGGAGGCTGTCTGACACAGAGCGTTATCGCGCACGTAATTTCTTAGTAATCCATTCCATTGATAGTATGAGTTGTTTGGTGTTCCCAACGATAATCCAAATTTATTAATCGACATTTCGATACAAACAATAATGACAGACTGACTCGTTTCGCCGACGCATAGATTAATTTATAATAAGGCCAGCTTCGTAAAGTTCCTCGATAATTGATAATATTTCATTGTCGTGGACATTGTTGCCGGCTTGACGCGAAGCTTCCAGCAATCGCAAGCGATCTACCAACTCGTTGGGATCATTCCAATGCACATAATCGATCTTATTATCGTTTAACGCCATAGCGCGCGGTATGTTTATACCTCTTCCAGCTTTTTTTCCAGGCGCTATTATATTTTTAATAGAGATTAATGGCGCTATTATATTTATATACTTGTATCCCTTGTTACTTAACAATGGATTACGCATATCATTGCCACGTCTATGCGCATTTGTCGCCAGTAATATATTTTTGTATTTAATTTTATCATCGTCATTGTATACGTCACCGTCGGGTATTCTCTTGAAAATCAACTCGTAGAGACCTGGTGTTCCCACGTATCTTATTCCACCGATAATTATATTGTCATCTTTATCCACATCAAAAATTTTATCACCAAGCATCATTCCTTCGTTGCAAAATTTAACACCGTAAACATAATCCATACTGATATTTTTATCTTGACTCAAAATAGCTCCCACATATTTTTGCCCTAGTGGACCCAAATGTTCGCGCAATGTATTTTGACCCTCGGATGTTTGTAATTGATATTGAACGGACGTCACAAGCGTTTCAGGCGTAGATTCGAAAATTTCTTCCACATACGGAGACGATCTTTCGTACAATATTTGACTCGATTGTACATCTTTTATCGGAGTAGAAGCAACCACATTCGATAATTGTTTCATCCGCTTACGTTTTGATTGATTTGGAGTAGAAGTTATTAGCGAATCGTTCAATGATATATTTGACCTTGTTCGCTTTGTTCCAGACTCTTTTTTCAGATGCTTGTCTTCGAGCATACTCGATGGTTCGATTTTCGCTTCATTAGATTCCACATTGATTGTATTTTCGACAAGTTGTTTTAGAGGTTCGATAATTGGTTTAAAGTGCCTCTTCAATGCGACGTCTTCCTCCATTTGACCGGTTTTTAAAGAACGATATTTTTTGCGGATTGATTCGCTCGTTTTTACAATCTCTCTCGCAATCTTCTCACGATCGTCACTGTCAATCGTCGTCGTCATGTTGCGCTCGGACGAAAATTTTAGACGTTGCTCGATCGATGTATCGATAGCGACTAACCACTTTACGGTATTGCAAAATCGTTAAATCCTTTTCGATATCGTCCACTAGTCTGTAAACTGTCTTTATCAATCACTACAAATCCATACTCGTGTTGCCAACATTTCTGACAGAATGCGCGAAAATCGCCGTAAGACATGTCAGTATTTACATGATCGTTGTATACATGTTTCAAATTTGTACCATCTTTTTTAAATAAAATCAGTAAATTTGCATTATCCCGTATAAGATGCTTGGGTATCTTGGCATACGTTTGACAAAGATAGAAACAGTCGACGCTCGAGTGTCGACCCATTGCAAAGTACTCTCTTATCGTATCTTGCTTATCGCATGCCACGTCGTCAAAGATAAAAATGGAATTCGGAAGCGCCTCGCTCCATGGAATAACATCACTATTATTAGAGAATGTAAAATAACCAATTTCGTCGATCGATAATAGCAAATTTTCCAAATATCGATATTTCGGTTGTTGAAGTGATTTCGAGTATACGTACACATTCTCGAAATGTACACCGTGTGGACTTTCTATCAAACTTATCAACACGTTAGTCTTACCGCAATTCGAAGGACCGCAAATGATACCGCGTATAGTAGTCGGCAGCATGTTTCCATGCTTGCGTATTTCTTTCTCGGACATTACTCGTGTTTTATCGTCAAAATTTATCACTTTGATTATCGTCGCTTGTCGCGCGAACCGCATGTTTGCTCTCGCGAGTCTCAAATCAGATTTTGGAAAATGAGTCATCGGGGCCCTATTTATAGAGGTGCACCGAATCGAAACCGCTCAGTCTCAAAAATGTTTCTTCTTCTATCGGTTGACAGCGTTATTCTCGAGCTTACCACCGAGCAGTTACAGATTATCCCCAAGATTGTTTTACTGCGAGACTTTGGTAGCTACGTGGAACAATTGTGGGACAAGCTTCCCGAACATATAAAAGCTGACTCAGAGGTTCAACAGTATCGTCGATGCACGCGACATTATAATTTGCCGTGCCAACAAACACATTTCGACGGTCCAACACCGTTAATAAAAGATTGTGGCAAATGAAAGCAAAAATTATAAGAGGTAGCGGTTTGTTGAATCGTGCGATAAACGCACTTCCTATCGAATTACATATTCCAGGCTATAAGTTTTGCGGACCGGGAACTCATTTAGAAACGCGATTGGCTAGAGGCGATCGAGGTGTCAATCCATTGGATGCCGCGTGTCGCGAGCACGACATAGCTTATTCTGGAAGCAACGATCTCGGTCAACGACACGTTGCGGATAATATACTCGCCACGAAAGCGCGAACACGTATTACCGCGAGAGATTCGACTATTGGTGAGAAAGCAGCCGCTACAGCTGTTTGGGCGGCTATGAAAGCAAAGACAAAATTCGGTATGGGGATGAAAACAAAAAAATCATCGATGAAGAAAAAGACTGCGAAAAAACGAATACTTCCTATAGCGAAGCGCGGTGGTATCTTACCCATTTTACCATTATTGGGAGTTCTCGGTTCGTTGGCTGGCGGAGCAGCGGGAATCGCGAAGGCGGTGAACGATAGCAAGGCGGCGCAACGTCAGCTCGAAGAAATGCAGCGTCATAATCGCGCCATGGAAGGTCACGGTCTTTATCTCGCTCCATACAAGCGCGGACGAGGGTTCTCAACAGCGGCCAAGAAAAAAAAAACGTCAAAATAAAAATGCCTGCCGGTGTAACAACTAATGTACAATTGGAACAACTTGCAAGACGTATGCGTATACAATTTTTTAGAGGCGTTTTCATGCGCAATAATTTACCGATAAACGGTATACGGCGAAATGAGAGCGGTATCGTCCATTTGGATGACGTCGATGGTTTCGGTACTCATTGGGTTGCGTATGCAAAGAGGGGAGATCGTGTGGTATATTTCGATAGTTTTGGAAATCTTCGACCGCCCAAGGAATTAGTGCGATATTTTGGACAGAATGTTACAAATATAGAATACAATCACACGGCCTATCAGAATTATAATCAAAGTATTTGTGGACAATTGTGTCTTCGATTTCTTCAAACAGTCGATGATCGATATGAATTTAAAGCTTGACAATTCTCCGTCGCGTCTCAGTATTCGTTCGACAGTTTTCCAGCATGTCACTCACGCTTACGTTGACCGGCAAGAATAGCGTTCTTGCCGTAAACTACTTTCCGGCTATAGATTTAAGCGATGGCGATTACGAGCTTGGTTTAACGGATTTTGAAACTTATCATACGATATCGAACGTGAATTCTTGGAATAATAAATTTTATTTTGATAACGACGATAAGGAAATTACGATTCCCGAAGGATCGTACGAATTACACGCAATAAACGAATATCTCCGACGTGCAATTTTGCGACATCGACGCGTAGTTGATTCCAACGATATTGTTGATGGCGAAGAACACGATGAATATCCAATAATGCTTCGCGCTAATCATAATACGCTAAAAAGTGAAATCAAATGTGTCTATAGAATAAATTTTAGTAAACCGGGCAACGTTGGATCGTTGTTGGGATTCTCGTCGAATCGTATATTACAGCCTCGGATATGGCACGAATCGGATGTACCGATAAATATTATTAGCGTAAATATTATTCGTATAGAATGCAGCGTAACCACTGGCGCGTACAGCAATGACAAGCGCGTATACACGATACATGAATTTTCACCGAGCGTGCCGCCAGGATATAAGATATCGGAAACGCCAGCACAGATCATTTATCTACCGATCGTCGCACGGAGCATTACTGATTTAACGATACGCATTGTTGATCAAGAAGGACATTTGCTCGATTTTCGAGGAGAGGAAATTACCGTAAGATTGCATATACGGCGGCGGCAAAACTAAAGCGTTTGACAAATGAAATGCTTGTGTTGAACGAAAGCACGGAGCACGCGAGAGACAATATCTTTACGAGGGACAATATTTTTGCGAGAAGGCGAGTGACTGCGGTATCGGGTGACAATAATCAGATATCTGGTTACGCTAAAAATAAGCTCAGCGCGTTGAATCGCGAGTTTTTAAAATCATTGGGATTCGTCGTACGAAATACTTGAACGATATGATTGACATCTTGAATATCGGAGGCGAGCCGATCTTTGACGATCGTATCGTCCAGATTGAGACTCATACGTACAATCCATACGCCAACACAACGCTTGGATATAGCGACGAGATACGGATACCGATACAACATCAAGATTTGTACACGTTCCCATGTGAAAGTTTTCTATACGTCGAGGGAAAGTTGAAGGTGCGTAAAGTAGATGAAGGAGCAAGAGTGGTATTGGGAAACAATTGTGTCGCGTTTATGTTTGATGAACTTCGATATGAACTCGACGGTGTGGAGATTGACCGCAACAGAAACGTTGGAATAACTTCCACGATTAAAAACTATGTCTCTCTAACAACCGAGAAAGGTAAAATCTTGGAGAATGCTGCGTGGAATATGTCGCATAATGCTGCTGAAGCTTACTTCAATTTTTGCGTGCCGCTAAACCTACTATTGGGTTTTTGCGAAGATTATAAGCGAGTTGTGATCAACGCTCGTCACGAATTAATTCTGATACGTTCGCGCAACGACAACAATTGCATATTTGGACATGCTTCGGCTGAAGCTGATATCGAATTATTCAAGATACAATGGCGTATGCCTCATGTAATATTGAGCGAGGTCAATAAACTATCCTTGCTACGCGCGTTGGAAAGCGGGCGATACTTGAATATGAGTTTTCGCTCTTGGGATCTATACGAATTTCCTCTATTGCATAATACGACTAAGCATTCGTGGACTGTGAAAGCCGCCTCTCAGCTGGAGAAGCCGCGATACGTGATCTTTGCGCTGCAGACTGGCAGAAAAAATGCTGTGTCAAAAGATATTACTACATTCGACGACTGCAAATTGACCAACGTTAAACTCTATCTAAACTCGGAATTTTATCCCTACGATGATATGAATTTAGATTTCGATAAAAATAGATTCGCCCTCTTGTTCGATATGTACTCTCGTTTTCGCAAATCTTATTACGGATGTGATAATGATGATGTGCTATTAAACATTTCAAAATTTTTACATTGTGGTCCTCTCGCGGTTATCGATTGCTCGCGACAAAACGAGTCTGTCAAAAATTCCACCGTGGACGTGAGATTAGAGTTTGAGTGCAAGGAGGATATACCAGCAAATACCACCGCCTATTGTCTCATCTTGCACGATCGCGTTGTCGAATATTGTCCATTGACCAACGTAGTTCGTAAAATTACCTAGATCAGCAAATATCCCCTCCAATGTAAAAAAAAAATATATATAAAGATTGAGATTTTGACGATCGACAGCAGTCGTACATCGTTCTTGCAATCGTACAGTAATATTATCAGCATGATCGCGCCAACGTTTGTGGATCTGCAAGGATTCATTATCGGGAGAAACTTTGTCGTGAAGGAAGTAGCGATACTGAGAAATGGGTTTGTTCTTTCTCATTACTTTTTTGCAAGTCCCGTACCATGGCGTGCGCTTACAAAATCTGAGAGATGCCAAGCTTCATGGCTAATCGGACATCACCATGGGCTTCAATGGGAGGATGGAAACGTTCCATACAGCTTCGCCAGGCGTTTGATTACGAGAGCTGTGATGGGTGCGGCGGAAGAGGAAAATGGAGCATCTCCTATCGTGTACGTTAAAGGACACGAAAAACGAGAATGGCTGGCCGATATACTTGACGATGATGCGAGAAACGACGTTATTATTGAGACCTTGGATGCGGACTATGAAGATATCACTTCGTTAAATAAGCTAGATGTTACTAATACTATGCGCTGTGAAAAACATTTGAAAAATTGCGCTTTACAAAATGTATTTAAAATATTCAATTGGTGGACGAATCATCATAAAGATTCACCCAAACATTTTTTAGACTAAATTATTGTTAAAATATATTTTTATTCTCTTTTATTCTTCCCTTTTCCTCTTTCTTATCCCAGTATACGAGTATTAAATTTCAGTACGTGACGTTAGATAGCGGCGTCAGCCACCTTATCAGACTACAGATGTTACATTTCAGTACATGGACATAGAGTTTAAATATTTTAATGGTGTATAAATAATTGTTTTGTCGTTCAATAGCCGTTCGAAAGCTGTTCAGAGCCGTTCGATAGCCGTTCAAAGCCGTTCGATAACCGTTCGATAGCTGTTCAAAGCCGTTCAATAGCCGTTCGAAAGCTGTTCAGAGCCGTTCGATAGCCGTTCAAAGCCGTTCGATAACCGTTCGATAGCTGTTCAAAGCCGTTCGATAGCCGTTCGAAAGCTGTTCAGAGCCGTTCGATAGCCGTTCGAAAGCTGTTCAAAGCCGTTCAATAGCCGTTCGAAAGCCGTTCGATAGCCGTTTGATAGCCGTTCAATAGCCGTTCGATAGTGGTTTATCTATAATATATTATTCATATTTAAAAGACTTGTAGACAATTGTCCGCGGGAACGTGCTACCTTTGTTTTCTTATCAAGAGTTGAGAGTAAGCGTTCTTCGTAAGTGATTCATCACCTACTCTAAAATGTTCGAGACAATGTCTGGCCTGTCGTGGCTGTCACAACGTTTCGAGCAGCGAATAAAGAATACCGTGTGACGAGAAGTTTATAAGTTTATAAAAAGAAGTATTAAACATGTCTGAAACAGCCTGTACCTGCACATACATATATGTTATGCTGCCGCATTATCGGGTAAGTAGAATGTTCAATGTTTCTGTTATATATTTTGTCTATTTGTGGTATTAATTAATAATATATTTCAGCTTATTGAGGAAATTCGATTTTTAAATATCCAGGACCGGCGATACAAGCGGTGGTTGCGGCGCAATATGCGGTGGGAGCGGGAAAACATTTGGGGTGACACGCAAGAGGCACGCAAGTACGCGGAGTCGCATGAGTGGGCTTTCGAGGATATTTTCAATCTTCGGAAATTATTCGGCCTCGAGCCATATGATGAGATTGAAGTATGGTGAATATTGTAAGTATCTATTTTTTAAAAATTTGTATTAGATTTATAAAAATTAAATTCTTATACTAATAAGACTTGTATTTTTTCTGTTTCAGATGGAGCGTCGCCTTATTATTATATTATACATATTTTATATCTTTTTGTATATTTTATATTTTTATATTTTTATATTTTATATATATATATATATTTTTAAACACACACACACACACACAAACACACACACACATTTGTATTAAACATAAATTTTAAATAAATATTATTATTATTATATTTAAAAAAAAATGTCGATTATTTCTGCGCCTCCTTCTCCCACGTCCATGCATGCCTCGCGCTATCTCTCTCACACCGCCTTGCGAACGCCGTATTATCCGCGTGCATCCTTCGCGCTATCTCTCTCTTTCTCCCAAGTGCATGCCTCGCGCTATCTCTCTCACACCGCCTTGCGAACGCCGTATTATCCGCATGCATCCTTCGCGCTATCTCTCTCTCTCTTTCTCCCAAGTGCATGCCTCGCGCCATCTCTCTCCAACGTGCATGCCTCGCGCCATCTCTCTCCAACTTGCATGCCTCGCGCCATCTTTCTCTCTCTCTCTCTCTCTCTCTCTCTCTCTCCAACGTGCATGCAAACGCTATCCTTGTCTTACGCTCATATGGACGCCTCGCGCTATCCTTCTCCCACGCCTCCTCGCGGTATCGCGTTCCCTCTTCCTCGCGGGTCCCTCGCCTATCGGTTTCGCCGCGATCCCCCTCTTCCCCGCGGGTCCCTCACCTATCGGTTTCGCCGCGATCCCCCTCCCCCTCTCCGCGGACCCCTCGCCTACCGGTTAGGTTAGCGGGTCCCTCGCCTATCGGTTAGGACGCGGTCCCCCTCCCCCTCTCCGCGGACCCCTCGCCCATCGGTTAGGACGCGGTCCCCCTCCCCCCTCTCCGCGGACCCCTCGCCCATCGGTTAGGATGCGATTCCCCCGCGTGACGTCATACCCCCCGCGCCGGTTTCCCCTAGCCCCTCACCCCCCCTCAGAGGACCGTGGCTTAGAACCGGCCTTACTACACTACTCGCGCGCGCCGAAAACCGGTATCATTAGAGCGCGTTTCTGAATATCGGGACCAGATCTTCCGCACCGCCAGAGTCTGTAAGACGCCTGAAAACCGCCTAGATCCTAGAACGCTCAGAGAGAAAGAAAACGGGGTTGGGAGTACTCAGCCTCCGCCGAGAGTTTGCGGCATCTCCGAGAGCAATCCGTCCGAAAACCTTTAAAGAGAAGTACACGGGAACGGGCGTACTCGTCCCCGTCGAGAGTTCTCGACACCTTAAATAAATCCGACCACCTGCGTGCAACGGCAATCTTCCAGTGGTGGGGAGTTCCCTACGATCGACGGGTGTTCTCGTCGACCGTTGCACTCCCGAAATTCCACGGGGAAAGACCATCCCGACGTAATACAGAACGCACTATACGCGCTTATCTAAGACATCCGCGACCGCCATTTAGTCATCCGGACTCGCCATTGATACAGCGCACTAAGTCCCGCGCCGAGGGGTGATCCACATCCCTACCGCAACACCGATCGACATACGCGATCAATACATACGCGTCGAAGGACCGCCCACCGGCCCGACCGAAATTACCGCCCGGTAGCTAACGGCATCTGCCGAAATCGCGGTCCGCTATCCGTAATCGATATTCTATCGATCCGCCGAAATCACGAACCGCGCAACGCATCCGTGCGTTGCAGTAGATGCACCGCACCCGACACGACCGTAACGCTGTATATCCTGCATGTTACATTATACAGATTCACACATACTCACGCGCTTATAATCATTTATACACCGCACACCGCCGTATCGCCGTAAGGCGACCGCTTTACGCACACCGCTGTACACCGACACGCACTCACACGCTTGTACCATTCACTCATAGATATATACATAACGACACTCCATTCGATACTCTTGCGTACGAATAATTATTATTATACATTCTCGCGCTCACTCACTCGTCTTTCGTCTCGCACGCACACCTATACACATGCACACCTATACACGCTCACACACATAAACACACACACAGCGTGTACATAAACACCACAACACGAAATAAATTATATTCTACCTAACATCACTTTCGTTCGTTTCTCGATGCCCTTTCACGAGCCCCGGATCCCGACCGAGTTATCCGTCACCGCCTCGCGAAAGCGGTTTATTACATGCCGCCCGAACAGGGACCGTTTCAACCTGACCGTATCGAGAAGCGAACCCTATCTGAGCTAGACAAAAAGAGTGGGACGCGCAGAGATGAAGGGGTGGACTGACAACCTGTCAAAAACGCAGTCGATTGAAGTCACTATGAGCCGGGACCTCGACCACTGCGGATACACTCATGTCCAACGGAAGGTATTCGCGTACGCCGACGCGAACCCCAAAGAATTCAGGCCACGAGGCGTAGAGCCTGCAACCGCTGTTGGGCGCATGTGGTCACCGAGAATCGGTGACGCACAACAAAGAGACGCCGCCGACGACCGACCGTCCGCCAACCGACCCAGACGCTCGACATCGCTGGTGCGCTCGATGATATCCGACGAGGAGTATCCATGTACGTCGACGCGCACTCTGACGATTTCAGGTCACAAGGCGAAGAACCTGCAACCACCGTTGGGCGCACGTAATCACCGAGAATCGGTGATGCGCTCGGGTACCGACCGACCGACCGATACCAGTAGTATACAAAAGCATATGTTCTGGCTCACATTTTTCCTGCACCAAAAATCAGCTAAATAATACCAAAATCATTCATAAAAGACAACAAAAAGAAGAACTTCTAAAATATTGAAAGAAACTAAGGGCGTCCTTCGGACTAAACCTTTCAGGTGCTTGACCTGAATTAATAAAATATTGGAAAAAGAACCTTCCAAATATTGACAGAAATCCTAAATTCCAAGAGTGTTAAACTCCGAATCAAGACCAAAGAGTGTTAAACTCTAAATCAAGACCAATTATAATACAAGTCCAAGGGACGCTAAGTCCAAAGGACGCTTACGAAGTGATTAGATCCTTCTTATTTATCCAGTGGTTATGTGTATTATCAAAGCCTAGCCATTTAACATAAATTTTATTTCCTTTTCTTTTTAATATTTTTTCAACTAAATAGATGTTAGATGGAATTTTAGTTTTTTGTAGTTCTTGCTCATAAAAAGTTCCCTTAATTTCTTCACCTTTCATATCTTTAATATGATAATATAGGGGTATGTTTTTAAAAACTTTATCTATTACAAATATTTCAGTTGACCAATTAGGTGTATATCCTTTTTCAAACATATGCTTTAATTTATTAATCCTTATATAATCACCAACTTTGAATCGCATCTTCAGGTGTCTTTCAGGCGCATCCTTCGTACTTAGTCTTTCAGACGTCTTCTCAGACAGTTTACTAGTTAGTCTTTCAGACGCGACCCTTTGGGGCTTGTCAAGACGGCTTGACGCTTCACACGGTATCATTCCTATAGTTCTATGCTTTCTATTGTTATAAATATTTGACAAATTTGGTAATATATCAACCCACTTATAATTACCCTGTATACTGAATTGTTTCCACATTAATTCTTTGAGAGATCTATTAAATCTTTCAACAATTGTAGCTTGTTTATCACTATACGTTGAATAATGATTAATTTTATTTTGTTCCATGAGTTTTTTAAAATCTTTATTATAAAATTCTTTCCCATTATCCGTTTGTAGATTTTTTGGTGGTTTATGCTGTGAGTTCAGATCAACCCCTTGAGATAGGTTTTTAAAACAAATACTCATTGCCTTTGATACGCTTTCTCCAGTTTTATTTTTAACAGGAATTGTCCAAGCAAATTTGGAAAAAGTATCAATAATTGTTAATAAATATTTATATCCCCTATTAATTTTGGATATTCCCTTTAAGTTACCCGAATCCATTTCAACAAGATCAGCTTGCCAAAGATCATCGATTCCTAATGTAATAGTAGATCTTCTTGGATAATTTCTCCTTGCTGGTTTGTGTAATTCATCAATAATATCGTTTTTATTAACGGTCATTTATTACAGAATAACCTTTTAGCTTCAATTGTTTTAAGTACTTTTCACGTGGAAAGTATTTCAAATTTTTAATAAAATCTTTTTCACGTAAATGAATTTCTTCTTCAGATATTTGTCGAGCCTCAAATAAATGTAATAACTCACAATAAAAATTAAATGATAATTTATATTCTTCATGCCTATCCATTAATTTTAATGATGTTTTGAATTCATTATCTAATATTTCAATTATAACAGATATGACACTTATTATAAATAATGGTATAACAGCAATACCTGATAAACTTGATGCCACAAATATTGCTTTACTAAGTGATATACCAATTTTACATTTTAAAAAATACTTATAACTTTTTTGATAAACATAAATGTGCGAGCATAAAGAAAATAAACATTCGTTTTTTAAAATACTCTTCATTTATTATTAATAAATGTCCAAACATCATCTAAAAATGAAACATTTTAATTTTATAGATAAATATAAAAGAGGTGGCGGATTCTTTTCAAATGTAGTACGTGGTATAATTTTAGGAGAATCGGGTAGTGGAAAAACATTTTTATCTACTAACTTTGTCGCAAACAAATGGCTACCATATAGGCAATTATATGTTTATAGTCCATCTATAGACCAACCTACTTATGTAGGATTAGAGAAAGAGTTGGAAAAAAATAAATATGATATTGATTATTTATTTGAGAGTAATTGGGAAAAAATTTTACCGGTAGAAGAATGTGCATCAAATAGTTTAGTAATTTTTTATGATGGAATGCTGAAAGATCAAAGTAAAATAATAAGATATTATTGTGAAGGAAGGCATAAAAATATTAGTATTCTTGGATTATATCATAAATACACTAAAATAAACCCTATAATTAGAAAAAATTCAAATCTGTGGTTTATTTTTAATGAGTTTGGAGATAATCTCAGAAAAATACATGAAGAATTGGCTTCCGAATTAACGTATGAAGAGATTTGTAAGTTCTGTAAAAAAGCTTGATCAGAACCACATGGATTTTTGGGAATTGATAAAACAAAAAATGATAAATATTTCTTTCAAAAAAATAATGAATTAATATTATTATTATAAATGGGAAGAAATTTACGTAATGTATCAGACAAAGGACAACTGTTAAATACTAATTCAGAATTGTCGAATGCTTCACCATCGTCGTCAAATACAAAACCGTTAAATACAGACTGTACACATAGGATGTTAAATACAGACTGTACTCATAAGATGTTAAAACCACTTAACAAACCTCCAGTTCTTGAATGCAAATCTCCAGTTTTTAACATGAAAACGGGGTTTAATTTTGGAAATAAATCATTTAAAAGTACATATGAAATGATGGGTACAACTCCACAAGAACTGGCTGAAATAGAAAAGAAGCAAAATGAATTAAGAAAAACATTTCAAAATGCAAGAAATTTAAATACTAAAAAAAGTATAGATTTAGAGGAAAAAAAATAAACCAATAACTTCTAGACTGAATGAAACGAATAAAGAAATTAACATATTGATTGATAAACTGGACTCGAGTCTAAAATCTGCGCCTGAAAGGCTTAGTCCAAGGGATGCTTAATCCAAGGGTCGCTAAGTCCGAAGGATGCTTAGTCCAAGGGACGCTTAGTCCGAAGGACGCCGCAGATGTACAACCTTATCAAGATACCAAATTTGAAGAAATAATAAAAATCCTTAAAGGTTATACAGAGACTGACGATAGTGATGAAGTATTTGAAGAGACCTTCGAGCACCCTTTGGACGCGGTATCATCTGTTAGCTCGAGTCATTCACATAAAAAATCAACTTTTCCAGTGTCACCAAGAATTAAAGAAGAAGGGGGTCCTTTATGGAATAAATATAAAAACCATCTTTATGGTGAAACGTTTAGATTCTGGCATGACAGAGACAATGATGATAGGTTAATGATAGGGAATAAAACTGTAAGAGTAACACAAAATGATAATCTTGTTTTTTATGATGATAATAATATAAAAATAGTAACTCAACTTACTAATCCTTTAATAAAATTATTAACAGAAAAAAAGTACCATATAATTTCAAAGATATTTATGGTGAAGATGCTGTTACGTCCAGACTCAAATAAAGGAAGAGTCAGCGGGAGGGCGTAACCTACTTACCTCTACACAAACGCTAGACGATGCGTGTCCTAGAGTCGAACGAACAGACCAGGGCCCCAGATAGGTCAACGACCGGAAGGGTCGCTCTTACTCTATCGAAAGGCCGTTCGCTCGGCGGTCCCTTTTCTGGTAAAGGAACTGAATCCTTATTACCCGGGACGGGACTTTGTTCGATTTCGGTTAACAGGAAAGAGGTCGGGTTAATAAATTGCTCGAATTTAAAGTTTAACTTTACATTTATTCAAAAATAAAAACGAATAATTTTAAAAGATAGAATTTAATAATGAATCATCTAATTCAATTTAATAAACTGTTATTATAAAATAAACTTGCTTAAGATCTAATAGGTTGTGCGTGAATGTGTGTATGTGGATGAAAATTGTGTTCTTGCGGGTGTTACAAAAATACGGAGGACATCAACCGGAATTAAGCGGGGAAACTAAAATTTAAATTCCGGTTGGAAATTTACAATAAATAGTTTTAGAAAAATTACATGAAATAAAAGTGTGAGTAGAATGATGAGGATAGAAAAATTATTAATTCGCGGACGATCGAGCCAATTCCTTCTTAAGCCGCCTATTGCGACGATTCCGCGAACATTTGGTAGCCGCTCGCGAAGATCGTTTTTGTCTTTCCACTAAGGAAAGAGTAATAATGAATAATAATATAGAAAAATCACGAGGAAATCCCTAATTTGAGAAACAATTCTTGGAGTTTTTCTTTATTTAATTAAATGAAAAGCTCTTAGATCCAGAAAGAGAGAAAAGAAAAAGGAAAGTTTATATATTTATCCTTATTATATATATATTTATATATATATATATATATATATATATATATATATATATATGTTTTATAATAAAAAGAAAAATTTTACTGAATGACATAGAAGACGGGAGGTATAACAAATGAAATCACGAGTCGCTCCGCGAAATGCAGGTGACCCTTGGTGACAGGTAGGAAGTTGCGAGTCGCCCTGTAAATCACAGGTGACCCTTAACAATAGATAGGAAATCGCGAGTCGCTCTGTCAAATACAGGTGACCCTTGGCGACGAAGGAGAATCACGAATCGCTCTGCTAAATGCAGGTGACCCTTGGTGACAGGTGGGAAGTTGCGAGTCGCTCTGTAAAACACAGGTGACCCTTAACAACAGATAGGAAATCGCGAGTCGCTCTGTTAAATACAGGTGACCCTGGGCGACGAAGGAAAATCACGAGTCGCGCTGCTAAATGCAGGTGACCCTTGGTGACAAGTAGGAAAATCACGAGTCGCTCTGCAAATGCAGGTGACCCTTGGTGACAGGTAATATAAGATCCAAGGTAATATCCCAGAGAAGGGGGTAGAAGGGCTAAAGGAGAGAAGGCCGAATAGGAAAGTAAGTTGAGATTGAAACGTAAATGATTGAAGTTACTGATTGATTTATTATAATTAATAATCCAAGAATTATTTCAAATACACAGATGTGAAAGAGAAAGAAAACAGATTTGAGAACATTCAAACCACTTACTACTTATCGAGTATGTTGGTAACTGTTTGAGATTGAGCGTCTCCAACGGGAGCGCTCGAAAATTGGCGCGTTAGCGGCTATCTCGCGCGGCGCGCGGCTCGCCGCAAATCAGATCACGCGCAAACAGCGCCGCTGCACGAATCACGCCAGGCCCGCGGCATCGCTCGTGCCGTCGAAGCGGGCCACACAGCGGTCACCCGAGAGAGCTAGAATTAATAACAAATGCGAATAACAATGTTCTAATTTTCCGAATCATCGCAAACAACAACCGGCGCGATCTTTTGAGACAAACACGTCGAATATTCTAGAAGCAGCAAAAGAACGGTTGTATATAAGCTCTCTCGGGGAACCGCCAGGCGCACTCGATCGAGATTTATCCGAGACAGTGTGTGAATATCGTTAAAACTATCGCTAAAGAAAAGTCGCTCGCTTTTCCAATTCGTATTCTCGCTTACGAAACGCGAAGTTTCCGAGTCTAACAAAAAGAGATTCTCGTCGCTCGCGATTAATCTCTCGCAGTTAAACCGCGCCGTTCATTCCGTCGCTCGCGGAATCGCGCCGTTTATCATCGCTCGCGATATTCACGATATATCCGCCGCTCGCGGAGAGTATCTTTGCGCGTCCGGCACAAACGCGATCTCGCAGGGCTCCTCTCGCCCACGTCCACTTCTTTCTCGCACAGTAACAAATGAAAATCAGACAATGAAAGGCTCCGAAGGGCGAGGCGAGTTCCGATAAATCGGCTAGAGCTCGACCTGGCTGGTTGGAATGCGGTTCGCAGTCTCTGCAGTCACTTGGCACAAGGTCTTCCAAATTTGCACTGAATGTCTAAATTTTTATAACTTGCACCAAACAACGTTGTCGAGACACTTAGAATTTGTATGAAAATTTAAAACTGAAGTCGAAGTGATTATGGAGAACTAACAAAATTGAGAAATGAATAGAAGTGTGAACTGTGAATTGAACTGAACAAAAAACTGTACTGACTAAGGAACTGTAATGCCTAATGAACTGTAATGAATGATGACTGTAATAATAGTGCCTCCGCGAGGAATGGTTCGGAGTATATTAAGCCCTTTGCTCCTCCTCTCCATTGGCTTTGTTAATATTTTTTCACGAATTGAATTTTTTAATCACGCCCTCCAATGTTACTGGGGGCGTTGCCTTTAGCATAGGAGATGTTAGAACCTTAGGTATTGGTGAAGGCTTTTGTTTACAGAATTAGGTTCGCCCAATGGAGAGTTGTTGCAATTGAGTAAGAGTTATGCCTTTTATTATCTACTTGAGTTTATCTTAACATAGATATCGCGTAACGGAGATCTGTCAAGCGAGCGCACGTGGTATCATTTTTACCGTCCGTTTCGTTTTTCATTTGGATTCCTGGTACCGAAATTGTTTATTACGAGAGCTGTCAAGCGTAGTTTAGATTCGTAAGAGAATTTGTCACCCGAGCTTCTAGTGGTTAATATTTACTGATTAATTTGTTTATCTTCTTAGATCAGATATGCTCTAGTTTCCTTTTTGTATCATATATCCTTTCAATTTTTGTTTTCAAAAAGTTTGTCTCGCCTTTCAGTTTCCATTTGTTTATTTCTAGACATAGTGCGCTCTTAAGATACCGCTAATCTCTATTCACGATGAAAGAAAAGAATCGTGGAGTCCGCTGGACGTAACAATGTTATAAAAAAGTATAAGAAAATAATTTATAAAACTAATGCAATTTATAAAGATAATGATCCTAGCAAAGGACCAGCTTCAAATAAATATACAAAATGGGAATATATTTTGAGATATTTATGGGAAGAAATGGGTGAGTCAAAAATTAGAAAAGGAAGTAAAAAAGGGGGTGGTTTTATTAATAAACTTTCAAATAAACTAACCGGAAAGGTTCCAGAAATGCATTTACTGGGATATAATGCTTGTGGACCTTTTACAAATGTTGAGGAGAGATTAAAAAAGGGGTGGAAAGGAATAAATCCTTTAGGTGAACATTGCAAACAACATGATCTTTTTTATTATACAAACCCAAATATAGATTATAGTGAAATAAAGAAAGCAGATAAAACTTTACAAGAAACAGCGTGGATGAGAGTATTGTCACCAGATGCTAGTAAGTCAGAAAGATTTTGGACGTGGGTTGTTACAAATGCCATGAAATTAAAAACAAAATTAGGAATGGGATACATGAGTGAAAAAGATTTGTTATCATTATTAAAGAGGGCATTGGAAATATATAAAAAGAATTCACAATTAGCTAAGAACATTTTAAAATATTATGAAGATCAAAATCATCCATATAAAACAGCTGGATTGATGTCAAGCAAGACTATTGAGAACTTAGGGGGTTTTCCTTGGTTAGCAACTCTCCCAATGATTTTTGCTGGTTTATATTATCTTATGAGTTCGGGTATGGATATATATAGAACAGTTAAAGAGAACAAATTTCTGGATGAAATATTAAAAGAACAGATTAGAAATAATAAGGCATCCGAAGGCTGCGACGAAGGACTAGCCCACCTAGATAAAATTCGGGCAGATAAAATGATGCCATTTGTACATTATAATTTCGATGTCCCGCGTGAAGAAACTTTCAACACACCAAAATATCAACCATCACTTTTTAAATATCGTTATTAAATGGAATTAAACCTATCATCTTATCAAAAACCAAAATTAAAGAAAGCTTGGTTTTATGATACAGGTGAAAAAATTAAATTGAATTCAAAACATGTTAAAAAAACAAATACTGATTATTATGGACTATTTCCATCATTATCTATTAGAAATGCAAATAAAGTATTTAGACAAATGGAAAATAATAAAGGTGCAGAACTCAGCCTTTCTAAAAAAGAAGTTGAAAATTTAGTATTAAAAGCTTTATCAGATGATGATATAAAACAATATGTAAAAAAACTTAAAATACTTAATTTTAGAAACGTCTATTTAAATTTAAATGAATTACCTAAGAAAATTAGAAATAATGAGTGTGGTATTGTTAATCTTTTTTTTCATTGGGTTCGCTATTTCATTTTGATTCTGTGGAGGGAGATGCGCCTATAGAATTGAAAAATTATTTCAGGGGAAATAGACTCATTATGAATACAAAGAAAGTACAAAAGAAAGGTGATCCAGCTATTTGTGGTTACTTATGTATAATAATTCTTTATTTGTTGGGAGTTAAAAAAATAAAATGGAAAGATATAATAAAAACAATCGGAATAGGTGATATTAAGGATGTTTTATACTATAAGCGTCCTATAGACTAAGCGTCCCTTGGACTAAGCCTTTCAGGTGCTTTTCGGGTGCCTTTCTGGCGCGTCTGAAAGTAAATGACATTGATGTATTACCTAAAGTGTAAGACAAAAAACAAAATCAATGCGTGAGCAAAAAGAAAATAAAAATGGTAAATGAAGATTACATACGTAAAATATAACAAATATTTTGATAGCAAATTGAAAGCTCCAAAATGCAAAAAAAATAAATCTTATAAATGGCATCAAAACATAGTTCACATCAAGACCTTTTGTTTGAAAAATATCAAGATAAAATTATGAAATTACAGTACAAGTATATGTATCCTGAAATTAAAAGGCATGGCAAGGAATATGATTTTCATATAAAATTTAATGATAAACATGGTTTTATGCCAAACAAAACAAGAAATTTACCAAAAATACGAGTTACAAAGGAAGATAGAAGTGCTTATCCTGAAGGTACAACTAGCTTTTTAGTTAACAATTATTTTGCGTACATGTGGAGTTTGATTAAAGTTTCAATGTTCAATACTGAGTTGGATAATAATTATAACGTTGGTCATGTTAGTACATTGAAAAAGCGCGCTAATATTTCAAACGAAGGCGAAGAAAGTGGTCAAGCAAGTGGTTTTATCGCTGAGAAAAAATATGGTTTGATTAAGGATGATGGTTTGTTTTATCCTACAATTGATATGGGAGATTTAATTCCTGGTTTCTTTGATGATATAAGTAGGCCTATATTTGGTGTAGACATACACATTGTAATGACTTTAAAAGATGATTTGAGTGACTCATTGTTTACGTTTAGTGACGCCGAAATAACCCCGCCTCGTGGAAAAATTAATTTAGAAAGTTATCGTTTAAAAGTTTGATATATTAAATATGATGAAATTACAACGACAAACTTGATAGACGAATTGAAACATTTTAGTTTAGCTGGTAAATATGCGTTTACATATAAATGCTTTCAGTGTGTAGAATATCGAGGATTACCAGATTTAAATACTTTACGTATGCCCTTAAATGATTTTGTTTTTACTCAGGAACCAAACTTGGCATTTGTTTTCTTTATAAAAGATAAATTTCTGTACGACCAAAATGAGAATCCAACAAATTGGGACCATGCTAATATTAAGAATATTCAAATATTGTATGGAGAAGAAAGACATCCTTCCGAACCTCAAAATTATGAAATTGAAAAAGGAGATTATTACGAGTTGTATCGTTCAAGTTCAGAGTACGATGAAGCATTATATGGTCCTGATAGAATGATTTCTCAGTTTCACACGGTTGACAATTTTATAAAATATAATTGCTTTTTTAATATTGATTTGAGGAATAAACCAAAGAGTATTTCCACTGTGGAGAAATTACCAAAAATTTTAATTGCTGATTCTTCCAAATCTTTCAAGGGATTAAATTGTTACGTAGTATTTGTAAACCAAAAGACTATAGATTATGATACGGTTATGAGTAGAATGATAGTTCAATATTTTTAATTAATTTTAAATTAATTAAATTAAAATCTTTAGATATACATAAATTTATAATTTATAATTGCTAATAAATGCTGTACAAATTAAAAGGAAATTTAAAAGTTGGGGTATCCTTTAGTTTCGATAAATTTAAACACATAAAGTATGGTGAAATAGGATTGGTAGATATATATATTTCTGGAGATGATAACGCGCCAAAAAGTCTAAGCGTCAAAATGGTGTCTGAGGGGCACCTGAAAGGCGCCGAAAAGGCTAAGTCCGAAGGATGCTTAGTCCAGGGAGCGCTTAGTCCGAAGGATGCTTTATCATCTGAAATTACATTTTTATTTGTGCCGGAAGAACTAAATTTAGAGGATGCGCCTGAAAGGCGCCTGGAAGGCTATGTCCGAAGGATACTAACAAAGTATACAATAACTATTAATTTAGGCCAAGGTCTTAATTCAGCTGAAGATATTCAAAGGAATGTCATATATAAAGTTAAAAATATTCTAGAAACAGAAAAAAAGAACTGGGCACCAAAATATAAAATTGATTTAGAAATGAGTTCTATTAGCGTTGAATTTGATAATTTGTGAACAAAATATTTGACGCAATAGAATCAAGGGTATTAAACTCTGAAAATGAAGGACTTTCTCTTATTAAAAAAGAACCTGGTAAAATTGTAACGGTTCACCTTTCCCGTACGCCGCGGATCAAGGTTCGCCGGTGCCAGGATTCGGGAGAAGGGGGAAACTCCAACTTACTTTACCTCGGTATAAGCGGTTTAAACAATTATGTTTATTTAAGCGATTCTCAACATCTAACACTGAGCTATATTATAAGTACAATGCAACATGCGGGAGCGGTGCGTACAGAGTTTCGCGTGAGCGCTTGTTATTCACGATGCGTCATGCAAGAGCGGTGCGTACAGAAATTCGTGTACAGGGTTTCGCGTGGAGCTCGGGAAGCGAGCGTGGCTCAAGCGGCCGTGTTCTGCAATCGCGAGGTTCGCATGCAAGCAACTGTTATTCTAAGCGGAACAGACAGATCTTAAATGCTACAGGTGTCGCGTGGCCTTCGATCGTAATTCCAACGGCCTGACTACCTTATCCTTAGAAGGACGGGGCGTCGGCACTTTCTGCGGCCTACCCTTAGAAGGGCTGGCGCGCTTGTGTAGTCTGAAGGCCGTGCGTACAGGTGGAGTCGGCTCTACAATTATAATGCGCGGTACATACAGTGCGGGCTTACGATAAAAACAGATCGCGGCGTATACAAGGCGGTACTAGAATCTATCAGGACGCGGAGACCGGAGCGGTCTTACTGGTTACGGTATATGTACAACGGTCTTACAATATAGCAGGTCGCGGTATATGTACAAAGCGGTATTACAATCTAACAGGTCGCGGTATTTATACGGAAAGATACACGGAGACCAAAGTGGTCTTACGGTAAAAACGGTCGCGGTATATACAAAACGGTCTGACGGTATAACGCGGTACGGACTTATCAACTAACAGGAGGCGCCGTTCCAGCAACCGGGAAGCCCGGCCTAACTACGGGAAGCCCGTAGCCTGGTATAACGCATGGTATCAGGATGCGCCGTCCTAGCAACCGGGAAGCCCGGCCTAACTACGGGAAGCCCGTAGCCTGGTGTAACGCGGGATATCAGGATGCGCCGTCCCGGCAACCGGGAAGCCCGGCCTAACTACGGGAAGCCCGTAGCCCGGTGTAACGCGAGGTATCAGGGTGCGCCGTCCCAGCAACCAGGAAGCCCGGCCTAACTACGGGAAGCCCGTAGCCTGGTATAACGCGAGAGTCGGTTCAGAATCCGGAGAGTTGTACGTGACAGGAATCGGGATCGGGAACTGGTAACGCTACGCTTGCCGGAGCGGCTTATATACCGGCGGCCGGCCTCCCACTCACGCGAGTCGGCGCGTGGTGGGGCGGCCCCACGGTGGAGCCGAGACACGGGTGTAGAAGTTTAGGGGCGCCATAGGCGCCGAGCCTCAGAATTGCGGGCGGCTGGTCGGCCCGCGAGGCTGGTAACGTATCGTTACAAAATTAATCTAGGTTTACTAATCCAGGGTGTATTTGCTATTCAAAACTTAAAAAATCTTATAGAAGAAGAAAGAATAAATCTCATAGAAGAAGTACCGCTAGCTTTTGATATAAACAAATTTAAATTTGAAAAGAATAATAACGAAACAAGGGTATATAGTCCTGTAAAATTAATAATAACCCATCCTGGTAAAATATTTGATATTCCACAATATGCTGTTATAGAGTCGGGTAAAGAAACTTTATTCAAAGGGGAAAATCAGAAGGGAGTCACTCTTAGTTCAGGTCAAGCATCTGAAAGACACCTGAAAGACGCCGAAAAGGCTAAGTCCAAAGGACGCTTAGTCCAAGGGACGTTAAGTCCAAAGGACACCCTTGATATGTGTGTATATTCAAATTTTGTGGAAGGACCAATATTTAGATTTGTTGCAAATAAATTACCTGCTTATATCAAACCCGCGAATGTAATGTATTTTCGTTTTGGAGATAACATAGGTCTATTTGATAAATTAAAACTTACTTTCGAAGGAGAGTGTCTGAACTTAACTCAGGTCAAGCCCGTAAAAAATGTGAGCGTGATGGTTGACTTACATGAAACAGAATGAAATAATTTTCTTATATAATTATAAGCGTCCTAAGCGTCCTAAGCATCCCTTAAGAATGTTTCCAGTATGGAAAAAATATTAATTGAAAGAAAAAAAGAACATCTTAAGCAGGTTTACAAGTGAATTAACACTGTGCCAGTGACCTGCTAGGACATTGCCGAAGGGAGCGTCTGAAAGACTAACAAGGAACCTTCGGCAACGCAAAAATTCAAAAAAATCTGAAACTTTGCATAATTATAGAGTAGTAGTCCCTAATAACGAAACGATTTTTTGTTGGTGCTAAAAATCGGTTTCAGGTGTGAAAACAACCCTTTAGAAAAAATCAGTTTTTACATTCCGAAGCGAATATTATTGAAACAAAAAGAAATATGAAAAAATTGTTTAAACAAAAGTTTTATGGTTTCAAATGTACTTTAATATAATTTGAAAATTTTTTCAAAATATTAAAGAAAAATATTGAGTGGTAGGGATATTTCGAAAAATTTAAAATCCGGATACGCCATTGTAAAGTACATTTGAAACCATAAAACTTTTGTTTAAACAATTTTTTCATATTTCTTTTTGTTTCAAAACTTTGTTACAGTTTCATCGTATCTAAAAGCATACATTTTAAACCGCAATCCAACCCATTCTCTTAAAGCTATCCCGAGATATTCATCTTTGAATAAACCGATTACTTTTTTATTTACTTGTGGCATCCAATCGATTTTATAATCACTCGTATCAAAATAATGTATGTTGTTTTTTATATCCATGTAAAGATCATCTGTTTCCATATAAATAATAAATGATCGGGGGCCTCTAGTGGCTCAGGGAGTAGCGCGCCTGACTCACATCCCAGAGATCTCGGGTTCGATTCCCGACTCGACCCTGGCCTGCGCTTTCCTATTTTTCCTTCCCTACCACCTCCCAAACAAATTCCTTCCTTCTCTCCTTCCCCAAGAGAACGTACTCACTGAAATTTATAATCTAATATAACCTGTTGTTGGCCCGAATATATTGATCTACCCCTGATCATATTGGCCATTTAAATATTAAGAAGAAGAAGAAGAAGAAATAATAAATGAATCAGTATCAGAGTTCCTAACAATTTAACTTTATCACCATAATTCTTTTTCAAAAAATTATAATAAAACTTATACATCAATAATTTTGATAACTCTAAAACAACAAACCCACCATATATAGGTTTATTTAATGTTATTTCTTTCTTTTTCCGATACACGAGAACTTTATATCATCATCTATTATTTGTCTATCTTCATAATTTTTACACCTTGCAAAATTTTTATATGAATAAAACAAGTCCACTTGACATCTGTTTCTTACCTGTTCCATTTGTTTTCCATATACCGAATTATTCATGAGTTTAAAAAAGTCCTTTTCAAATCCGTTTTTAGCTTCTTGTCTAAGTTTTGTGTTTAAGTCAATGTAAGGTTTCAACCAAGCTTTTTGTCTAAATGATATTATTTTTTTATATCTTTTAAGATTATTCCTTGATTAAGACATTCTTGTAACATTCGGTAATCAATTAAATAATTATTCTTTGATTTTAACGTGCACATAAGTTTAGTACCAGTTGGTATTTTACCAATTCCTTTAGATATCACTTCTTTTTGATATTCGGATAATTCGTCATAACTAGGTACATAATGTTCGGGTAACATTGGATAATTTTTAAATTTATCATGTAATTCCAATGGGATATCCAAATCAACGAGAAATGTATAACCATATTCCCCATCATAGGGTAAGCTCTTAATTGTCTCAAGAGTGAAATCATTTACATCTTCATATTTAAATTCTCCTATAGAAAGGGGTTGACTAAGCGCATAACCACATAGATTATTAGCATCCAAGTATAAAATATAACTAACATGCTTTTTACTGTTATATATACCGTTTTCTATTGCTTTTTCTTTGGATAGTTTAACAGTCTTTCCAATTTTATTATCATAAAAGTAACAATTATTAGCTAATGCATATCTATGTGGAATCATAGATATTCCACCTCTTATTCCAGTTTCATATGTTTCGTACATTTCTCTATCTGATAATAATTCTAATGTTTGTTCAGTGTATTTTAATGAAGCATCATTAGCAAAATGCGGAGCAGATATATAATATACAGGGTCAAGTCCATATTCTTTATAACATTTTTCTCTAAAGTTGTTAAAAACATCATGTAATAAAACAGTATCTAATTTCAAGTATAAATTATGATATTCTTTTACATTGTTGCATTTAAAATGTCTATATACTTTATGCGCAAATTTAAGTTTAGGCGGGCTCACATTTTCATCATTTAAAGTTGAATACCATTCTTTACTTTTGCTGGGCAAATATAACTCATACATTTTAGCATAAGAGTCCATCCATTCATACATATAAATTCTTTTTTGTAGAACTAAATGTAAGTCTTCTTTTTGAAATCTCTTTAACATAGTTTTAAATTTAGAATAATCAACAGGTTTAAATACATTTTCATTACACTTTTTGCATCTTCCAATCATTTTAAGTACATCATGTTCGTTTATAGGAAGTAACTTCATATTTGTTATTTCTTGAACAGATTTGCAGTGTGAACAAAAACAATCGTTTACATCGAGTAAGTTTTTAATTAATGAATCTAAACTTTTGTCCATAAATCTAAATGTATCAATGAATCTCACCTCCATATGTATATTATTAATATCTCCTTTCTTTTTAATGATGGTTTTCGAATTGCATTTTTTACAGGTTTCAATAATTTCATTCTTATATTTTTTATTGCATTCTTTACATTTTGATACGTCATACTGTTGTTCATATTGATCAACAACTATGTTATTTATGGAAATTGTAACATAATTTTCTTTTGTGTTTGGCATTATATTCAAAGCTTTCTTATTTTTCCGTGTGTATTTAGCTCCTAGTTTCAGAATCCATCTTAGAAATAATTTAGAATCGTATTTCAAATTATGAAATAATATTGGTACAAAATTTGGTAATCTTAGTTTTAAGTTGCAGTTGCTATGCGCTGCTCCTCGATAACGTCCTGTATAGTGATCGTGATCTCTTACTTTTATTAATTTTTCATTAAATTCATTATTTCTTAATTTCATATTTGCAAATTCACCATTACAAATATGGCATTTTTTAGCTTCTCTGAAATTGTCAATATCTTCTTTTGTCATTGCTATTGGTTTATTTACTTTTCTAAGTTCATAATATCTTTTTGCATATTTAACAATAAGATTATTAAATTCATTCATTAACTGTTCAACACTCCCATTATTTATTAATTGTGTTTCGTCTATTGTATCAAAGCAGAAACTATTCGGCTTATGTTCATGAATGACATTCTTCATAATTGATTTTTGTAATGTTGCTTCGAAATCTGAACTAACTGTATATGGGTGATATTGCTCCGCACCTATGGAAAAATATTGTCTATTTAATTTACTAGGCATTTTTATCTTTTGTTTTTCATATATACACAGAGCAACATGATCATTATACTTTTCTTCTTTCTCAAACGAATCGTTGCATTTTTCACATATGTATCGCTTTCTGCATTGTTTTGTTATTTGTCCTTTTAATAAAGCACTCATATTTTTAATTCCAACTACATGCTCTTTGTATATTAAAAGATTTATACATTTTCTATCTTTATAATTATCACTTTCAATAGCTTGATCAATAGTAAACGACGAACCTTTGGTTCTTGAATTCTTTGCATTCGACTTACCATTATTCTCGTCTACTCGATAAACATTTATAGCTATATTTAAAAAAATCTTCATATTTTTTCATATTTTCTTTTATAATTTGTACGGGATAATTCATATTTAACATTTCATACCTCGATATATCATATTTGGAAGATCTTTCTTTATTATCATCAGCGGGATTAAGTATACTCTCTAATGCATACTCAAAGCATCTAAGATTTTCTTGATTCTCACATTTAAATTTATTAGTTTTTCTATTGTTAACATTAATGCAGCATTTTTTTGCTATAATATAATTGGGTAATTTAACATAAGTTCCACCTCGAAGAGGGGTGTATTTATCGGACTGTAAATCAAGTTGAATAACTCTATCAAACACAAACTTGGTGTTTTTTGCATTAAAGCTAGCAAATTTATTTAAAATGATATTATTTATAATTTCTATTATATCAGATATTATATCCTCAGATAAAATATGCTCAACATTACTGTAAAAATAATGTGTATGTAAGTCAATTACATTACCACATAAATCCAATACATGATATTGCACCTTTGCAACTAATTTTACTGTTACAGCTGTATATTTTCTAAATCCAGTTCGTATTTTATCTTCTACGTATGATTTAGTTCGTTCAAGAAATATACTTAAATCATAACTATTTATATCCGAATAGAATGTATAATCGACAACCATGTCATTCCACGCACCATTAGCTCTCACAATTTTGACTTCTTCTTCTTCATCGCAATAATTGTTTGGTAATTCTTTGAAGTCTTTTGATTTATTTATAATTCCATCTGTTCAAAATTGAATCATTAAAATGTCGTTTCTAAATTTTGCCGTTATATTAAAACGATTGCCTCAGAAAATAAAACACGAGCGAGAACAACCAAGCGTCGCGGTCACCCGCTCGGTGCGTGATCGCATTCTTAGATTGAAAAACCGTGACAAACACCTGATTCGAGAATGTTCGATACCGAAAAACTTATTCACATCGGCAGAATGCGAGTTTCCGCGGTCGGTCGATTTAGTCTGCCTACGACAACGATTCGAGCTGGTCGATAGCAATCGATCATAGTTTCGAATATCATCATTTCTCGTGTGATATTCTTTCGTGTCTTATTCTCGCTCGTGTCGCGTACGCAGTAGGCTTACTCGTCTCAAATCGGTCCGAATTGTCTCGCCATACAATCGCATTCATATTCTCGCGGCGGTCAATTCGGTCATATCTCAAACTTTATTATTCACTCAGTTAGTGCTAAGACATCGTGAAAGTTAAGTGTTAAGAGTGTGGAGTCCGAGAGTCGACGCGCGTTAACCGTTCCGCGAATGTCCTTTGCCTCGCGCCAAGCAACACCCGGCGTTCGCGTGCAAGATTTCCGCTCTCGCGAGAGTTTCTAGCAAGAAGCTCTTAATCAAGATTTCCGAACCGCGAAAAAGGGCAAACATTAACAGGACATTTGAAGATCTCCGTCGGAATCGCGGAATACGTGCCGTCGCTCGCTCCTATTAGTCAAAATAAAAAGTACATTTCTTAACATCTGCACTCGACTCATTTCAATCTCCTTATCCTCCAGCGGATCTACGGATTCGCGTAACACACCGCTTCTCGCTCATCTCTGAGCGTCTCTCTTAAGATTCGGGCGAACTCGTCGAGGTCGACTTCCGAACACCATCTTTTCTTTTTCTCGGTTGAGAAAAAATATTTTCATGAAAAGGAAATTCGTTACTACTTGATGACTCCATTTATTAGCGAAAATTTTTATCAACATAATTTTTAGAGTTAACATTCTTAACATTCTTAAATCTGTGAAAGTTCTGAATATAATTCATCATTTTGTTGTAATAGTTCATTAATAAATTTATCTAATTTGATATGCCATTCTAGTTTAAAATGTCTAGTCATATATCGTTTTGGAACTTCTTTAAAGCATACATCACAAGCAATTTTTTCATTTTGAAGTTTTTTACATTCATAACAGGTGTAACTGATTTCATATTTTAACAAAATTACAATGCGGTTTAATAATTTGACATGTGGAACATTTCCTCTCCATTTATTATTAGGTGTACAAATAAGTTTCCGCCGTTTGACAAAAGTTGGCGCCACCAGTAAGTTATGGTTAAAATTGTCAGATGTAAAACGTCCTTATCGTAAGATTGGACATCAGTCAATAACATAACCTTAAAATATTAGTGATTTTTTTATCACTATAATATATTCTTCTGTGTGCGAAAATGTCGAGTTTTGAGCCGAAAGTGTATGAAGACGCGGAATTGGAAGCATTATTGGATCAAGATTCGTGCCAAACGCAAGAAGAACTTGCAGTTACATTGGGAGTGACTCAACAAGCAATTTCACATCGGTTGAAATCATTGGGATTGATTTAAAAACAAGTGTCCAATCGTGCAATGTCCAATAATGCGGTGTCCAATCGTACAATGTCCAATCGTGCAGTGTCCAATGATGCGGTGACCAATCGTGCAGTGTCCAATCGTACGGTGTCCAATCGTGCAGTGTCCAATCGTGCAGTGTGCGTGTCCAATCGTGCGGTGTCCAATCGTGCAGTGTCCAATCGTGCGGTGTCCAATCGTGCAGTGTCCAATCGTGCGGTGTCCAATCGTGCAGTGTCCAATAATGCGGTGTCCAATCGGAGTGGCCTTCACTTGGACACAGTACAATTGGACACGGTGCAAATGGACACGTTGCAAATGGACACGAAACTTTGCACACGGCTCAATTGGACACAGTGCATTTGGACACAATAATTTTTGACACAGTAGCTTTTGGACACAGAAGAAAATTAATTTGGACACCGTTCAGTAGCACACCGGTCAGTTGCACACCGTTCAGTTGCACACCGTTCAGTTACACACATAAAAAGGCACACCGTTTAGTTGGACACATAAAAATGCACACCGTTCAATTGCACACCGCTCAGTTGCACACCGTTCAGTTGCACACCGTTCAGTTGCACACCGCTCAGTTGCACACCGCTCAGTTGCACACCGCTCATTGCACACCGCTCAATTGCACACCGTTCAGTTGCACACCGCTGAGTTGCACACACACACACACACACGGGGGGGTGCAAGGGGGGCCTTCGGCCCCCCTCCCGCACCCACCCCGCCGGTAAGCAGGGTGGACCTCGCTTTACAACTACGGTGGGCAAATTAACGGTGTGCAACTGAACGGTGTGCAACTGAACGGTGTGCAACTGAACGGTGTGCAACTGAGCGGTGTGCAACTGAGCGGTGTGCAACTGAGCGGTGTGCAACTGACCGGTGTGCAATTGAGCGGTGTGCAACTGAACGGTGTGCAACTGAACGGTGTGCAACTGAGCGGTGTGCAACTGAACGGTGTGCATTTTTATGTGTCCAACTAAACGGTGTGCATTTTTATGTGTGCAATTGAACGGTGTGCAACTGAACGGTGTGCAACTGACCGATGTGCTACTGAACGGTGTCCAAATTAATTTTCTTCTGTGTCCAAAAGCTACTGTGTCCAAAATTATTGTGTCCAAATGCACTGTGTCCAATTGAGCCGTGTGCAAAGTTTCGTGTCCATTTGCAACGTGTCCATTTGCACCGTGTCCAATTGTACTGTGTCCAAGTGCACCGCTCCCGTCCAATCGTGCAGTGTCCAATCGTGCAGTGTCCAATCGTGCAGTGTCCAATCGTGCAGTGTCCAATCGTGCAGTGTGCATGTCCAATTGTGCGGTGTCCAATCGTGCAGTGTCCAATCGTTCCGTGTCCAATACTGCGTGTCCAATCGAGCGGTGTCCAATCGTTCCGTGTCCAAACGGGTGTCACCCCATGTTGCGGCGCCGGTCAAGACCTATTTGGAAACACTCAATTGGGAAATTTTACCCCACCCGCCGTATTCACCAGACATTGCTCCTTCTGATTTCCACATGTTTAGATCGATGACGCATGGCCTGTCTGAGCAACACTTCACATCATATGAAGATACCAAAAATTGGGTCGATTCGTGGATAGCCTCAAAAGATGAAGCATTCTTCCGACGCGGTATCCGTATGCTGCCAGAAAGATGGGACAAAGTAGTGGCAAGCGATGGACAATACTTCAAATAAAACATTAGGTTCCGTTCTTTCACAATATATGCCCAATTTTTGATAAAAAACGGCGGAAACTTATTTGTACACCTATATAAAATTTTTATTAATTCATCACTCTATTTTGTATACACTCTAAAAAGAAAAGGAAATAAAGTTTATGTTAAATGGCTAGGCTTTAATAATACACATAACCACTGGATAAATAAGAAGGACCTAATCACTTCGTAAGCGTCCTTTGGACTTAGCGTCCCTTAGACTTGTATTATAATTGGTCTTGATTTAGAGTTTAACACTTTTTGGTCTTGATTCGGAGTTTAACACTCTTGGAATTTAGGATTTCTGTCAATATTTAGAAGGTTTTTTTTCCAATATTTTATTAATTCAGGTCAAGCACCTGAAAGGTTTAGTCCGAAGGACGCCCTTAGTTTCTTTCAATATTTTAGAAGTTCTTCTTTTTGTTATCTTTTATGAATGATTTTGGTGTTATTTAGCTGATTTTTGGTGCAGGAAAAATGTGAGCCAGAACATATGCTTTTGTATACTACTGATACCAGATACACCCGAGTCGCATCCACCAGTTCTACGACCGACCGACTAACGTCCAACAGTCTTGGGAGCAGGCCACTGTTGACCTCGTCGAGCCAGCAATGTCCAGCACCTGACCGCACCAGCCGATGCACCTCCGCTGCCAGGACCGTCCAGCCAGCAGCAACCGCCGACGACCGACCGTCCGTCAACCGGCCCAGCCGCCCGACCACCGAGCCGGCCGCCGAAAATCGGCACGCTAATCCAGCGCTCCGACCGCGTCAATCAGCTGAAACTGGAGCAGCTGATGCAGGCTCCGCCACCGCCGCCTGCCCGCTCGCGACCACCAGCGAGCACTTCAGCCCGCAAGAGATCGCGGGAAACCGAGGGAAAGACCGGCAAAGATCAACCACCTCGCCTCCTGATGCCGACAGGCCCGTTACCGCCGCCGCCGATCCGGGTACAAGTGGAGCCCGGCGTCTTCTTCGACGTGCCCCACTTCGCCGTGCACGTCTCCCGGAAATATAAAATCCGATCGCCGCAGGGGCATTGGATAATGAGATTCTCGAAGACCGGAGAATTGAGATACCGCCGCCGTCTAAATTAAATGCGAGCGACCGAGACGTAAACATCATGTCACCGAATGCCTCTAAATTCAGGCGTATCCTACGAGGGGGGGGGGGGGTGATGTAACAATGCATTCCCCCCCATCGTTACTAAACCGTACCCGGCCGCCGATCCGCCGGAAGTCCGCCGCCCGACGAACACCGGTCGGGCAAATGCGGAGGCGCTGAGCGCCCATTTTTAAATAACAACAGAAACGCGTAAACATCTAACCGCCGTTAGGCGCGCGAAAACATCGAGAACCGACGACATGCTCGGGTAACCGCCCAACCGTTACCGAAAATACCCGAGTCGCGCGCCGGTTCAACGATAAACCAGATACCGTTAGAACAATAGGCGAATTACGCAGACGCGCGCGCCGGAAACCGGTATAAATAGAGCGCGTTTCTGAATATCGGGACCAGATCTTCCGCACCGCCAGAGTCTGTAAGACGCCTGGAAACCGCCTAGATCCTAGAACGCTCAGAGAGAAAGAAAACGGGGTTGGGAGTACTCAGCCTCCGCCGAGAGTTTGCGGCATCTCCGAGAGCAATCCGTCCGATAATCTTTAAAGAGAGGTACACGGGAACGGGCGTACTCGTCCCCATCGAGAGTTCTCGACACCTCAAATAAATCCGACCATCTGCGTGCAACGGCAATCTTCCAGTGGTGGGGAGTTCCCTACGATCGACGGGTGTTCTCGTCGACCGTTGCACTCCCGAAATTCCACGGGGAAAGACCATCCCGACGTAATACAGAACGCACTATACGCGCTTATCTAAGACATCCGCGACCGCCATTTAGTCATCCGGACTCGCCATTGATACGGCGCGCTAAGTCCCGCGCCGAGGGATGATCCACATCCCTACCGCGACACCGATCGACATACGCGATCAATACATACGCGTCGAAGGACCGCCCACCGGCCCGACCGAAATTACCGCCCGGTAGCTAACGGCATCTGCCGAAATCGCGGTCCGCAATCCGTAATCGATATTCTATCGATCCGCTGAAATCACGAACCGCGCAACGCATCGCAGTAGATGCACCGTACCCGACACGACCGTAACGCTGTACATCCTGCATCTTACATTATACAGATTCACACATACTCACGCGCTTATAATCATTTATATACCGCACACCGCCGTATCGCCGTACAGGCGACCGCTTCACGCACACCGCCGTATCGCCGTACAGGCGACCGCTTCACGCACACCGCTGTACACCGACACGCACTCACACGCTTGTACCATTCGTTCATAGATATATACATAACGACACTCCATTCGATACTCTTGCGTACGAATAATTATTATTATACATTCTCGCGCTCACTCACTCGTCTTTCGTCTCGCACGCACACCTATACACACGCAAACCTATACACGCTCACACACATAAACACACACGCCGTACATAAACACCACAACACGCAATAAATTATATTCTACCTAACGTCACTTTCGTTCGTTTCTCGATGCTTTTCACGAGCCCCGGATCCCGACCGAGTTATCCGTCACCGCCTCGCGAAAGCGGTTTATTACAAAGTTCTTCAGCTGGGATTGCATACGGTCTTATACCGTATGCAATCCCAGCTGAAGAAATCCCAGCTAAAAGTATACCGGCCTTCTTGAAAGGATTGATTGATTTTGCTTTATCCTGCAAATAAGCGCTATAATTTAGACAATATTCAGATATAATCAAGAAATAATATACTTATAAAACAATAAATAAACATATATAAGCAGATATTTATACAAAATTTCAATCTACTTACTCGATAGGACCAAATATATTTTCTGCAGCAGATTCAAATATAACATTAATCTTATAATGTTATTATATCTTGACGTCGCGAACATTAACCTTATAACGTTATTATATCTTAACGTCGCGATGCTACCGCGTACCGCTTGATACGTATTATATACGTATGCACGCACATACACATTGTCTCTCAAGGCGTATTTGCACACTCAAGCAAATAATCGTACATGAGCGCTGCAAACGCGCCTTGAGGGACAAACTCGCTTTGCGTGTGTGCGTACGAGCATACGTACGTGGGAGTCTGAAATATCTTATCTTATTATTATGATAATGATGAAGAACGAAAAATGTCACATTTCTGGTATACGATTATCATTCCTCAGGATTGACTGCACCAATCTTATTCAAACTGGTCGCAATCGAAAGCTTGCATCCACATTGTATCAGAAAAGTGCCGTTAGATTTTTGATTAACGACTTGGTTCCTGAGGAATTATAGTCGAAAGTTTATTAGACGTAAAACTCCGGATAAGCTACTTGGTAGCGTCGCGGCACCTGTACATAGGCAACATAGGCAAACCGTTGACAAGCCGAAACGTTTTTTTTATATACTTGGCGTCGCGACGCTACCGCGTCGCTTGATCCGCTTTGCTTTTTAGAATGTTGATAATGAACGATCTAAAAATACTTTTGATAATCAATTAAAAGAAAATGTACTTCTAAATTATATTATTACACAATTGCAAAAATATCTAGGTGTGCAATATTTTTTTCATCGTCTTCATTAAATTATATCAACAATATTAAAATACTTTATTTATTTTATCTTTTGACAATTATAATTAGTATTTAATTACAGAATTATGTTACTATACTGAAATATTAAAACTAAAATAATTTAAAAAAAAAATAACTTTAGATAAACTATATATTTACAGCATATGCTATTTATATAAACTTCGAATAGATTGAAGCGTTTTATTTATCATAAATATGATTTGTAAACTTCTGAAGAAAAGAAAGAAATAAAACAGAAAATGACTCATAAAGTTTAATCTATACTAGAACAAGATAGGCGCGCGCTACGCGCTATTTTACAATTCTATGTATATGATATGTATGCATATGTTACGTCTGGACTCATGGAAAATTAAATTCGGAAAGGAATGTAGCTTATACTTATCTCGAAACACATTCTCTCATTCCTTTGCGAGACAAGTGTTTCCGAGTCGAACAAACAATGCAGAACCTAAGACAAGCTTAACGGCCGGAAGGGCTCTTACTCTGTCAACAGACCGTTTGTTCGGCGATCCCTTTTCGGTAAAGGAACAGAATCTCTGTTACGCAGGACGGGACCTTGTGCGATCTCGGAATACGGGAAAGAGAACGGATTAATAACCTACTCGGATTTAAAGTTTAAATATTACATTCAAAAAAGAAAGAAGAAATTTTAAGAGACGAAATAAATTGTTAATATATTCAAAACTCGATATTATATATATAAAAATGAATATTCTTAAAATTTAACGTGTGCGTGTGTGAATGTACGAGTATGAGGCAGTGATGCCAGAATGCCCACGCAAACGTAGTGGAAGGAATGACGCACACAAGCGAAAACCGCGTACATATGAGCTCGGCGCTTCGGCTAACTTCGAGTAGTAGAAGAGAACAGATATACTGTTTGTTATCTCCTTCCTACTAAGCTGACAACGAAGACGATGAGCTACGCTGCTCGCTTCTCGCCTTTTGATATGCGTTAATGTTTTTTTTCCAGCCTTTTCGTATGAAATATATCGTACTATTGTACAGGGTGTGTCAAAAGTCTGGATACACTCAAATATTTCGTAAACGTTGCATTTTAGCATCGTTCAATGATATATTTGACCTTGTTCGCTTTGTTCCAGACTCTTTTTTCAGATGCTTGTCTTCGAGCATACTCGATGGTTCGATTTTCACTTCATTAGATTCCACATTGATTGTATTTTCGACAAGTTGTTTTAGAGATTCGATAATTGGTTTAAAGTGCCTCTCCAATGCGACGTCTTCCTCCATTTGACCAGTTTTTAAAGAACGATATTTTTTGCGGATCGATTCGCTCGTTTTTACAATCTCTCTCGCAATCTTCTCACGATCGTCACTGTCAATCGTCGTCGTCATGTTGCGCTCGGACGTAAATTTTTAGACGTTGCTCGATCGATGTATCGATAGCGACTAACCACTTTACGGTATTGTAAAATCGTTAAATCCTTTTCGATATCGTCCATTAGTCTGTAAACTGTCTTTATCAATCACTACAAATCCATACTCGTGTTGCCAACATTTCTGACAGAATACGCGAAAATCGTCGTAAGACATGTCAGTATTTACATGATCGTTGTATACATGTTTCAAGTTTGTACCATCTTGTTTAAATAAAATCAGTAAATTTGCATTGTCCCGTATAAGATGCTTGGGTATCTTGGCATACGTTTGACAAAAATAGAAACAGTCGACGCTCGAGTGTCGACCCATTGCAAAGTACTCTCTTATCGTATCTTGCTTATCGCATGCCACGTCGTCAAAGATAAAAATAGAATTCGGAAGCGCCTCGCTCGGTGGAATAACGTCACTATTATTAAAGAATGTAAAATAACCAATTCCATCGATCCATAATAACAAATTTTCCAAGTATCGATATTTCGGTTGTTGAAGTGATTTCGAGTATACGTACACATTCTCGAAATGTACACCGTGTGGACTTTCTATCAAACTTATCAACACGTTAGTCTTACCGCAATTCGAAGGACCGCAAATGATACCGCGTATAGTAGTCGGCAGCATGTTTCCATGCTTGCGTATTTCTTTCTCGGACATTACTCGTGTTTAATCGTCAAAATTTATCACATTGATTATCGTCGCTTGTCGCGCGAACCGCATGTTTGCTCTCGCGAATCTCAAATCAGATTTTGGAAAATGAGTCATCGGGACCCTATTTATAGAGGCGCACCGAATCGAAACCGCTCAGTCTCAAAAATGTTTCTTCTTCTATCGGTTGACAGCGATATTCTCGAGCTTACCACCGAGCAGTTACAGATTATCCCCAAGATTGTTTTACTGCGAGACTTTGGTAGCTACGTGGAACAATTGTGGGACAAGCTTCCCGAACATATAAAAGCCGACTCAGAGGTTCAACAGTATCGTCGATGCACGCGACATTATAATTTGCCGTGGCAACACATTTCGACGGTCCAACACCGTTAATAAAAGATTGTGGTAAATGCCAGCAAAAATTATAAGAGGTAGCGGTTTATTAAATCGTGCGATAAACGCACTATTCCTATCGAATTACATATTCCAGGCTATCAGTTTTGCGGACCGGGAACTCATTTAGAAACGCGATTGGCTAGAGGCGATCGGGGTATCAATCCATTGGATGCTGCGTGTCGCGAGCACGACATAGCTTATTCTGGAAGCAACGATCTCGGTCAACGACATGTTGCGGATAGTATACTCGCCACGAAAGCGCGAACACGTATTACCGCGAGAGATTCGACTATTAGCGAAAGAGCAACCGCTACAGCTGTCTGGGCGGCTATGAAAGCAAAGACAAAATTCGGTATGGGGATGAAAACAAAAAAATCCTCGATGAAAACAAAAAAATCATCGATGAAGAAAAAGACTGCGAAAAAACGAATACTTCCTATAGCGAAGCGCGGTGGTATCTTACCCATTTTACCATTATTGGGAGTTCTCGGTTCATTGGCTGGCGGAGCAGCGGGAATCGCGAAGGCGGTGAACGATAGCAAGACGGCGCAACGTCAGCTCGATGAAATGCAACGTCATAATCGCGCCATGGAAGGTCACGGTCTTTATCTCGCTCCATACAAGCGCGGACGAGGGTTCTCAACAGCGACCAAGAAAAAAAAAGTCAAAATAAAAATGCCTGCCGGTATAACGACCAATATACAATTGGAACAACTTACAAGACGTATGCGTATACAATTTTTTAGAGGCGTTTTCATACGCAATAATTTACCGATAAACGGTATACGGCGAAATGAGAGCGGTATCGTCAATTTGGATGATGTCGATGGTTCCGGTACTCATTGGGTTGCGTATGCAAAGAGGGGAGATCGTGTAATATATTTCGATAGTTTTGGAAATCTTCGACCGCCCAAGGAATTAGTGCGATATTTTGGACAGAATGTTGCAAATATAGAATACAATCACACGGCCTATCAAAATTATAATCAAAGTATTTGTGGACAATTGTATCTTCGATTTCTTCAAACGGTCGATGATCGATATGAATTTAAAGCCTGACAATTCTCCGTCGCGACTCAGAATTCGTTTGGCAGTTTTCCAGCATGTCACTCACGCTTATGTTGACCGGCAAGAGTAGCGTTCTTGCTGTAAGCTACTTTCCGGCTATAGATTTAAACGATGACGATAATGATACATTATGAGCTTGGTTTAACGGACTTTGAAACTTATCATACGATATCGAACGTGAATTCTTGGAATAATAAATTTTATTTTGATAACGACGATAAGGAAATTACGATTCCCGAGGGATCGTACGAATTACACGCTATAAACGAATATCTCCGACGTGCAATTTTACGACATCGACGCGTAGTTGATTCCAACGATATTGTTGATGGTGAAGAACACGATGAATATCCAATAATGCTTCGCGCTAATCATAATACGCTAAAGAGTGAAATCAAATGTGTCTATAAAATAAATTTTAGTAAACCGGGCAACGTTGGATCGTTGTTGGCATTCTCGTCGAATCGTATATTACAACCTCGGAATTAGCACGAATCGGATGTACCGATAAATATTATTAGCGTAAATATTATTCGTATAGAATGCAGCGTAACCACTGGCGCGTACAGCAATAACAAGCGCGTACACACGATACATGAATTTTCACCGATCGTGCCGCCAGGATATAAGATATCGGAAACGCCAGCACAGATCATTTATCTACCGATCGTCGCACGGAGCATTACTGATTTAACGATACGCATTGTTGATCAAGAAGGACATTTGCTCGATTTTCGAGGAGAGGAAATTACCGTAAGATTGCATATACGGCGGCGGCAAAAATAAAGCGTTTGACAAATGAAATGCTTGTGTTGAACGAAAGCACGGAGCACGCGAGAGACAATATCTTTACGAGGGACAATATTTTTGCGAGAAGGCGAGTGACTGCGGTATCGGGTGACAATAATCAGATATCTGGTTACGCTAAAAAGAAGCTCAGCGCGTTGAATCGCGAGTTTTTAAAATCATTGGGATTCGTCGTACGAAATACTTGAACGATATGATTGACATCTTGAATATCGGAGGCGAGCCGATCTTTGACGATCGTATCGTCAAGATTGAGATTCATACGTACAATCCATACGCCAACACAACGCTTGGATATCGACGACATACGGATACCGATACAACATCAAGATTTGTACACGTTACCATGTGAAGGTTTTCTATACGTCGAGGGAAAGTTGAGGGTGCGTAAAGTAGCTGAAGGGGGAAGAGTGGTATTGGACAACAATTGTGTCGCGTTTATGTCTGATGAACTTCGATATGAACTCGACGGTGTGGAGATTGACCGCAACAGAAGCGTTGGAATAACTTCCACGTTTAAAAACTATGTCTCTCTAACAACCGAGAAAGGTAAAATCATGGAGAATGCTGCGTGGAATATGTCGCATAATGCTGTTGAAGCTTACTTCAATTTTTGCGTGCCGCTAAACATACTATTGGGTTTTTGCGAAGATTATAAGCGAGTTGTGATTAACGCTCGTCACGAATTAATTCTGATACGTTCGCGCAACGACAACAATTGCATATTTGGAAATGCTTCGACTGAAGCTGATATCGAATTATTCAAGATACAATGGCGTATGCCTTATGTAATACTGAGCGAGGTCAATAAACTATCCTTGCTACGCGCGTTGGAAAGCGGGCGATACTTGAATATAAGTTTTCGCTCTTGGGATCTATACGAGTTTCCTCTATTGCATAATACGACCAAGCATTCGTGGACCGTGAAAGCCGCCTCTCAGCTGGAGAAGCCGCGATACGTGATCTTTGCGCTGCAGACTGGCAGAAAAAATGCTGTGTCAAAAAATATTGCTACATCCGACGACTGCAAATTGACCAACGTTAAACTCTATCTAAACTCGGAATTTTATCCCTACGATGATTTGAATTTAGATTTCGATAAAAATAGATTCGCCCTATTGTTCGATATGTACTCTCATTTTCGCAAATCTTATTACGGATGTGATAATGATGATGTGCTATTAAACATTTCAAAATTTTTACATTGCGGTCCTCTCGCGGTTATCGATTGCTCGCGACAAAACGAGTTTGTCAAAAATTCCATCGTGGACGTGAGATTAGAGTTTGAGTGCAAGGAAGATATACCGGCAAATACTACCGCCTATTGTCTCATCTTGCACGATCGCGTTGTTGAATATTGTCCATTGACCAACGTAGTTCGTAAAATTACCTAAATCAGCAAATATCCCCTCCAATGTCAAAAATATATAAAGATTGAGTTTTTGACGATCGACGGCAGTCGTACATCGTTCTTGCAATCGTACAGTAATATTATCGGCATGATCGCGCCAACGTTTGTGGATCTACAAGGATTCATTATCGGGAGAAACTTTGTCGTGAAGGAAGTAGCGATACTGAGAAATGGATTTGTTCTTTCTCACTACTTTTTTGCAAGTCCCGTACCATGGCGTGCGCTTACAAAATCTGAGAGATGCCAAGCTTCATGGCTCATCAGACATCACCATGGACTTCAATGAGAGGATGGAAACGTTCCATACAGCTTCGCTAGGCGTTTGATTACGAGAGCTGTGATGGGTGCGACGGAAGAGGAAGATGCAGCATCTCTTATCGTGTACGTTAAAGGACACGAAAAACGAGAATGATTGGCCGATATACTTGACGATGATGCGAGAAACGACGTTATTATTGAGACCTTGGATGCGGACTATGAAGATATCACTTCGTTAAATAAGCAAGATGTTACTAATACTATGCTCTGTGAAAAACATTTAAAAAATTGCGCTTTACAAAATGTATTTAAAATATTCAATTGGTGGACGAATCATCATAAAGATTCACCCAAACATTTTTTAGAATAAATTATTGTTAAAATATATTTTTATTCTCTTTTATTTTTTCCTTTTCCTCTTTATTATCCCAGTATATGAGTATTAAATTTCTGTACGTGACGTTAGATAGCGGCGTCAGCCACCTTATCAGACTACAGATGTTACATTTCAGTACATGCACATAGACTTTAAATATTTGAATGGTGTATAAATATTTGAATGGTGTATATATAATTGTTTTGTCGTTCAAAGCCGTTCGATAGCCGTTCAATAGTCGTTCATAGCCGTTCGATAGCCGTTCGAAAGCTGTTCAAAGCAATATTCAGATATAATTTAGAAATAATATACTTATAAAACAATAAATGAACATGTATAAGCAGATATATATGCGAAATTTTTAATCTACTTACTCGATAACACAAAATATATTTTCTGCAACAGATTAACCTTATAATAACACTATATCTTTACGTTGCGATGCTACCGCGTACCGCGTTGCTTGATACGTTACGTATCATATACGTACGCACGCACATACACATTGTCTCTCAAGGCGTATTTGCACACTCAAGCGAATAATCGTACATGAGCGCTGCAAACGCGCCTTCAGGGATAAAATCGCTTTGCGTGTGTGCGTGCGAGCGTACGTAAGTAGAGAGTCTGAATTGGAAAAATAAATGTCACAATTCTAGTATTTCGCTCGATACGATTATCATACCTCAGGATTGACTGCACCAATCTTATTCAAACTGGTCGCAATTGAAAGCTTGCATCCACATTGTATAAGAAAAGTGCCGTTAGATTTTTGATTACGACTTTAGTACCTGAGGTATTTTAATCGAAAGTTTATTAAGAGTAAAAATTCCGTGTTCGGGAGTCGATCTCGACGAGATCGCCCGAATCTTGAGAAACGCTCAGAGATGAGCGAGAAGCGGTGTGTAACGCGAATCCGTAGATCCGTTGGAGGATAAGGAGAGTTCAGAAAATACTCGATTGCAGATTGTTTTCAATATTCGTTTAATTTTGAATAATGGGAGCGTGCGACGGCACGTATTCCGCGATTCCGACGGAAATCTTCAAAATGTCCTGTTAATGACTGCCCTTTTTCGCGGTTCGGAAATCTTGATTAAGAGCTTCTTGCTAGAGGCTCTCGCGAGAACGGATATCTTGCACGCGGACGCCGGATGTTGCTTGGCGCGAGGCAGAGGACATTCGCGGAACGGTTAACGCGCGTCGACTCTCGGACTCCACACTCTTAACAATCACAAACTTAATAAGTATATAGCAGGTAGTAATACAGACAATGAGGCGTCTTTCGTACTGACAAGGGGAGGGCCAAGTCGTGCACTCACGGATTTCGCTCAACTTTAAATATGTTTTAGTACTAACCCCCCACTAATTCATGGACAAGTGGCACGACGCAATACTCAAGCATTCGCGAGAAATTTGCATTAAAAATTTCTCGTGCGCTTTCTATACCGAATTAGCGAAAGAGGTTAGCAGATAACAGCGTGGCGCAGAGGATAAGGCAGCGGCTTAGAACGCTGCCCGTTGCACGTTCGAGTCCTGATTTTACCAATTTTTTTTTTACTTTTTACAAAATATTGCAATAAGTGAACGCATATGGAGTAAAAAAAATTATTACTTAATAATTATTAAATTTAATGCTAATACTTTAAATATAATATTTTGTACTTGCATACTTTAACGCCTGTAACCATACGAATAATATCGGTTCGCAATACAATTAAAGACTCCATAATCATTTTTAAATTTAAAAATTCTGCAAGCGATTTTATTTCTACATTATATTATATGACCGGTCAGTGCTTTTGTACTACTATGGAAGTTTTTTTGTTGCCGAAAACTCGATTATGAGGCAGTTGTATCTGCTACCTGCGGAAACTGTTATTTTCTATCTGGTAGAGGGGAGTAGGGACACGGGTAGCTCTTGCTTTAAATTTGGCCGTTTGGTTTACTCCATTGTCAGTCGAGTAGCCGTTTATAACGTGTCGTACAGTGACTAGTGGAAAGATTATTTTGGATGAATGCAAGAGGCAAGCAGTAGTGCAGAGGAAAATCCATCCGAATTAATGTAAATGATGTCTGCTTCTCTCTAACAAATTTGAAAAAACCATGCACTTGTAAAGACGTATGCTTTATTCAATATGCTTGGTGTAAATTGACATTGTGCTTCAAATGTTTCTTTGATGATTATCATCCAAAAATTTGTACACCCAAAGAGGATTCCGAAGAGAATTCCGATATATAAAAATAAAACAATTTAAAAATGATTATGGAGAATATAGATGTTTGTCACACTTTTTCTTTGTTATGATCATGCGATCACGCGTCGATCGGCTGATCGCGACGATGTTTATTCTCGCTCGTGTTTTGATTGCGGCTCTTACCGTTCAGATTTGTCGATTGAATTTACAGTTTAAATTTATGGATTAAATTCAACGTTTCACTCTTGAACATTCCGGATAAGTTACTTGGTAGCATTGCGGCCTCTGTGCATAGGCAAATCGTTTTTTCATATACTTGGCGTCGCGTCGCTACCGCGTCGCTTGATCTTTTATTTACAATATTTAATTTTTTTAAAAATAAGTTTTATATATTGTGGCGGCCTACAGCAACCACAAAATTATGGCAGCGCGATATTTACGAAATATTAGCATTTCTCGCAAGCGCTCGAACGTCCGCGAGTAGTGCGGGAGACGCCGCTAGTCGGCGCAAGGCGCCCGGGCCAACATGGAAGTGGAAAGCAGTCCGGCGGACCTTTAGGTCAGACCCCCTGCGGAGAAAAAATGACAAGTCACAAAGAGAGTTCTAGGCGCCAGTCGCCTACTCTCTAGCGCAAGTCGCTTTAAACGTTGGACCACGACACGGCGCCAGTCGCCGAGAAACCCTGCAAGACGCCGCGGATAGGAAGCGTCATCTCGCTACCTACGGTGGCCGAGATCGCTCTCCGGCGCAAGACTCGCCCAACGCCGCTGCACTTCACCTCGGCCAAGCGGAGAAGAGTCGGCGTTCAGTCGCCTCCAACATCAGGCGCTCGGTCGCCTCCAGCTTCGAACGCTCGATCGCCTCCAGCTTCAGGCGCTCGGTCTCCTCCAGCTTCGAACGCTCGATCGCCTCCAGCATTAGGCGCTCGGTCGCCTCCACCATCAAGCGCTCGGTCGTCAAGGACAACCGGCGCACCATTGCCGAGTACACCAGGCACTCAGCCACCGCATACGCTGGGCACGATAGACCTGACCCTCGGCGCCAGTCCGGAGCCCCGCTGCCGCTGTCCGAGCGGAATCACCTCCCGGGCAGCCCCCGGAAGAAAAAGAAGACCAAGGCCCGGCTACAGGAGCTCTTCGGCGCTAGCCCCCCAAAATCCAGCCCCGGGCGTTCTGGTTCAAGGATTAGGAGGGATCGACCGGTCACTCCAGACATCGGGCGGCCACGGAGTATCACACCTCCGATTCGGTGCTACCCTCCTCCACTTATTTCGCCCCTACGAAGGACGCCCACGAAGGAGAGCTTCGCCACGCAAACGAGCCCTCACAAAATCTGTGTCGCGGCGACACAAACAAAGAGACGCGGGGGCAAACGGAAGCCCTTATTCGATAATAACAATACACCTTATGCGTACAACCGCAACCTCCGTTATTAGTGTATACATTGTCGCAGGAAGAATAAATGTATGATATTATGTTTGAAAACCGACTCGTTCATTCGTCTACCTACAAGTAGGATAAGTTGGGTAGTATCCTACAGCGAATCCTAAAGCGACAGATCTCCTATCCCATACCATACCCACAAATTGGTGACCCCGACGTGATCCAGAAAAAGGTAGAAACCATGAACGCTAACGAAGAAAACGTCTTCAACAAGCTTGCGATAAAAATACCTCCCTTTTGGAACGACGAGCCGGAACTATGGTTCGCCCAGCTGGAGGGGCAATTCATTCTGAGTGGAATCACACAAGATACCACGAAATACTCGTACGTATTGTCGCAATTAGACTCGCGCCAGATAAAAGAGGTCAAGGACATTATCACACATCCCCCTGAAGCGAATAAGTATGAGGCCATCAAAAGGGCACTTGTCCAGAGATTATTAGTTTCCCAAGAGCAGCGTACTCGACAGCTTCTCGAATTAGAGGAAATAGGAGACCGGAAACCCTCGCAGTTCTTGAGACATCTGCGCACACTGGCTGCAGACAATGTACCGGATTCGTTATTGCGCACCTTATGGTTGGGGAGACTTCCTCATCAAACTCAGATGATCTTGGCCACACGAACGGAGGATCGCCTGAACGACGTGGCCGAGCAGGCTGACCGAATACACGAGATGACGTCCAGAACAGTAGTCGCAGCAACCACGGCACCCAGAGAAACGCTTGAAGCACAAATTCAAGCATTATCTAAGAAGGTCGCTACTCTCACGACACACCTCTCTCGAGGAAGATCGAGGGACAAAAAGCACGACCGGAAAGGAAGTCGAACCCGTAGCCAGAGCCGAGACTACAATAAAAGAAACTGCTTTTACCACAATAGGTTCGGGGATAAGGCCAAGAAATGCACGCCGCCATGCGCATTCCAATCGGAAAAAGAGCAGGACAGTCACTGATGGAGGCCAGCCGACCCGCCCAAAGATCCCGACGCGTCTATGTAACGTGCCAAAGAACCAAGAAACGTTTCCTGGTGGACACAGAATCCGACGTCAGCGTATATCCCCGCTCGATGTTAGCAGGACACATCACACCTACAAATTATGAGCTATTCGCAGCAAATGGCTCCATTATTACAACGTATGGTTGGATAACTATCCAACCGGAGTTAGGACCACGTCGGCCATTCCCGTGGCGTTTTGTCATCGCCAACGTCACAACACCCATCATCGGGGCCGATTTCTTGGCGTATTATCACCTGCTGCCAGATCTACAAAAAGGAGTCCTGTTAGATGGAAAAACAAGTCTAAGCACTAAAGGCACAGCAGAAATCGGATTCACTGAATCAATAAAGGTCCTGGCAATCGAGAATAAGTACCACCAAATTTTGGCAGAATTCCTCGACATTATAAGGGCTACTGCCAAAGTACGAACGGTCAAACACAACACGATGCATTTCATCAAAACGACTGATGGTCCTCCAGAAGCGTGTCGTCCCCGCAGGCTGGCCCTAATAAATTAAAAGCAGCAAAGGCAGAATTTAATCTTCTGCTTCAAGAGGGAATAATTAAATCCTCAAAAAGCCCATGGTCGGTCCCTTTGCATATGGTTCCAAAGAAGGGAGACACATGGAGACCGTGCGGTGACTTTAGAAAGCTGAATGCCAGGACGGTACCCGATCGTTACCCGATACCTCATACTGAAGACTTCTCGCAAACACTCCATAATAAGAGGGTCTTTTCAACGCTAGACTTGGTCCGGGCATATAACCAGATTCCTGTGCACCCCGAGGATATACCTAAAACGGCTATCACCACTCCTTTCGGACTTTTTGAATTCCGATTTATGCCGTTTGGTCTTCGAAACGCAGCGCAAACGTTCCAACGCTTTATTAACGAAATAACCAGCGATTTGGAATTCTGCTATGCGTATATTGACATTTTGGTCGCATCCAACGACGAGAGGGAACATGAAGACCATCTGCGCAGACTCTTCAAACGGTTAGAGGAGAATGGAATTCTGCTAAGTCCAGCCAAATGCATATTCGGGGCCAGTCAAGTTCTTTTTCTGGGATACGAGGTATCTGAACAAGGAACACGACCTCCCCCAGACAGAATTGAAGCGATCAAAAATTTCCCGAAACCTCAGAATATTCAACAGCTGCGACAATATCTGGGAACGCTGAACTTCTACCGCAGGTTTATTCCAAATGCCGCAAAAGAACAGGTTCTGCTGAACAGCCTACTCAGCGGGCCTAAAATCAAAAAGAAAATGCCGATAACCTGGAACGCCGAACTAGAGGAAGCGTTCTGCAGGAGCAAAGACAGTCTAGCCAGAGCAACATTGCTAGCGCATCCCACACCGGAGGCCGAGATCACTCTAACAACCGATGCATCCGACAAGGCTATGGGAGCAGTGATACAACAACGTGACGGAGAGGATTGGCAACCATCAGCCTTCTTCAGCAAAAAGTTAAACCCGGCACAACAAAAATACAGTCCATATGACAGAGAGCTCCTCGCAATCTACACGGCAATAAATAATTATCGACACATGCTTGAGGGTAGATTTTTTACGGTTTATACAGCTCATAAGCCAATAACATATGCGTTCCAGCAAGATTCATTGCACAGCTCCCCTAGACAAGCAAGGCACCTGCAGTATATCGGGCAATTTACCACCGATATTCGTCATATTTCGGGAAAAAACAACACTGTCGCTGACGCCTTATCAAGGGTAGAAGAGATCCAAGCCGCGGTGAACCTAGAGAATCTAGCTAAAGCGCAAGAAGAAGATACCGAGATTCTTGAATTGTTAAACGGGAACTCTTCGCTCAAGCTGCAGAAAGTGCAAATTCCCGGAACAAACGCTGTACTTTATTGTGACGTCTCAACGCCGATTGCACGTCCGTTCGTTACGAGACAATACAGAAAGCAGATATTTCAGTCTCTCCATGGTCTATCACACCCAGGGACCAGAGCTACAGCAAAGTTGGTTGCAGATCGATACGTCTGGCCAAAAATTAAGACGGATTGCCATCAATGGACAAAGGCGTGCATCAACTGCCAGAAGGCAAAGATTTCAAGGCATAACCATGCACCTCTTGGAAATTTCATTGGCCCAACAAAACGATTTGAACATATTCACATGGACTTGGTAGGACCACTACCTCTTTCAAAAGGCTACAGATACTGCCTCCCAATAATCGATCGTTTTTCAAGATGGCCTGAGGCTATTCCGATGGTAGACATTACTGCAGAGACAACAGCGCAGAATTTATTCACTCACTGGATAGCAAGGTTCGGCACACCACTTCGGATAACAACTGATCAAGGGAGATAGTTCGAAACCGACTTGTTCCGACAACTGACAAGGTTAACGGGAACGCATATCCATACGACAGCCCATCATCCTGCAGCTAATGGCATGGTCGAACGTTTGCATCGCCAAATGAAGACTGCTATTAAATGCCACGCAACAGAGGCATGGACCGAGGTTTTGCCCGTAATCATGTTAGGAATCAGAACGGCTTTCAAAGAAGATCTCCAGGCAACACCAGCCGAACTAGTGTACGGAGAAACACTAAGACTTCCTGGCGAGTTTCTGCAAGAGTCTAGTGAGGCAAACAGCGATTCTAACGATTTCCTGCTAAAGTTAAGAAAAGCGATGCAGGACCTACGACCACGGCTATGCAAGAGACATGGAACGCCGGCTACCTTTGAGTATAAGGACCTTAAGAGTTCCACGCACGTATTCCTCAGGCACGATGCACCAACAAGAGCCTTGCAACCAACTTACGATGGTCCATACCAAGTCCTTGATCGTTCGGACAAAGTCTATAAGTTACGGATTAACGGAAAGATCGTCCACGTAACCGTAGATCGACTCAAACCGGCTTACATGCTAGCAGATGAAGAGTTAACACCAGCATCGAAGCAAGTACCTGAAATGCAGGGAAACTCACCTCCAGCAGAGAGAACTACGAGAAGTGGCAGAGTGTCACGCAAAACTGTACGTTTCCAGTCACCGGACTAAAAGACAACGAAGGGGGTAATGTGGCGGCCTATAGCAACCACAAAATTACGGCAGCGCGATATTTGCGAAATATTAGCGTTTCTCGCAAGCGCTCGAGCGTCCGCGAGTAGTGCGGGAGACGCCGCTAGTCGGCGCAAGGCACCCGGGCCAACATGGAAGTGGAAAGCAGTCCGGCGGACATATAACACGTCCGCGCGTAGTTGCGGGCGGCACCGCTAGGCGGCGCAAGGCGCCCGAGCCAACCTGCAAGTGGAAAGCCGTCCGGCCGAAATATAGGTCAGACCCCCTGCGGAGAAAAAACGACAAGTCACAAAGAGAGTTCTAGGCGCCAGTCGCCTACTCTCTAGCGCAAGTCGCTTTAAACGTTGGACCACGACACGGCGCCAGTCGCCGAGAAACCCTGCAAGACGTCGCGGATAGGAAGCGTCATCTCGCTACCTACGGTGGCCGAGATCGCCCTCCGGCGCAAGACTCGCCCAACGCCGCTGCACTTCACCTCGGCCAAGCGGAGAAGAGTCGGCGTTCAGTCGCCTCCAACATCAGGCACTCGGTCGCCTCCAGCTTCGAAAGCTCGATCGCCTCCAGCTTCAGGCGCTCGGTCGCTTCCAGCTTCGAACGCTCGATCGCCTCCAGCATCAGGCGCTCGGTCGCCTCCACCATCAGGCGCTCGGTCGTCAAGGACAACCGGCGCACCATTGCCGAGTACACCAGGCGCTCAGCCACCGCATACGCTGGGCACGATAGACCCTCGGCGCCAGTCCGCCATACGCCAGGGACGAACTACCGGCTACAGGAGCCCCACTGCCGCTGTCCGAGCGGAATCACCTCCCGGGCAGCCCCCGGAAGAAAAAGAAGACCAAGGCCCGGCTACAGGAGCTCTTCGGCGCTAGCCCCCCAAAATCCAGCCTCGGGCGTTCTGGTTCAAGGATTAGGAGGGATCGACCGGTCACTCCAGACATCGGGCGGCCACGGAGTATCACACCTCCGATTCGGTGCTACCCTCCTCCGCTTATTTCGCCCCTACGAAGGACGCCCACGAAGGAGACATCGCCACGCAAACGAGCCCTCACAAAATCTGTGTCGACGCGGCGACACAAACAAAGAGACGCGGGAGCAAACGGAAGCCCTTATTCGATAATAACAATACACCTTATGCGTACAACCGCAACCTCCGTTATTACATTGTCGCAGGAAGAATAAATGTATGATATTATGTTTGAAAACCGACTCGTTCATTCGTCTACCTACAAATAGGATAAGTTGGGTAGTATCCTACAGCGAATCCTAAAGCGATAGATCTCCTATCCCATACTATACCCACATATATTATTGATTTATAGTTTACATATGGAAGATTCAAATATGTGTATATACAGGGTGTTCCGGAACAACCTTCCGTCCGTGAAATGACGTATTCCTGATACAATTCTAAGACGATTTTTCCTTTACCAAAATTTGAATTGAAGCGTAATTTTTGAGTTATAAGCAAAAATAGTTAGCAAATCACGCGTCGAGTACACAAGGCAGGCAGGAGCGGCACGGCGCGACGCGACGCGGCGCGCCGCGAGCGCCCGGCACAGCTGACCGTCTGATTACTACCGCATGAGTCGCTAACTATTTTATCTTACAACATAAAATTATGCTTTAAATAAAATTTTGGTAAAGAAGAAAATATCTCAGAATTATGTCAAGAATACGTGTTTCTTAAAATAACGTCACTTTAACAAAAGTTGTTGCGGATCGCCGGCCGTCGGACACTGCAATCAGCTGATTGCTAACGCGATGTGTGTATGGCGGAGTGTATGTGCGTAAAAGAAAGAAAGAAAGAGAGAGAGAGAAAGAGAGTGAGGAAGGGAAGCAGGGAGAGACGTTTATACACACGCACGCACATACGCATACTCTTTTTTCTCGCTCTCTTTCTCTCTTTTACACAACACTCATACACTCTCTCATTCAGTCACTCATTCAGTCACTTACTCACTCACCTGTTCACTCACCTGCTCACTCACAGCGAATCTTCATGCTATGTATTGTTAACTGCTGCACGGTTATTATTATTTAGCGACGGACCGCTAAAACTAAAACCTTCGCATCGTAAATGCAATAATTTCGAAAACGTAATAATGTATAATACATGCTTTTTAAAATAATAATCATTTATTATAATTAGAAATAGTTATTAATTATGATAAATAATTAATTTTTTTAAATACGTCATTATACGTTTCATGTTTTCTACCGCATTCGCAATGCGAAGGTTTTAGAAGATCGTTCGTCTTATCTCGCATCGATCACGCGCCACGCGCACGTCGTAACTTGCATGTCGCTACATGTCGGGTACATGTCGCGTTTCTCGGCGGCGCTAGGCAACGTAACAATGTGGTCGCGCAGTCTCCGCGGTCCGTCGCTAAATAATAATAACCGTGCAGCAGTTAACAATACGTAGCATGAAGATTCGCTGTGAATGAGCAGGTGAGTGAACAGGTGAGTGCGTAAGTGAGTGAATGAGTGACTGAATGAGAGAGTGTATGAGTGTTGTGTAAAAGAGAGAAAGAGAGCGAGAAAAAAGTGTATGCGTATGTGCGTGCGTGTGTATAAACGTCTCTCCCTGCTTCCCTTCCTCACTCACTCTCTCTCTCTCTCTCTCTCTCTCTCTCTCTCTCTCTCTCTCTCTCTCTCTCTCTCTCTTTCTTTTACGCACATACACTCCGCCATACACACATCGCGTTAGCAATCAGCTGATTGCAGTGTGCGACGGCCGGCGATCCGCAACAACTTTTGTTAAAGTGACGTTATTTTAAGAAACACGTATTCTTGACATAATTCTGAGATATTTTCTTCTTTACCAAAATTTTATTTAAACCATAATTTTATGTTGTAAGATAAAATAGTTAGCGACTCATGCGGTGGTAATCAGACGGTCAGCTGTGCCGGGCGCTCGCAGCGCGCCGCGCCGCGTTGCGCCGTGCCGCTCCTGCCTGCCTTCTGTACTCGACGCGTGATTTGCTAACTATTTTTGCTTATAACTCAAAAATTACGCTTCAATTCAAATTTTGGTAAAGGAAAAATCGTCTTAGAATTGTATCAGGAATACGTCATTTCACGGACGGAAGGTTGTTCCGGAACACCCTGTATATATATTGTGCGTATCGTAGGAACAATATTGAGACACAAAGGGGAATATGTAAAAGTTTATGCAATTTCTCTGTTTCTCTCACTCCATTGAATCCAAAAATAATCCAGAAATGAAGATATTTACTACAAGATTAATGATTTTAAAGCAGTGCTCGGAGATAGTTGCCCTTTTCGGGCCGATATGTGAGGCGACGCCTACGGTCCCCCCCCCTACGGCTCGAGGCTCGACGGCCGAGCCGCCGATCGCGCGCGTGACGCTGTCCCTCAGGAGCGTCTCGATCTAAAAAATATGCTGAGGTTGTACCTGCCGTCAAATCGTCGTTTAAATGTGCTTTGCCAGATAATTTGTCTATTAGTAATATATTATATATGTTATAGTAATATATATATTATATAATATATTAATTTGTCTATTAGTAATATATTATATATGTTATAGTAATATATATATATATATATATATATATATATATATATATATTACTATAATGTATATAATATATTACTAATAGACAAATTATCTGGCAAAGTAAATTTTAACGACGATTTGACAGCAGAAGAGAGAAAACAAACGACAAACAATGAACGATTCTGCTGTTTTTAACGCTCAACGGTTATTTAATAGTGAGACGAACGCATTTAAACTCTTGTGTGAGATTGCAGAGTTTTGGAGATCGACATTATTAAAGTAAAAAATGTTTGTTACGCTATTTGCGTAATAGTGATAGTGTATCGTGTGTTAGTCGTACGGTTTACTATTCCTGGATTTTCTGAAAAATGGATAAGGACCAAAGATACGTGCAAGCTTTTGATAAGATATGGGAAGAAATATTTTTCGCGTCTATTTGTAATAAAATCACCTGTCTTTTGTGTGGTTATCAACCCACTCTTATAAAAAAATACATTCTTTATAGACATTATAAAACTAAACACATAAATGAATATTCGAAATATGTGGACGAGGAGAAATTTAATTTAATTGAGGGATTGAAATTAGTTTATCAAGAAGGTTGTAGTTCGAGTTCTGTCGATAATGCTACATCTTCGATAAAAGCTCTTACATTGTCGTATGTAATTTCAAATCTTATCGCGAAAAATTCCAAGCCGTTTCGTGAAGGAAAATTTATAAAGGAATGCCTCATCGCAGCAGTAGAGTCGTTTGGAAATTCGTTAACTCTTGATGAAGCTGCTAGTATTCCTTTAAGTGACAAAACAGTAAAATCCCGCATAAATGATATTGCTTCTTCTTTAGAAAAAAAATTAAAATCCTTATTAGAATCTTGTTCTTTTTTTTCATTATGTCTCGATGAGAGCACCGATAATCGGCATGTGAGTCAACTGAGTATTTTTGCTCGAATCGTGCAAAACGATTTTTCATATGTCGAGGAGCTCTTAGATTTTGTCCCACTACATAACACAACAAGGGGTATTGATATCTTCGAAGCTGTTAACCAAACTCTTCAAAAATTTGATCTAGATTTCTCAAAATGTTCAGCTATCGTAACTGATGGCGCAAGAGCAATGATAGGTTCGAAAAATGGATTCTTTGGTCAATTAAAGCAGCGAGGTTTAAAGATCCCTGTCATTCATTGCGTTATTCATCAAGAAGCGTTATGTGGGAAAGTTGTGAAACTATGCACAGCAATGCAAACTGTCACAAAAATTATTAACATAATTAAAGGCGGTCAAAAATTTCTTTCTCATCGAAAGTTTTTACTCTTTCTCGAAGAGCATAACGCAACTTATACAGATGTGCCTCTGCATTGTGAAGTTCGGTGGCTCAGTGCAGGAAAATGTTTGGAAAAGTTCTTTGCAATAAGAAAAGAGATCTTCCTTTTCTTGCAAGAATAATTTTCTGCAAAATATGATGAATTTAAATTTTTTTTTGAAGAGTTGGACTCGCTTTGCGAGCTTGCTCTAATAACTGATATAACAAATCATTTAAATATTTTAAATTTAAAGCTGCAACAGACCAATCAAACTATCTCACAATTAGTTAGTCATATCGATTCTTTTCGTAGAAAGTTGCAATTGTTTAAAAATCATTTAGAAAATAATATTTTTCACTTTTTTCCCTCTTGCCAGATTCTTTTTGAAGAACACGGCATAAATTGTAACTTTCAAAAACAAATTAATATTATTGATTCTCTAATAAATCAATTTGATTTGCGTTTCAGAGATTTTGAAACGCTACGAAAAGATTTAATACTTTTTGAGAATCCTCTCACTATGCAAATCGAGGAACAAAGCCTAGAATTTTAGGCAGAACTTTGCGATTTGCAATGTGATATTTCTTTAAAGACACGGCTAGAAAAGGGAGTTGAATTTTTCAAAATTTTAGATATATCGTGTTATCCGCGTCTTACAAATTTCGGTCTTCGAATTTTCTCGATGTTTGGGTCCACATATTTATGTGAATGTTCTTTTTCAAAAATGAAATTTATTAAAACAGAAAAACGTTCTTCTTTAAGCGATACATCATTATCCTCGCTGATGCGCGTTAGTTCATCTAAAATCTCTGTGGATATATCATCTCTAGTAGAATCGTGCAAACGACCTAGAATATCAAATTAAAATTTTGATCCAAATTGGTTTTCGGTTTTTTTTGCTTCCTTTTCGTTTTTATATTATATCTTACGATATAAAATATTGTTTTCCTATCAAGCCACATATTTAATTATCTTCTAGTCTTTTATATCTTTTAGTGAAATAGGCCTACTGGGGAAACCACTTAAAAAAAAAACGCATCGCAATAGTACATCATGGGTGATGTGGAAAGCTATTATAAAATTGTAATTATATATATATGTATATATATATATATATATATATATATATATATATATATATATATTGTTGCGTCCGCGCGTCGACTTCGATAATACTCGAACACGCGCGACACAACCGGCACCCGCGTACCGCGAGTAAATGATTGACACTCTTTAGAAAGAATAAAAGGAACTTTAATATAGCAACACAGAACACACAATTGAACAAGGAACACAGAACGGGTAATAACAGTAATCGTATATCGAATATGTCCGCCCGGAATGACATCCGTCGCGAGACTCTAGATGGCCGATCTCTCTCAAGATGTCCGCCGTTGTTTAACAACAACGCTTAGCAACGTTCTCCCGGATACAAATACAGCAGATTCACGAATAACCGCCTTAAACGACCCGCAGGGACGCAACACTACTCCCCCTCTTCAAAATTGTCGTCCCGACAATCAATGAGGGCTCTTCCAAATTAAATGGGTTGATCGTTGTCCTCTTCTTCCAAGGCGTTGACTCCAGGGTGCCTAATGACTTCCTGCTCTACCCTGAGCTGCTGCTGCAGGTTACCGAGCGCCATTATTTATCGGCCCCAATCACACACCCTCCAGGAATATACAGGATACTGTCATCGAACCCGTTTGACAAGAACATCCAACGTCGACTCCAGGGTACAGAAACGGTTTCCTGCTCTACCCTGAGCTGCTGCTGCAGGTTACCGAGCACCGTTAAAATCCAGAACCCAATCGACTTTGATACATCTTGAAACCATAGTAGCCGTCCCTCGTAGTTCGCCTTATTCTCGGAAATACTCAAAACTGCTGCATCTCCGCATCTCAAAAGGGAACGAATCTTCGGACAAGAGGGGGGTAACATCCGTGGACCCACCGTCCTTCTAAGAGGACACCTTAAGTCCCTGTCTCGGCATTTGCCCTTCGTCCCACGGGAAAACCACGGTCAAAAACCGGGGAGAGACAGAGTCTTCAACGATGGTCTTTGAAGAACAAATTTTGAAAGAAGATTCCATAAACCATCTTCTTCAATCCCTTAAAAAAAAGACAGAAAGAAAATTAACCAATAACAAGTAACATAAATCATAAATCAGGTTTCAGATGTGACTTAAATCCGCCTTTCATGATACGAAGCCAATCGATCTAAATGAACTATTTTATTTCTATGCCTACTAGACTTCCGGATACAATAAACAACATCATTAAGCTTCTTAACTATCTTATAAGGACCCTCCCAATTGCTCTGTAACTTGGGAGACCTACCAACAATCCTACGAGGATTGAACAACCAGACTTTCTGCCCACACTCAAAATGAATTTGACGAGCCTTACAATCATAGTAAGCTTTTGCTCTCGAAGACTTCAAACTTAAGCGTTGCCTAACCCTATCATGAATTTCATTCAATTTTTCTTTTAATTCTGACACATAACTTTCCTCCGAAACATCCACTCCAACTACTGGAGGGCTACCACGAAGAAGATCTAAAGGTAGTTTCAAATCTCGACCAAAACATGATTCGGCTGGAGAAATCCCTGTAGTCTCGTGTCTAGCTGACCTATAAGCTAATAAACACATTCCTATCCAACGATCCCAATCTCGTTGATTTTCCGAAACAAACTTAGCCAAATAATTTAGAATTGTTTGATGTTGACGTTCGACCAAACCATTGGACTGAGGATGAAATGGGGTTGTTCTGGTCTTTTTAATTCCCAACAAACTTGACAATTCATAGAAAACACGAGAATCAAAATTCCTTCCTTGATCGGTGTGTAATTCTGAAGGTACACCATATCTTGAAATTACTTGATTTACGAAGACTTCCGCAATAGTATTTGCCCTAAAATTCTTCAATGGAAAAGCTTCGACCCATTTGGTGAAACAATCAGAGACAACCAATAAGTATTTATTTCCTGTAGAAGATGTCGGAAATGGACCCAAAATATCCATTTGCACCCTCTCAAATGGAACTCCAGCGTTATAAATTCGTAGTTCAGATTTTCCTTTATCAAAAGGTCCCTTTTTAGCAACACAAACGTGACAAGACCTGCACCAATTTTCAACATCCTGCTTACAGGTACCCCAATAAAATCGTTTCCGAATCCTTCCTAAGGTCTTGTTCACTCCAAAATGTCCACCGGAAGAAGAATCATGAGCTTCTTCCAAAATCTGTCGAATTCTCTTTCGAGGAACTACAATTTGAAGAACAGAAGTCTGCAAATTAGGTGATTTCCACTTCCTAAATAAAACACCATTTTTAAAAATGAGAGAATCCCACTGCGACCAATAAATTTTGGAAACCGAACCTTCAGAAACAACTTCCTGCCAAGAAGGACGCTGATCCTTTTCTTTACCAAGTAAGATCTTCGCTATCGTCGGATCTTCTAACTGATCTTTTCTCCAATTCTCTAAATTATCCGACTCAAAGACAATTCTTCCAACAAATTCTTCCTTCTTCATATCAATTCTGTTGCAATAGCTGCAATTGATTTCTGCACAAGGGCGTCTTGATAATCTATCAGCGTTCCCATGAAGTTTTCCTTTCCGATGAAAAATCTCAAAATCATATTGCTGGATTCGCTCCAACCATCGTGCCATTTGACCTTCAAGATTCTTAAATGACATCAACCATCGTAAAGAAATGTGATCAGTTCTAATCACAAATTTACGTCCGTACAAATAGTGATGAAATGACTTTAACGAATCTATAATAGCAAGTAATTCCCGCCGAGTTACACAATAATTCCTTTCCGATTTACCTAAGACACGACTATAATAAGCAATAACTTTTTCTGAGCCGTCCTGAATTTGAGATAACACTGCACCAATACCATGGTTTGAGGCGTCAGTATCCAGAAGAAATTGACCTTCATTCCTGGGAAAAGATAGAATAGGAGAAGACATTAAACATTTCTTTAACCTCTGGAAAGCTGATTCGCATTGTTCCGTCCACACAAACTTTGCTAAATTCTCGGTCAAAGAAAATAATGGCTTAGCTATTAAAGAAAATCCTTTCACAAATTTTCTATAATAAGAACAAAAACCCAAGAAACTACGCACCTGCTTCTTGGTCCGAGGCACCGGCCAATTCCTAACAGCAGAAATTTTCTCAGGATCCGTTGTAACTCCTCCCTCAGAAACAACATGACCGAGATATTTAATTTCCCTTTTGAAAAAAGAACACTTCCTCGGATTCAACTTCAAATTGGCAGAGCGTAATCGCAAGAAGACTTGCTTCAAATGATCCAACATCTCCTCGAAACTTTTACCGAAGATAATTACATCATCTAAATACACTAGACAAATCTTGGATAATTTTTTCAAAACCTTTTCCATCAATCGCTCGAAAGTGGCAGGAGCATTGCAGAGTCCAAATGGCATACATGTAAACTGCCACAAGCCATTTCCAATTGAAAATGCCGTCTTTTCCTTATCTTCTGAACGAATCTTCACTTGCCAATATCCGCTCTTCAAATCTAACGAAGAAAACCAAGAGTTTCCGGATAACTGGTCAAGTATATCATCAATCCGAGGCATTGGATAGGAATCTTTTTTCGTCACGGCGTTTAATTTTCTGTAATCAACACAGAATCTAATCGTCCCATCCTTTTTTTTTACCAAAACCGCAGGAGACGCCCATGGACTTTGCGATTCCTCAATTACACCTTGACGCCTCATATCCTCAATAATTGTATCGACCTCTTCCCGCATTTGCAACGGAATTCGTCGGGGAGCCTGCTTAATTGGATTAGAATTATTCACATTAATTTCATGCGCCACCCCATCACAATTTCCAGCTACTATTTCCTCCGAAAATATATCCTGAAATTCTACCAAAAATCGAGCAAAAATATCCTTCTGTTTACTTGAAAAATCTTGAGATTCCTTGAAAGAGTTCTTTCAAAAATGGAGGAACCTCATCTACACAATTTTCAATGCGTGAGCAAAAAAACTTTTCCTTTTTCCCCCCATTAGAATCGCCAAAGATTGGCTCAAAAATATTTTCCAAATTAACAATGGACAGAAAATCATTCCCCAATAAACAATCCTCAGCTATATCAGCAACAAAAACCGGAAATTCTACAGAACATCTTCCCAAGCTAATTATCACGATTACCTTAAATTTTACGGGAACTTCTTCCCCTGTGGGATATTTCAAATGAAAAGAACTATCAAGAGGAATCCGCCGCTTAGGCATTCTAACAAAATTACTCCTGATAAGAGACACATCCGAACCCGTATCAATTTTAAAATTACATAACTGTTCATCGATAAATCCTTTAAAATTAAATAATTTCTTATTATTAGTGCCAGTATTATTATTAACATTTTTACAATTACAACAATAACTCTGTAATTCTATTGGGGCTTCACGTTTTCGCGTCGAACCTGCCCCAAACAGCTCGACAAAATTCAGTTTTCCCCTTTCTTTAAAAACGGACACTCCGCTCGAAAATGACCTGAGCCTCCACATTGCCAACATTCTTTTACAAACATTTTATTATTGCTAGAGTTAGAACTCTTGTAAAAATTTTTATTTTGTTCCTGTTTTCTCTCTTTTGCTTTATTGCCAGAATTTCCAAAATTCCTTTTTCCGTCAAATTTGTTAAAGTTGTTCCTATCCCCGAAATCAAAATTGTTGAACCTCCTTCCTTTAGCAAAATTATTTTTGTTGTTATTGTTACTGCCAAAGTTGAAATTATTATTCCGTCTTTCAAAATTACTTTCCTGTATAACTTTCACTGCCATGGCTCTTTGTATGGCCATTTTCAAGGAAGTGATTCCTTCCAACTGCAGAGTCCTTCTCACAAATCCATTAGACAAAGCGGTAACAAATTGCGCGCAAGCAATTTTATCACGAACTTCGTGCGTACATTCGGGATACGCTAACTGCGAAAGGCGTTCAATTTCAGAGCCCAAGGTGGCCTCATCTTCCCCCAACTTTTGTTTTCTGTTCGTAAATTGGGAATAATAAGACTGAGATAACAATCCTTCCCCAAAGCGCAACTCTAATTTAGACTTTAATTCTGCGTAATCGAGATTTTCAATATTAACGACACACTCCAATACCGCACGCGCCTTTCCTCTAAGACATGAAATGAGAGCGACGCTTTTCGCAGCGTCACTCCACCTATTTGCTCGCGCAATTAACTCAAACTGTGAGAAGAACTCTCTTAGCGGAACAGTCCCGTCAAAAATGTCCGGCTTCAATTTAAAGCCTAATTCTGTGTTAATATTAACACGCGCGTCTCTTTCGAAATTAGGCGCAATATTAGGCAAAAAATTTCTGTTAATGGGGCGACTTAGCTGGTTGTTGTTATCCAGCAGACGAATCCTCTGTTCCATCCCCCGTAACGCCTCGTCGCGTTCGCGCAGTTGTGCTTCAAATACAGCTCGCTGCTCATCGTGTTGGCGCAATTGCGTCTCAAAATCGGCTCGCTGCTGCAGCCGCTCCTCGCGTAGCTCACGAATCTCTCGCATCGCTGACTGAAGTGTAATCGCTTCCAATGATGGTCCCGATGTCGTAGCCGCCGTTGAAGTCAATCGACTCCTCTTTCTCGTCGAAACTCCTGCCGTCGGCAAATTTTCCCGTTCCATTTTTTTTATAGACGACAAGAAACACACAATTCTCCAGAAAATCGTCTCCAGAAAATCGTCCACTCCGTCGTATCGTATCCCGGACGAGCCCCCAAAATGTTGCGTCCGCGCGTCGACTTCGATAATACTCGAACACGCGCGACACAACCGGCACCCGCGTACCGCGAGTAAATGATTGACACTCTTTAGAAAGAATAAAAGGAACTTTAATATAGCAACACAGAACACACAATTGAACAAGGAACACAGAACGGGTAATAACAGTAATCGTATATCGAATATGTCCGCCCGGAATGACATCCGTCGCGAGACTCTAGATGGCCGATCTCTCTCAAGATGTCCGCCGTTGTTTAACAACAACGCTTAGCAACGTTCTCCCGGATACAAATACAGCAGATTCACGAATAACCGCCTTAGACGACCCGCAGGGACGCAACAATATATATAAAATATGCTGAGATTGTACCTCCCGTCAAATCGTCGTTAAAATTTACTTTGCCAGATAATTTGTCTATTAGTAATATATTATATACGTTATAGTAATATATATATATATATATATATATATATATATATATATATATATATATTACTATAACATATATAATATATTACTAATAGACAAATTAATATATTATATAATATATATATTACTATAACATATATAATATATTACTAATAGACAAATTATCTGGCAAAGCAAATTTAAACGACGATTTGACGGCAGGTACAATCTCAGCATATTTTTTAGATCGAGACGCTCCTGAGGGACAGCGTCACGCGCGCGATCGGCGGCTCGGCCGTCGAGCCTCGAGCGGTAGTGTGGGGGACCATAGGCGTCGCCTCACATATCAGCCCGAAAAGGGCAACTATCTCCGAGCACTGTTTTAAAGGATAAAATTGCTAAAGACGCAGAAATAGAAAAGCACCTATTTTTACTTAATTACTTACTTTTATCATTTGCTTTTATTTGCACCTATATTTACTTAACTACTTACCATACTTTACTTTTATCATTTGCTTTTATATCCTTTGATAGATTTCTAGTATCTTCAACTACACCTAACATTTTGCAATATAAGTGCTTATCCTTTTCTGCATCTTTAGCAATTTTATCCTTTAAGGTCATTAATTCTGTAGTAAATATCTTCATTTCTGGATATAATTTTTGAATTCAGTGGAGAGGGAGGAAGAGATTGCATAAGCTTTTGCATATTCCCCTTTGTGTCTCAATATTGTTTCTACGATACGTACAATATATGTATATATACACATATTTGCATTGTTCCTATGATACGCATAATATATATACACACATATTTGAATTTTCTACATATATAATAATAAATGAAGAATATGTAAAACTTATTTAAAAAAATATTAAACATAGTAAATAAAAAGAAGTTTAAGATTTTTGCAATACCTTTCCTAAGTAGTACTTTAACATTTTGTAGTTGGCACCTCCATGTTTCACATTTTCTAAAACTGCACTTTCTAAACTGCGTAGGCTTCTGTTTTAATCAACGCAACTGCCAAATTATTATAAATTTTTATACGTTTCTATAATAAAATCTGCAATTTAGTATCATTAACCAATTCTTCCTTCTTATTTTGATTTAAATTTGAATTACTTTTTGTCGATGACAGATATTCTAATGTTCTCCGATAACTTTATATTGCAAAAGGCAGTTCTATCCAAATAAACCATCAATTTCTACGTTTCTCATTGTTTTAAAAAATAAGTTCAACCATTATATCAAAAAAAGTTAAATAGATTAACAATAAGTCTTGTCCCTAGAGAATTTAGTCCCTAAGAAAATAAATAACCTTTATTATATTATTTATAAACGAAATTATTATTTTATTTCTCTTATTTGACTAATGCTTAACATTTCTATTTCAAGCTCTAACTCTGATGCTTTCAAATCAACTGTATATAATATAATATTTTTGATAGAATTCCCAAGATTTGTTTTGCTATATTAACATAAATATGCAACTCATTGTTTAGCCATTTGTAAGTGATCTAAAAATATTAATTACGCGTTAAGTATATTTATATATAAAATATAAATAAACATTTACATTTTCAGAACCAAAAGTAGCGAGTAATTTTTAGATCCGCAAAATGTTTGTGTACACTATAGAAGTTTATTATTTTATCATTTTATTATTTTATAGAAAGCCAAATAATAAAAATGTGTATTCAATGCTGTTGTTTTCATGATATTTTTGTTAGAATTCTCACAAGATTTATTTTGCTATATTAATATAAACTCATTGCTTTTAGCCATTTGTAAGTTAACCTAAAAATATTAATTATGCATTAATTACATTTATATATATAATACAAATAAACATTATATACATGAATGCGCGTTTGCGCGTATAATTACCAGCTTATCGTTATCGAAAACATGGCCAGCCAAAATCTCCAAATATTCCTTCGATTTATTCATAATCATTTCCCAATAATGTATTTATCACAACCATGTTATAATTGATAATGCACAGATTCACTCCACTGTAAGCATTCGCTCAGTTTTATTAATGTAACCTAACTTTGCTCGATATGACATCGATTAAAAGAGATCACTTCTCTTCCTTACACTATTCCGCGTTAATAATTTCTTTTCACTATATCACTTCTCTTCGTTGTTGCACTATTCCGCGATACTCTTATCATTTTTCGTCTTTTCGTTCCATTATTCTGTGATATATACTATTATCTTATAACTTTAACATTTCTTATCTTGTCCACGCGATATATACCCTTATAACCTTACATTATTATCTTATACATATGCACGTACATACACGAAATTGTCTCTCAAGGCGTACTTACACACTCAAGCGAATAATCATACATGAGTGCTGCAAACGCGCCTTGAGGGACAAAATCGCTTTGCGTGTGTGCGTGCGAGCATACGTACGTGAGCGACTGAATCTGAACCTGAAAAAAGATGAGACCAAAGTGTCACATTTCTGGTATATGATTATCATTTCTCAGGATTGACTGCACCAATCTTATTAAATATGGTCGCAATCGAAAGCTTGCATCCATATTGCATCAGAAAAATGCCATTAGATTTTTGATTAACGGCTTGGTTCCTGAAGAATTTTAATCGAAAGTTAATTAGACGTAAAACTCCGGATAAGCTACTTGGTAGCGCCACGGCCCCTGTATACAGGCAACTGTTGACAAGCCGAAACGATTTTTTTCATATACTTGGTACGGTTTGTATACAGTTTAACTTCTGTATTAAAATTATCTACCAAAATAAGATAGATAAATGATTGATACTTAAGAGATTAAGCATTAAGACATGTGATTGTGTCCGTTAAAATTCAATATGGTATAAGCTTTGTAAATATATACTGTTTATATCATTCCTTCTAAAAAAGAATTTTCTTTCTATTGAATAAATTTAAAAAAAAAATACATTCATGTATATATTGCATAATGTAGTACTTTATATTTTGCAGAAAAAATTTCAAATTTTAAACTTTTACAAAGAGCAGTGAGATCCCACAAAAGAACCTCACAAAAATAAAAAGAATACGCTAAGTATATAAAAAAATCCCATCTTGTACGCAAAAAAAGTTTAATATCTATCCCTAAAAAAACACTGTTAAAAAAATTTTTCCTTGAAAAATAATTTTCATAAAAAATAAATTTAAAAATGATTCTTCTCTAAAAAATAACTCTAAAAAATTAAAACTTTTAAAAAATAAAAAATCAAAACTAAATATGAAATCAAGTTAACTAGCCAAGTACATAGAAGCAGTTCAGTTTAGTGAGAGTTTATAATTTCAAATAGTATTTGTTTGATAAAATCAGTTTTGCATTTATAGAAATATTATAGATTCTCTCGAGAAAATTAAAATCCATTTTATTTTTATTAAAAAATTACACTATTATGTTCCCCTCCCAAATAAATATTTTGTATAATATATAAAATAGCACTATTATATTGCGGATTTTATTACAAATAGTAAATCATAAAATTAATCCTTACTGTAATAACGTTGATTACATTAATCACCAATTTCAAATTTAAAAGTGCTCCATGCCAAACTGATCGACTCGTTTTGAAATTAATCATCAAAAATTACCCGATTTATATCATGTTAGGTATCATTTTAATCGGTAAAATATCATTAATTCATTGTAATTATTTTCGGATCAATAAGCGCGAAAAACAAAAATTTTACAATAACGATATATAACGCGAGAGATTATAGATAATGCAAGCCTTGCGAGCGAGACTTCGAAAGTCTTTCATGTTAGCTATATCGCTTGCTCCTCATTCGTTCTCTCTCTCTTTCTTTCTCTGTTTGTTCTTTATTGTATTCTTTCATTCCCATTATTATAATTTTTATTTGTTCGACTTTTATTCTTTCTATTCTTGTTTTCCTATATGATAATAAATTAATTTATTCATTTTTATTTTATAAAGCATAAATAAGATATTGTATATTTTATAAATAAAAAAAGTATTATGTATGTGTGCGTGTGCGTGTGTATTCTTGTATGTGCATGTGTTGTATTTAACTATAGTGAAACGTAATTATGTATTGTATTAACTATAATGAAATAAAAAAAGAAAATAACTTGTATTGTATATCTCATTTATGCTATATAAAATAAAAATAAATAAATAAATTTATTTATTTTTATGTAGGGAGACGAGAATAGAATAAATAAAAGTTGAGCAAATAAAAGAATATAATAATAGGAATAAAAGAATACAATAATGAACGAGCAGAAAGAGAGAGAGAGAGAGAGAGAGAGAGAGAGAGAGAGAGAGAGAGAGAGAGAGAGAGAGAAGCGCGAGTGAACGCGTAAGTGAATATGCGAGGAGTGTGAAGCTAAGCAATACGTAGTGCATAGCGAGCGAGCGATTAGAAAGAAACAGAGCATATGATCGAGAGAAAAAAGATACTGCAATAATGTTAGTGCGTACATGTATATTACTCTTGTAACGCGGTCACCTCGCTCGACGCTCGGATCGGCTCGTCGGTGTCCGGGTTCGAGAGGAGGGGAGACTCAAGCTTACGAGACACAGTATAAGCGGAGGCGCAACGCGATGGTTGCGAAGCGGCGAGAAGCGCAAGACAGGCTCGGCGTGCAATCGTTCCTGGTTTTATTTACATGCGCTGACGGCGCGATTAGAACTAGAGGACTTATTACGAACAGGCCTTATAACTAACGGACTTAGTACTAGACAGGTCTTATTACTAGCAGGTCTTATAACTAGCGGACTTAGTACTAAACAGGTCTTATTACTAGCATGCGGTTACAACCAGCGGACTTAGTACGAACAGGCCTTAAGACTAGGATGCGGTTACAACTAGCGGACTTAGCACTAACAGGCCTTAAAACAGGTCTAGGACTACGAGACTTAGAACTAGCGGACTTATCTCTATCATGCGATTATATTTACAGCGCGGTCTGTACATGCACTTATCATCTAAGGTTAGGTTGTGACCGGACAAAACACGTGAGATGGAGAATACTGCACAAAATGCAAGTTTTCCTACCTTGTTATTACGGTCGCCAGTTCGTTTATCCTCCTACGAACAAGGAATGCCCTCGGACGACGTCCCGTCAGGTCTGCCGTCGGACAGGTTGCACAGCGTCAGGATCACGCTGGTTCGAAAACGCCACTGCTTTTCCGCTTGGCTGGGTGGGAATTTTTCTAAATTCCTCTCCTTGTTATTTTCAGGTCGCCGCTGGATTCTCCGGATTAACGCCCGTGGTTTTCTGGACTACCCGTTGTCTGGAATTCTTTCGACGCCTTGATTTTACGTCGGAACGACGTTATTTGTGCAACGCTTTGCTGTTGGACAAATTATCTCTTTTTCAGAGAATTCCTTTTCTTTCTGTTTCAGGTCGCCGCTGGATTCGCTGGATCGACTTTCGTTCACAGGTAAGGATTTTTGGGTGTGAGGTAATTGAATTACTTTCACTCTACTTTTTGATTAATATAAAAAGTATAAAATATATTTGAATATTTAAGCGCGTATAAACTGTCCGCTTTTCCGCGAATCTCCACACTTCGGAGATATTCCGCGATTAAAATAATACTGCCTTTTTATATGTCTCCCGCCGCGAATCTCTACAGTATCAAGATTGGTTTTTCGCGACTAACACCTTTCACGCTCGACATATATAAAAAACCCGCAAGACGTAAATGTTTCATACGCTTGGTTTCGGGGAAAAAGGCCGCTCCTTTCCCTTGTACACTCGCGTGTCCTTCCGCAGAAAGTTTTTCAAACAGCGATGTACAATGTTCCGCAAGACGAGATTCTAAGATCTTTCGCTTCGGTAAAAAAGGCTAGATTCTAAAATCTTTCGCTTCGGTAAAAAAAAAGCCTCGAATGCCGCTCTGCACGGCCTTTTATACCGTTCCCACTCTTCGTCGTCCCCGCTTTCGAGGTTCCCTCTCTTCTAGAACACGCCCCTTGTGCGTGCGCGTGTCCTACGCTATATTCTATGTACAGCTATAATACATGTGCAGCTATACGAAGTGCTGCACTAACGGGTGTAAATGTACAAAAGTCGCTCGGATTCCGTTTTCCTTAAAATATAGTAATGCGCTATATACAGGGTGTCTTAAAACTATATTTACAAGTTCTCTTAAAACTATAGTTTGGTCTGTAAAAGTACAGGCGTGCTGTACCCCTGGTGCAGTACTTCCCGTACAACACCTTTGCACTTTGCCTTTTCGGCAAGTTTTCTTAATATTATATTGCGCTCTTAAAACTAAGTATAAAACGACTGTCCGCGCAATATAACACACTAAAATGATAAAAATAAAAGACAATTATTTACAAGACCAACTAATCATCATTTACGTCGATTACCTCCTTTGATGACTTCGACTTATTACTGCGTGTTTTATACTTTTGCACCGATCTATTGATTATCCTTTTTCTTCTTACAGGCTCCCAGTCCTCGTCTGAGTCGGACTTCCGGAATTCCGGACGCAGTCTCACGGTTTTCCTTCAGATACTGACGATACTGGCGAGGTGACCCCCCGGATCCCTGTTGACGTCGAGGGTTTATCCTCCGGCTTCAATTCCCCCTCCAAGGGGTTTTGCCGAGAACTTGGGGCTCGGCGAAGCTCCTTTTTTCCCGGTACGTCGATGGGTGTCCGTGTTGTTATAATTTTCTCACGAAGATTTTCTTTTTCTTCTTCGTTTGGTGGTTTAATTCGTACATCACTAATTACCTTGGGTTTGATTGGCGCTCTTTCCACGGGAATTCGATTTATGTCTTCTGGGATTATAATGTCATCTTTTTCTACAAACATCACGTGCGTCATCATTTGGTATGCATCCATGGTGACGCTTAGGTTGATGGGTTTGTTCGTCGCAACTTCTTTCGTTAATTTGCGTACGGTAATCATGGATATAACTTCATACTCTTCTTCACCATCTTCGTTGCACAAAACGGACTCATCGTAGTACGTTTTGTTTTTCTCGTTGTCTTGTAATGCCACAAATATCATTCGATTGATATCTTTAGTTCTTTGCTTTTCTTCTTTAAGCAACCTGTCCATTTGTTCTCGAGATCTTTGTGAGGTTAGTGTTTTTCTATCACTTAGCCTCTTAAGCATTGCCATTCTTTCTTCCCTCTCGATCTTTACTGCCCGCGCCATTGCTGAGGTTGTTAACTCGATGATTAGTTTATCTTCTTCTTCTCGCATTTGACCCTTCTCTTGTTCGATTTCCATCTCTCTTACTTGTTGTTCCTCAGGTTCATCACACTTTCTTATATGTTTACGTGCCAACTGTACGTCAGAACTATGACGGCCATTTTGGATTTCGGTGCTAGGATCGCTCTGTATGCCCGCGCTCTTTCTTGCGTCGCGCGGTGAATGCGTCGTTTGTCCAGCCAGCTGATTGGCTGTTTGTGAGTCTTCCTGAATCGTTAGGATTTTCTTTATATCTAGCTTATCTATTTCTATCTGTTCGTTATGCAAATCCTTAATCCTATTATTGTTACAAACTTGGTTTTTGTTAAATTTTACATTATTTTTATCGACTAACCTGTATCGAGTAATCTTTAACTTATCGTTGTTTGAAAGCTTTTCGGGGTTTTCTTTATTTATCATTTCCTTATTATTGTTAGAATTTAGCTTATCATTTAAAATTTCTGTTTCGCTATTACTTGATTTATTTTCTAAAATTCGTTCTTTGCTATTATCATTCCATTTTTCAGATAATTCTTCAGTGGCTGATTTCTTAAAATTTTCATATGATTTATTTAACTTGTATAATGAATTTCCAAAACTTTCATCTAAATCTATTTTAGTCGAATTATTGATTTTATGTATCCAACCTTTTAAATTTTTAAACAAGTTTTCTAAAATGTTTGAGTTTAACTCTAAATTGTTAAGGTCTTTGTTTGCATTTTCTTTATTAATTGAATCTATTATTACCGTGTCCATTGAAGAATCATTTGGCTCTTGTAAATTTGTTTTATTAAATTCTAACTGATCTTTTATATTTTTATATTCATTATTCGCTAATTCATTAATCACGTTTCTTTCTCGAGGTTTTATCGAAATTGTTTCGCTTGAGAGATTTGTATTTTTCTTCTCGATAGTATCTAAATCTTCCTCTTTATTTATCGTTCTGAGACTTAAACTTCGCATATAATTTTTCTTAATGTCTAAACTCGTTCGCACGCCTTTTTCAGATTCGCGCTTATTGTCTCTATCAGCGTTTATTTCTCGAATGTCGTTTTCATTCGGTTTTAATGGCGTACTATAACCTCTTGGATTAAAAGCTTTTATTTTGTCGCCTATTATATTTACATTCGCGGTACCTTTTGCACTTCCCCGCGCACTTTGGTTATCGTCTCTTACGATTTTTGTCTCGCATACTGACGAGCCTTTTACAGACTTATCTTTATTATGTTCAATTATTTGAACATCGGGTTCGCACGTTTTCGCTGCACTAACACTTTCTTCGTTTCGTTTCTTTTTCAGGATTGCGGGTTGTGCTTTTGTCTCTTCCTCTCGCAGCTTCCGCTTCCTGGATTCCAAGGATAGGTGTTTACTCCACCTGGTCAACGGATATTCCATTCGTTCTTCTCTCTCCTTGATTTTCTCGCCTATCTCTCGACATGTAAATTTGCCTAATAGTATGCATGGTTCGTTCATTTCCAAGATCATTGCTTCTATGTTGGCCGTTATTTGGAAAATAACAATGTCCACTTTAACAGCTTTAAAGTTTACCCTTTTTTCTCTTTTCAGGTAAACTGGAATATTCTTTGATTCCGTAAAACGATTCAATTTGCGTACGTTGGTATCAATGCTTTCAACCAACGTGCTGGAAATTACATTGAATTCGCCTCTGTAGTCGAAGTGAATTTTTACTTCCTGACTCTCGGCTAATCCTGTGAATGATGGTATTTGCTTTTCTCCAGAAATTAGATTAATTAATCTAGAGATGTGTCTTCTTCCCTTTTCACTGATTAATGATCTTCTCCTTCTTTTCAGGTTCCCTTCGTTTTCGTCTTCGCTTGGCTCTGGATCATCGGGACCCTCCAGCGTTGGAATATCATTGGTAAGTATCGTTTCGTTTTCGTTTTTCGACTCTTTTTGCATGTTGGCTATAAATTGTTGGATCTCCCCGATCTCAATCTTCTTAATATCTTTCGAGGTTTTTAGCATGTTTACCTCTACTTTTTTGTTTAGAGTTGTCTCTCTGTGCGGTTTCAATTGTCTTGAATTGAACGTTCCCAAAGCATTTCCGTCCAGATCTTCTATCGCGTAAGCGTTTCTGCGTACTTCGTTGCGTATTCTGTGTGGTCCATCGTATACAAGATGAATCTTTCGCGTTAATCTGCGATTCGCATCACTTCTTCGGTGGAGTTTAATCCATAGTTTGTCGCCTACTTGGTATTTCTTTGCTTCTCCGTGTTTATCAGTTTGCATTTTTCACTGCTTGGCTCTCTTCTGCAACATCATTGTTGCGGTTTTTATTTTTTCAGCTAATATTTCAGCTTCGGTTCGTCCTTCCTCGATGAATGGTTTTAGCCTCGGATCAACGAACAGCCGTTCGTTTAGTTCTGGATGAAACTCGTTCGGGCTGTATCCGGTACTGCGATGAGATGTCGAGTTAATAGTCTTCTCGGCTCGCTTCACGATTCGATCCCATCTGGATTGACGGTCGTGTGCGTAGACGCGTATGATGCGTCCCTGCTCCCTCATCACCCTTTCCACCGGATTGGATTGAGGATTGTACGGCGACGTTTTTCTAATAGAAAAACCCATATTTGTCGCAAATTCTTGCCATCTCGCCGTAATAAATTGTCCCCCGTTATCGGATAAAATTTCCTTCGGAATTCCGGCTTTACCGAAATGTTCGGTCTATAACGTGCCGATTATCGATTCAAGTTTTTGATTTCTAAGCGGATATAAATTTGTTAATTTTGAAAATTGGTCCATTGTCACCAAAATGTATTTATTTCCGCGTGGTGTCTGTGGTAAAGGTCCGAATAAATCGATCGAAACCACTTCCCCCGGTTTTTCCGGCAGCACGTAATATTCGGTTCCACGAGTCGGTCTCGTGAAATATTTCGTCGCTTGACACATGTTACAGGATGCTACTACGTCCCTTACTACGCGTTCTAAATTTTGTATCGCGAAAAATCTTTCCATAAATTCAATGACTTTATCCGTTCCAAAGTGAAGTAAAAAATCGTGTACTCTATTTGTGAGTTGCCATTTAATGGATTCGGGCACAACGATTCTTTCTCCTTTCGGTGTTTCTACGCGAATAAGCCCTTCTCTAAAAAAAAATTCGCCCGCTGCTTCCGCGATTATTTCTCGCAGTATTTCATCCTCGCGTTGAGCTTCCTCGAGCATATCCGCCCACAATGCTGTTTCCGCTTCATCGTTCGGTTGTTTGATCGCCGCAATCCGCTTAATTTTACCTTCTTTTTTCGCGTATCCATTCTTAACGTTGTTACGTGATAACGTGTCCGCGATTTTATTCTGTGCCCCTGGCACATGGCAAATCTCCAATTCGAATTCGTTTAGGAATGCTACCCATCTCGCGATTCTAGCGCTATCATCCGCGCACGCGGTTATGAATTTTAACGCTCGGTGATCGGTATGGATTTTTATTTGGCGTCCTAAGAGTGTGGTGTGCCACTTTCGCAATGTCCACACTATCGCTAGACATTCAATTTCCGTTACGGTGTAATTAAGCTCTGCGCCTTTGAGACTGCGGCTCGCATACGCCACCGTGAATTTCACTTCGGGTCTCTTTTCATCGTATTGGTATAAACATGCTCCTAATCCGTACTTTGACGCGTCGACGTATAGACCGAATTTCAATCCCGGTCTAATTATGAATAAACATTCCGCTTTATTGAACGCTTGTTTTATTTCCTCGAACGCATTCTGTGTCTCGTCGCTCCATACGAATTTTACATTCTTTTTCAGTAATCCTTCTAGAGGTTTCGTCATTTTCGCTAGACCTTTGATAAATCGGCGATCCCAATTTATTAGACCGAGGAAAGCTTGAATCGCTTTCTTGTTTCTTGGTCTTTCAAAATTTTGAATCGCAAGTTTCGTATCCCTATTCATAGCGGCTTTAATCTGGTCGAACGTATGACCCAGAAAACGAATTTCCGTTTTCAAAAATTCACACTTTTCTTTATTCAATCGGAAACCGACTTTTCTTAATTTATCGAGAACATAGTTTATGTGAAACAAATGTTCTTCTAAACTATTCGACGCGATTAAAATATCGTCCAAATAAACGATTGTAAACGGATCACATTCATCTCCTATTGCTCTTTGCATCGCTCGTGTGAACGATGCTCCCGCAGTTTTCAATCCGAAAGGTAACCTACGGAAAACGTATGTTTGGTTATCGAACTTAAATCCTGTAAATTCTCTACTTTCTCTTGCTAACGGAATTTGCCAGAACGCCATGGCCACGTCCAACGTCGAATAAAATTTCTTATCTCCTATCCGACGGAAAACTTCATCAATCGTTGGAGGTTGATCGTGGTCGTTGGCCATTCTTTTATTAATTTCTCTCGCGTCTAAACATAATCTTATTTGTCCCGTCTTTTTAATCACGGTAACTAACGGATTGACGTATTGCGTATTAGCGCGTTCTACAATTCCGTTCTTTTCGAGCGCTTGCAAATGTTCCTTCACTCTAACTCGGTGTATTTCCGGCACGGGATATGTCTTTGCCTTAAATGGTTTCTCAGAATTGACCGTTATTTTGTGCGTGTAATGCGTCACGCATCCTATTTCATCCTTGAAAAGCTCATTATGCTTTATTAGTATTTTACTTAACTCTTTCCCCGCATCTTGGATAGAAATTGCGTTAAGTGTTATCCCTTTACTCGAACTACATTCCGGAAAATCTACGATAAATTTTTTACCGCAGTTTATTATAGCATTACGTTCCGACAAAAAATCTATTCCGAGTATCATCTCGTACGATAGATTCTTTACGATATAAAGCTCGTGCAAAACTCCCTCCCGTTTATTTGGAAACTTATTTGAATTCGGTTCGCGATTAATTGCGCGCGGTCCGAAAAGGCTCCTACGAGTGAGAATTGTTTTATCGGAATTATTCGCATCGAAGTTTTATCGTTCGTCAGTTTGTCGTAAACGTCTTTCGCAGTCAACGAAATTTGCGATCCCGTATCTACTAGCGCTCTAATAGCCAATTTATTAATTAGCACGGTAACGTAAGGGGTACCCTGCTTATCCGCAGTTTCTTAGTCCTCCTCCGTTACTTCGTCGACATCGCGTAATATTTCTCTCGTTCTAATGATCGCGATTTTACTGTCGTTTTCTTCCGTTAGTCTATCTTCTTTAACTACGCAATTATCGATAATTAACGTCTCGCCCCCCGGCGTTGGAATTTCTTCCTCAACTACCGGTTCGTTTTCAGGTTCCTCCTCGTTCCTAATCAACGCGATATTTCTTGTATATACGCAATTATCCGTCTCATCTGCCGCTTTTTTAAATTCGCGTTTTTGCGTATTTATGTTGCGCGAATTAATTTCTTTCTTATTTAATTGCGCATCGTTATTAGGCAACTGTTGTGGTATCGCGGTATTATTATTTCTTTCCGCGTTGTAGAATCTTTTATAATTCCTGTTGTCTCTTGCGTCATTTTTCACGTCGTACGCCTTCGACGTTTGTCTCGCGCTATCGCGATTGAAATTTGATCCGTCTACGTCGCGCGCCTTTGTCGAGTAGCTCGCGCTTGTGCTCGCGCCACCGCGATTGAAATCCGATCCGTATCGGTATCTCGACTACGTATTCGACGTTCTTCCAACGGTTTCTCGCTGCGTATTACTTTTGACGCTGAAACTTTGTCTTTTCGCGTTGTTTTCAAAAGCATACGTTTTATTTTCACGTTTTTGCTCGTACTCTATTTCGTCGAGCAACGTGATGAATTCTTCGACATTTTTTACGGTCGTCGGCCGAATTTCACGCGCTATATTTGGGCCAAAATGCCTTTTAACGCACCTAATTATCTCGTGCTCGGACATCGGTGGATCAAGGTACTTTGCTTGTTTTGCCAAATTTAACGCGTACTCGCTCATCGACATGCTACTGCCGAGTCTGTAAAATCCCGCGTATATTTTTTCGCGGAATCGCGATTGCTGTTCCTCGCCCCAGAAATACTCTCTAAAAGCGTAAATCGCCTCATTTATATTTTCCGGTTCTCTAATCTCGAACCAGTTCGATGCTGTGCCCCTCAGGCAACTACCGAAGTAATATAACTGCTCTACGTATCCCACTTCTTCGTACGCGGCAATTCTTTCAAATTTTTTAATAAATTTAATCGGGTTTTGCGGATCGTCCCTTCCCGAATATTTTATCTCCTCGAATGGATTTTTAAGCCAACCACCCTTTGGCAATCTCGCATTTGAGATTACATCTCCTACTTTAATTTCAGCACGTACGGGTTTTTCCCTAGCGTCGGACAATGTCTCATAATATTTCTCGCTATCATGAAGTCTGTAGTGGCTAAGAGTTGCCGTATCGCGCTCTCCCGACTCCCTAACTCTCTCAAATCTCTCTATAAGAGATTTTGAATCTTGTTTCCTGGCGTTTTCCCTAGTATCGGACATTGTTACATGACGTTTCTCGCCATCATGAAGTCTGTCGTCACTCGGAATTACCGGATTACGCGCCTCTAACGCTTTTACCCTCTCGCATATTTCATCGAGAGTTTTTTTGATTTTCGACGCTCACTTGCGACCAGCCTACTTTATTTTCAGCTTGACAATCGCTTTCGCGCCCCCTTTCCAAGTTTTCTAGACGTTTACGGAATTTCTCATTTTGCAATCTGAGAAGTTCGCATTCCGCGTCGCGCCTAGCTAACTCTTCTTCCGCGTTGAATTTATCTTTCGAACGCGTATTGACTGTTTCCCGGCGTTTAACCGGTGATCTTAATAATTTCGGTTTTTTATTGTCGGGTTCGCTCACGTCCCCCGGCACCGAAACATTTTCGCGTCTGTCTGTCATATTGTTCGCGAATGTTCTTTAAAATTCGGCACTACCGATCGTCTGCGTCACTGCGTTACTACGTTGTTCGGAAACGTTGTTTTCGGACTTTTGCGCGCCGTTACGCGTAATAATCCGCGTTTCACGATTATACAACTCGCAACACTTTTTATAGCAACGTCCTGTCACGGTCGCCAATTCAAAGAGTCTCTAAGTTGAATAGAGGTTTATCGAAACTTACCGCGCGTCTCTAACGGGCAAGTGGTTCGCATCGGACTTCGTAATCCTACTTGCAAGTTCTCTGAGAGACCGGTATATTTTCCGCATTCGCGACAATATTACTGTGACCGGACAAAACACGTGAGATGGAGAATTCTGCGCAAAATGCAGGTTTTCCTACCTTGTTATTACGGTCGCCAGTTCGTTTATCCTCCTACGAACAAGGAATGCCCTCGGACGACGTCCCGTCAGGTCTGCCGTCGGACAGGTTGCACAGCGTCAGGATCACGCTGGTTCGAAAACGCCACTGCTTTTCCGCTTGGCTGGGTGGGAATTTTCCTAAATTCCTCTCCTTGTTATTTTCAGGTCGCCGCTGGATTCTCCGGATTAACGCCCGTGGTTTTCTGAACTACCCGTTGTCTGGAATTCTTTCGACGCCTTGATTTTACGTCGGAACGACGTTATTTGTGCAACGCTTTGCTGTTGGACAAATTATCTCTTTTTCAGAGAATTCCTTTTCTTTCTGTTTCAGGTCGCCGCTGGATTCGCTGGATCGACTTTCGTTCACAGGTAAGGATTTTTGGGTGTGAGGTAATTGAATTACTTTCACTCTACTTTTTGATTAATATAAAAAGTATAATATATATTTGAATATTTAAGCGCGTATAAACTGTCCGCTTTTCCGCGAATCTCCACACTTCGGAGATATTTCGCGATTAAAATAATACTGCCTTTTTATATGTCTCCCGTCGCGAATCTCTACAGTATCGAGATTGGTTTTTCGCGACTAACACCTTTCACGCTCGACATATATAAAAAACCCGCAAGACGTAAATGTTTCATACGCTTGGTTTCGGGGAAAAAGGCCGGTCCTTTCCCTTGTACACTCGCGTGTCCTTCCGCAGAAAGTTTTTCAAACAGCGATGTACAATGTTCCGCAAGACGAGATTCTAAGATCTTTCGCTTCGGTAAAAAAGGCTAGATTCTAAAATCTTTCGCTTCGGTAAAAAAAAGGCCTCGAATGCCGCTCTGCACGGCCTTTTATACCGTTCCCGCTCTTCGTCGTCCCCGCTTTCGAGGTTCCCTCTCTTCTAGAACACGCCCCTTGTGCGTGCGCGTGTCCTACGCTATATTCTATGTACAGCTATAATACATGTGCAGCTATACGAAGTGCTGCACTAACGGGTGTTAATGTACAAAAGTCGCTCGGATCCCGTCTTCCTTAAAATATTGTTGCGTCCCTGGATTTCATCCTTGTATCTGAAGTATGCCGTCTCCGAGAGATCGTTTCCAAGCGCGTTGCCAGGGTTTGTTGAACAACAGCGGGAGACATTTTGGAAGAGAGCCGCCATCTTGAGTCTCGCGACGGATGTCATTCCGTGCAGACGTATTAGCGATTACGACATTATAATTATTATCTGTTCTCATTTCTGTGTTTGGTTGAGTTCCGTTATTAAAGTTCCTTAGTTTCTTTTTAATAAAGTGTATTCTTTATTTACGGCGTGGTGCGCGAGTGACGGTTGTGCTTCGCGTGTTCGAGATATATCGAGATAGCCCGCGGACGCAACATTTTGGGGGCTCGTCCGGGATCAGAGCACACAACGAGCTATGGCTACGGGAACTGACCAGCAAGATTCCACTGGAGTCACGACACGGAAAAGACTTCGAGCTGGGACTCCGCTCCGAACTGCAGAGATGGCAACGGAAGCTGCGACATCGGGGCCGTCTTTGGAGGCGGTTACTCTCCAGTCTGCGCTGAGAGAGATCCAGCAGTTACGCGAAGAACGCACACAGCGGCGAGCTGACTACGAGGCACAGTTACATCAGCGTGATGAAATGCTTCGTGGAATGGAGGAGAGGATGCGACAGCTGGACTACACCAATAACCAGCTAAGTCGTTTTAATAATAGAGAGTTATTAGAGCGAACTGAGCGCGGAAATTTAAATAATGAAGTCGGTTATAAATTGAAACCTGACATTTTCGACGGAGGTGTTCCTTTGCGAGAGTTCTTCGCTCAATTCCATCTGATAGCACGGGCGAATATGTGGTCCGATTCGGTTAAAACGGTCGCGTTAGCGTCATGTTTAAGGGGTCAAGCGCGTTCCGTATTAGATGGAATTTGTGAGATAGAGAATTTAAAGTTCGAAGAATTAAAATCAAGGTTGGAATTGCGTTTTGGGGAAGGGCATTTAGCCCAGACATATTATATGCAATTCACTAATAGAAAACAAAAAAATTCGGAAGATCTAGCTACATTGGGCGCAGATTTGGAACGTCTCTCGCGATTGGCTTACTCCGAATGCTCACACGAGGTGAGAGACAAAATTGCTTGTGCGCAATTTATCGCTGCGTTATCAGACGGTTTTGTTAAACGCACGTTACAATTGGAGGGTGTGACTTCTTTGAAATTGGCTATAGAAAGGGCTATGGCAGTTGGAGTTACGGGAGAATATTTTTAAGAGGGAAATATTAAAAAACATTAATTATTATGTGTGTGATTATTATGATATTTGTTTTGTTGATAAGTGTATTATTTGGTTTTATGTTTGTTGTGTTCAGCGGGAGCTGTTCAGGATAGAGGATAGACTTCGCGGAAAGTTGCGAGATGGAAGGATTGGGACTATGGAAGCGATTATCGAACTGTGAGGAAAGAGGACTGTCTCGCCCACGGTTTTTGATCCGTGGTTTTCCCGTGCGGACGAAGGGCAAATGCCGAGACAGGGACTTGGGGAATCCTCATTTGAGGATGTTGGGTCCACGGTAGATACCCCCCTCTTGTCCGAAGATTCCCGAGATGCGACAGCGTTGAGGAAAAGAGATTTCCGGAAAATTGTCAGAATACGAGGGATACCAGAGCGCAAGATCGAAGAATGCATTGACGGTCGATTGGATTCAATATGGCGTTTCGCTCGGTAACTTGGGCAGGAGTCTAAGGTAGAGCAGGAAGATTCGTCAGAATCCTGGAATCGGCGTGGAGACGTGCTGGTGATTGATTGGATTCAATAAAATGAATTGCTCGGTAACCTGGACAGGAGTCTGGGGTAGAGCAAGAAGATTCATTAGGAATCCTGGAGTCAATATGCACCGGTGGGATAAGTCTCTTTGTTGTTGATTGTCGGGACGACAATTTTGAAGAAGGAGGGCAGTGTTGCGTCCCTGGATTTCATCCTTGTATCTGAAGTATGCCGTCTCCGAGAGATCGTTTCCAAGCGCGTTGCCAGGGGTTTGTTGAACAACAACGGGAGACATTTTGGAAGAGAGCCGCCATCTTGAGTCTCGCGACGGATGTCATTCCGTGCAGACGTATTAGCGATTACGACATTATAATTATTATCTGTTCTCATTTCTGTGTTTGGTTGAGTTCCGTTATTAAAGTTCCTTAGTTTCTTTTTAATAAAGTGTATTCTTTATTTACGGCGTGGTGCACGAGTGACGGTTGTGCTTCGCGTGTTCGAGATATATCGAGATAGCCCGCGGACGCAACAATATAGTAATGCGCTATATACAGGGTGTCTTAAAACTATATTTACAAGTTCTCTTAAAACTATAGTTTGGTCTGTAAAAGTACAGGCGTGCTGTACCCCTGGTGCAGTACTTCCCGTACAACACCTTTGCACTTTGCCTTTTCGGCAAGTTTTCTTAATATTATATTGCGCTCTTAAAACTAAGTATAAAACGACTGTCCGCGCAATATAACACACTAAAATGATAAAAATAAAAGATAATTATTTACAAGACCAACTAATCATCATTTACGTCGATTACCTCCTTTGATGACTTCGACTTATTACTGCGTGTTTTATACTTTTGCACCGATCTACTGATTATCCTTTTTCTTCTTACGGGCTCCCAGTCCTCGTCTGAGTCGGACTTCCGGAATTCCGGACGCAGTCTCACGGTTTTTCCTTTAGATACTGACGATACTGGCGAGGTGACCCCCCAGATCCCTGTTGACGTCGAGGGTTTATCCTCCGGCTTCAAGGTCAGGCGGCCAGGTATTGCCGGCAGGCTCGAGTGTCACGTCGAGCGCTGCCTAAGCAACGGAAGTCGGTTCAACCCGACGGGGCCAAGTACAACCTTGGACCTAGGTAGGTAGGAACCGGTTCAACCCGGCGGGTCTGAGTTCAACCTCAGTCCGTGGAGCGGTCGAGACAGGAGTCGGTTCAACCCGACGGGGCCAAGTGCAACCTTGGCCCGAGGTGTAGAGTGCCGGTTCAACCCGGCGGGGCTGAGTGCAACCTCTGCCCTAAGAGGTGATAGGTAGTGGTGAGATCGGTATCAGGAGCTGGTCGGGATAGGATCTCGTCCCGATGTCTCGGCCGGCCGGGCTTATATATACCCTTCCGGCGTCACCCACTGTGCGCCGTCGGTCCGGCGGTGGGAGTCGGTACCGCGTGGGGACCCCGCGAGAGAGATAGAGCGTGCCGGTGAGCGAGAGCGCATGCTAAGTGCGATAGCGTATGTCGGGAGCGAGAGCGCATGCGGCTAGCAAGATGGCGGTAGCAGGATAGGTAGAGCTAGGTGAAATGAGTAAGCCGTGCATGGATGTATATATATTTGTCGGATACATGTTAGGCCCGTTGTAACGGCCCTGCCGTTACACTCACACATGAAAGAGACGAAGATAATACGATTATGTCTGTCTTTGTCATGTACGATTGCAGCTCTGTCTATCGCGACATCACGCAACTAATCTACTGCTCTGTTTTACTCTTGAGCCTCCATCTCGCACACACACATATGCACGAAAATTTTATTTTGCAAAATCTTTTTTATAAAGCATTTAAATTCACTTCTCTAAGTTCACTTATACTCTTTGATGAAATGCCGAGTGCGGGGTTTATTGATTAGGCACGTGCAGATTACAAATCTTTTATATTAAGTAAATGTTGACGGCACGGGCCGATAACAAAACTAATTTTATAATTTTTTTTCACTTTTCATATAAAATGTTAAACTCTGCACTCCGTTATTATGTATATTTTAATTGTGGAAAAGGATTTTTTGATATCTATAATCAACAAAAATATTTTGCATAATAACGTTTTTATGGGTAAAACAGACCTTTCGGGATCCCCTTAAGCGCGCTCAAAAATTGGCGCATTAGCGCCCATCTCGCGCTGCGCACGGCTCCCGACAAATAAGAGCGCGCGTCGACAGCGGCGCTACGCGAATCGCGCCAGGCCCGCGGCATCGCTCGTGCCTATCGATGCGGGTCACGCAGCGGTCACCCGGGAGAGCCTAAGTTACAAATAAATGCGAATAACAACGTTCAATTTTACTGAATAATCAACAACAACGGTAGGCCCGATCTTTTGGGACAAACACGCAGAAAGTTCTAGAACTAGCTAAAGAACGATTGTATAAAAGCTCTCTCGGGGAACCGCCGGGCGCACTCGACCGTGAACTCCATCCGTGACAGTGTGTTATCAAAATCGTTTAATCTTTCGTTAAGGAAAAGTCGCTCGCTTTTTTATTCGTACGCTCGCCTACGAAACGCGAAGTAATCGATTTGCTTAGAAGAGATTTCGCGTCGCTCGCGATTAATCTCTCGAAAATAAAACGCGCCGTTTATTTCGTCGCTCGCGGAATCGCGCCGTTTATACCGTCGCTTGCGGTATTCAAGATATATCCGTCGCTCGCGGAGATTATCTTTGCGCTCCCGGTCGCTCGCCGGAGGAAGAACTCGGTTAAGATTAGTATAAATTTTATCGGTGAAAGACTTATGAACTATTTATTGTTTAAAATAAATTGACTGTCTTTTACAAACGATTTCATGTCCGTTTCACGCAACCCTCGCGCTCCCGCGTTCTCTCGCGCACATTTGTATATAAGTGAGAAATGAATAAGTTGCTGTATTTGACCATGAAAACTAACAGTGTACGCATGCGCGAAAAGAGAGAGAATGCTCGTACACTCCCCGTTTCTATCGCAGTCCCATTATTCGCCCAAGGACACGTTTTTAGTGGCATGCTTTATCTATTCATATATGTCTGAGATAATGATACACTCACTGCAAGATTAATGCCACGCGCTCTTCCGCAGATATTGGTGTTCGAAAACTTTTTTTCACAAGGTATAAATTTACTCTGTTGCATAATCGATCGAATTGTTCCGGAAGCATTCTTGTCATGCTATGAAATTCTTCGTTATGTGTTATATAAACTTCACGAAACAGCTTATTAAAAAATCCTAGCTCTATCCTGGTCCGGTTTATGGGCCGCATCCACCATCTACGTTATTTTGCATGACGTGTCTTGTTTTTTATATAGAAATGCACTAATTGCAGATGAATACGAAAAGTATTTAAATGAAATAATGAACAAGTTAAGGCTCGAACATTCATAGTTGCAGGATGCACTAAATATAAAAAACAGACGATGCTATAGGTTATATCACGTATACTCTATAGATTTTCAGTGCTGACAATGTATATCGGAAAGCACCCATCTTTAGAAAATTTCTGCTTTCTGATTGGCCGTATGTTATTCTCCTTGCGACTTATGTAGACAGTGTTTATATTGCGACCGCGCTTCCGTCTAGACGACTTTAAAACTGCGACCGTATCTACGACTTTACGACTGCTAGTGTAGACGAGACTTTAATAGTACAAATAGTATTTTTTCTCATTAAGCTTTCAATATTTTATATGCATTGCATTGTTTCCTAAAGTATATAAAACAAATTTTATTAAGCATTGAGTTTGTAACGGGCCGCTTTCGCGAGATCGGATAGTTCGGTCAGGATCAGGGCTTGTGAAAAGGTGGAGACGATAAACGCGTGATGTAATATAGTCTGTTTATTTGCCTACTTCGGCAATGGTCAGTGTACAAGGTTGTACAACGACCGGTTAAATCCCGCGCAGCGGGCGCGCGGCGGATGACAAGGCACGAGTTATAATTAATGCGCGATAGTTATTCGGAGCGTTATGTAACAATGTATGCGGGCGCGCGGGTAATTCCGCGTGTGTTGTATATAAATCGTACGGCGAGGCAGTGTTTATTTACGAGACGTGCAAGAAACAGGGCGGTGGCTAGTCGACGTGTGTACGGTAAGGCCGTGTTTATTTTGACGCGCTGAATATAATAGATGATATCCGGCCAGGACAGGTATTTTGGCACGGCGATTAATTCAGGCGGACGGCAAAGTCGTGTATTATTGATGCGTCAGTGGTAGATGCGTTAAGTCGCGTATTCCCAGCAGTGATGCCAGTTTCGAGACGCTACCCGCTGCCATAACGTGTAGAGGGGATACGCACACAAGCGTGAACCGTGTACATGTAATGCGCAGAGCGTTATGATAAAAATGATACTAAACACGACATAAATCGTATAATTTTTAATGAAATAAGTAATAATTACATAATACATAATTGATTAAAAATAATCCAATTTATGTCATGTTTGGTATCATTTTAATCGCAAGAATCTCATTAATCCATTATATTTATATTCATACTAATAAAATCCAAAATGTAAGTTTCAGTTTTTATTTTATAAAATGTTTATATTTTGTACATAAGGAAAGATCCCCGATGCTGAAGAATCGACAAAAGCGAGAGCAAGAAGGAGCAAGCGAGATGACAAACATCAAAGAGTTCCGAAGTCTCGTTCGCCAGGCTCCCTTTATCTGTAATCTTTGACGTGTATATGTCATCTTATTATAGAAAATAAAATGTCTGTACGCATTTTATATATCTGAAAATAATTGTAATGGATTAATTACATTTTTGCGATTAAAATGACACTAAATATGACATAAATCGGATTATTTTTAATGAAATAAGTAATCATAGTTTTAATTACATAATTGATTACAAATTACCCGATTTATATCGTGTTTGGTATCATTTTATTCGGTAAAATATCATTAATTCATTGTAATTATTTTCGGATCAATAAGCGCGAAAAACAAAAATTTTACAGTAACGATATATAACGCGAGAGATTATAGATAAAGCGAGCCTCGCGAGCGAAACTTCGGAAGTCTTTTATGTTAGCTATCTCGCTTGTTCCTCATTCGTTCTCTCTCTCTCTTTCTCTGCTTGTTCTTTATTGTATTCATTCCCATTATTATAATCTTTTATTTGTTCGACTTTTATTCTTTCTATTCTTGTTTTCCTACATGATAATAAATTAATTTATTCATCTTTTTTTTATAAAACATAAATAAGATATTGTATATTTTATAAATAAAAGAAGTATTATGTATGTGTGCGTGTGCGTGTGTGTTTTTGTATGTGCATGTGTTGTATTTAACTATAGTGAAACGTAATTATGTATTGTATTAACTATATATAGTGAAATAAAAAAAGAAAATAACTTGTATTGTATATCTCATTTATGCTATATAAAATAAAAATAAATAAATTTATTTATTTACGTGTAGATAGATAAGAATAAAATAGAAGAATAAATGTTGAACAAATACAAAAATATAATAATGAGAATGAAAGAATAATGAATGAGCAAAAGGAGAGAGAGAGAGACAGAGAGAGAGAGAGAGAGAGAGAGAGAGAGAGAGAGAGAGAGAAGCGCGAGTAAACGCGTAAGCGAATATGCTAGAAGAATAAACCTAAACGATATGCAGTACGTAGTAAGCGAGCGATTAAGCGTCGTCTACAATACGTGGAGTAAGCCTGGCGTAAGAAGTAAGAGTAGGCGTAAGAGGGCTACTTCCGGTTTAAGTGAGCTGGAGTAAGGGCGTAAAGGAAATAAATTATTTTTATTTCCTACTTCTACTACAGCTCTTTACGCTACGCTCAGCCAATCAGAGCGCAGGAGGAAAATGGTCACTCGAGAAGTATTGCTTGGTTATATGTAAAGTCCGTGGCTTGGTAACAAAACCACTTATCAAGATCAATTTATTGAGTTTCATTCAACTTCAATATAAAACTTCTCAAATATAACCTCTTCCACCACTATCCCGCGCTAGCAGATGATGCCCACAATGCCGATAACGCACTCTATACTGCGCATCACTGCATATGCCTATTATGTTTACTCTATCATATTGCGGACGGAGCCCGCGTAAGCAGCTTACGCCAAAAATCTTACTCCTACTCCTACTCTCTTACTTCTACTCTTACTCAAATTGTAGACGGGCTTTTAGAAAGAGGGATACAGAGAAAAACAAAGTAAGCGTATGATCGAGAGAAAGAAGATATTAGAAATTGGGATGATGTTAGTACGTACATGTATATTACTCTGTCACGCATGAATTTAAGTTTGGTAATTTATCAATTAATTATTCTATATAAAACAATAAAAATATATTTCGATATCTCATTTGTGAAGCGAGGGGGGGGATTTAAGGCGGGTGGAGGCACGAACCAAGCATCCATCTCTTCCGTGGCAGCGGCACTGTCGTGCCTGTGTAGGGCGTTTACACACTTCCTCAGCCCGACAAATAATTGTTAGAAAACAAAATTTGCGGGTCTGAAAAAATATGCGAGGTACAAGTGGCTGAATCGGGAATCGAACCCGAGTCTTTCGCTTTCCGGGCAACTGCTCTTACCACTGAGCTATTCAGACCTCACATATTGTGATGTCTCATTTCAATATATGGAACACAATGCAAAAGATTGCGTTTTCTATTATGTGTTACGTCCTGGCGACTCCACGATTCCTCCCTTCCGCGAAGTTGCGGCAATGATAAGCGATCGGTGATAGAAATGAGTCGTTCGGTAAATAGAGCATCTTGCGTCACACATTCCTTAAACATTTAGTCACTTATCAATCTCTATATCTACGAGTAACCGTGAGAAAGACGCGAGAGACCGGTGACGAAACCGCGCCGGTCGCCTAAAAATAATTAAAAACCAGTAGATACCTTCGCAGTAGAATTCTCCAGCGGAATAAAAAACTGATACCGAAAAGATAATAAAATTCTCACGAAATATCTGACAAATACAACTAAATCAATAATGACGAAACTTCTGTGACGTCACATTCAGTAACGATAGAAAGTGAGACTTTTTCTAATCAGATCACGGGCGTAACCTAGAGCTCAAGGGATTCTGAACTGATCACCAATCGACGATCACTACGAATGAAAACTCGAAAAGTAGGAGAAACACCCCGCCTAATGAGGACACTGGCACAATTTTTAATTCGTTGAAGTTTTGGAAGATATTATTTTTTCTTTCTTATATAATCATGTATACCCATCATCCATTTTAAAATTGAATAAATTTATATTTATTAATTAAATAACTCTTTATTAACCCCCACTCATTCCCAGTAGAAAGATCGCACTTGGTCCCATCCCGCGTAAAAGAGATTAAATTCTCTGACCGAAAAGGGACCGCCGAGCGAACTTCCGAAAACAGTGTAATAGCGACTCAGTCGTTTACCTGCTTTTCGGACCTGTCAGTTCGTTCGACCCGATACCAAACGCCACGAGATGTTTGACTTCGGGATAAATAAAGATAGTTGTTGCGCCCTTCCGTCGACTCGTCCTTCCCCGAGTCTGGACGTAACATACTGCTCTTTAAATTTTGGGGGCTCGTCCGGGATTGTAATGTGCGATCTTTTAAACTGGAATGAGTAAAGGGACAAGAGGTAAAGCTGATAAAGACGAAGTAGAACGAAATTTTCAGCTTGCTCAGGAAACATACAATCGAACAAAATCTAACAAATCAGAAATACATTACACTTCCACTCCTAATAAAACCACTAAAAACATTAATTTTTCATTAGACGAAACAGTAATTGAAAAAGATTTCGAAAAAAAGTTTAGCGAAACAGCGGCCGAGTCTCATTTTGCCGATTCCTGCGATAAGACTATTATACCTGAATTTAATAAATCTGAAAAAAAGAAAGGCCCGTGTGGTACCGGTAGCAACATGACTCAAAATAATCCTTTCGCTACTTTGAAATACGCGGTCGAAGCCGTCCCTTATTTTGACGGTCAAAATATTCCATTAAATTATTTTATCTAGGGATGTGAAGAAGCAAAATTTATGTTGCCTAGTGAGGCTGAATCACAGTTTACCAAAATAATAAGAACCAGGATAATAGGGGAGGCTCGCCGAACTATACAAGGTCAAGATTTTGATAGCGTTTCTCAATTAACTAAATATTTAAAACAAATTTATGGACCAGCAAAAAACGTTTATCAATTACAAGGGGAATTGGGTTGTATATATCAAAAGGGTGATGAAGATGTAATTACTTATGCAAATAGAGCAAAAACTCTTGGAAAACAAATTTTAGAAACATATAGAAGTTCGGGAAACGTGTCGTCTGACCAAAATATTAAAGCATCATTAGAAAAGGACATGTGCAAGTGTTTTATTAGAGGATTAAAACCAGAGATTGAACAATGAGTTGCAAGAAATTTATTAAATGTACAAGAAACTGCAGCCGACGCTTTAAGGATAGAGAGAGAGAGCTCCGAGAAATAACAGATTTACGACAGGGAATAGATAACAGTTCAGGTAGACAGAAAACTAACAGTCTAAAAGAAATTTGTCAAATCTGTTATAAGGAAGGGCACGTAGGCAGTAACTGCAAGAAATATTTACAAACATTGCAACAAGTTAACACCCAGATTGATTTAGGAACCGCAATATTAGTATGTCAAATTTGTAAAAAACGTGGGCATGGAGCAGAGAAATGCCGCTTTCGCGATCCACAACAACGCCGACCGGTAAACGTAGTTCAAGGAAAAATAATAACTTGTCAATTATGCTTAAAATCCGGTCATGATGCAAAATCTTGCCGACAGAATAATACAACTAATAACAATAAAATCTCGGTAATTTGTCAATGGTGCGAAAGACCCGACCATTCTGCAAATAATTGCTGGAAGAAACAGAACGAACAATGTTATGCGGGATATAAAACTCGCGTAACTTGTCAAATTTGCAACAACTTCGGACACATTGCTAAAGATTGTCGATCAAAACTAAACCAGCAAGCGGGATCCAGGAATTCTTTATTCCGCCGCTATTGCAAGGAGCAAGGTCATCTTCTCGAAAATTGTCAATTACGCCATGCCAGTAACTTTCGAAAAAAGGAAAATATTCAGGGAAACTACAACGGCCCCTCGACATCGGGTGCACAGCAGCGTGCTCTCCGAACGAGAGCCGCACCCGTCCAAAACTCAGGTAGCCAAGTAGACAAGGACAGAACTACCATAAGGCCCGTGACTGTAAACCTCGACAAACATAGTCGCGTGCCTACCGTTCAAATTAACATCGATAATTTAACTACTAGTATAACTTTTATGCTAGACACGGGATCTGGACCTAATATAATTAAAGAAAATCTCGTTCCCGAAGAAATAAATATTAATTACACTAATATCCTCAAGTTGAACGGTATAAATAATTATCCTGTGTACACCTTAGGTGAAATTACATTAACTCTTTTTGAAATACCGGTTATATTTCATATTGTATCTAACGATTTTCCAATTTCACAATCCGGCATATTAGGAAACGATTTCTTTAAACAAACTTAATCGAAAATAGATTACGCACAAGGGCACTTGGATGTCTCCGGAATCAACATACCTTTCTTATCACCTGAAGCCATTATAGTAGCTCCGCGATCCGAATCATTATTTTATGTAAGAATAGAAAATCCAGAACTAAAAGTAGGATATATACCAAGACTAAAAGTGGCACATGGAATTTATTTGGGAGACACCATCGTGGAGAACGTTGCCGGAAAGGCATATTTAAACGTTATAAGTACTTTAGATGAAGAGGCGGAAGTACATGTTCCGACTTTGCGCCTAAAACCATTGAGCGAATTATTAGACGACCATGATTCAAAAATTGAGGTTCTAAACAGTCCAGAAGAACCAAGGAATAAGGAAGAAGAAACTACTTACGAATTCGACGATTATGAAAATAATATGAATATTGAAAATGAAGGTGAAAATGTGGATGAAGAAAATATTATTATCGAAGAAATTAATTATGAAGACGAAGAAAAAACCTTAAATAAAGAAGGAAATAAAAATAAGAATAAAATAAAAAATAAAGATAAGATAAAAAATAAAACTGAGAGGAAAAATAAAGAATTGAATGATTCAAAAATCTTTGGAGAGGGAAATTACCAAACCTTTCCTGAAAATCTAATAAATCCAACCATTCCTGGAGAGGGAAATTACCAAACCTCTCCTAAAAATTTAATTAATTCAAAAACCCTCGAAGAGAGAAATTATCAATCCTCACAAGAAGGGAATAATTCTAGGATTTCGGAGGGAAATTTGCAAACCTTGTCAGAAAATCCTAGCTCCGTCGATTGCGAGGAGCGAAATTACCAAACCTCACTACGCATTTCGGCAAAACCTTATTCCAAAAAGGAGAGAAGTCCTTTATCCTCCCTAGATATCAAATTTCCTAAGGTTGGATTATTTAAAAAAGAAAATAATAATGAATTAAAAACCTCTCATGTTACAATAAAAGACCTCTTTGAAGAGGCTCAAAAATATAATTTAAAAATTAAAAACTCGAATCTACGAAATATTAATAATAAAAATAAACCGTCTTCAAAAATCCTTATATCCTTGTTGAATAAATCTCAAGAAATTTTAGAAAAATTTATGCGAAAACGCAAAACAAGATATAAAAGGAAACAAGAAGTTGAAAATTATAAATTGCATAATTGTCTAACAATCTCCGAAGAAAAGGGAAAGAATCGACCCGCCGAAATCATAGAATCATTGCGATTAGAACATTTAAATGAAACAGAAAGAAAAAGTACTATAAAATTAATAACGGACAGTCAAGATCGATTTCATATTCCTGGAGAAAAATTAACCGCAACTCACGTATTACAACATCGAATACCTACTACAGATGACCAACCAATAAACACTCGTCAGTATCGATTTCCACAAATTCATAAAGAGGAAATAAACAAGCAGGTAGAAGAACTGTTAGAAGGAAAAATTGTAAAACACTCACAATCTCCATATAACACGCCTATATGGATTGTACCTAAGAAAGAAGACTCCAAAGGAAATAAACGATGGAGAATGGTATTAGATTTTCGCGCTTTAAATGATAAAACTATCGGAGATGCATATCAGTAGTGTTAACAGGGGAGTTCTAACTCAGGTCCTCTGAGGGGAGGTGAGGGACGGGGGATCCCGCGCGGGCGAGGGGGCATGACGTCACGCGGGCGGAGTGGGATTTTGGTGGCGCGGGGGAATGACGTCACACGGGCGGGGGAGCTTATCGCGGGAGCATAAACAGCGCGGTGTATTACAAAGGGCAAGTGCCGATATCCGACTGCTCGAATTTATAAACATTATAAACAAATATCGTCTCGCACTATTGCACGTGCGGCATTATTGAATTTCGTAGAAAGATGATAAGGTTAGCGCCGATATCCGGCTGCTATAATTTATTTATAACCAAGATAGAACCAGATTCCAACATCGCTCTGGAGTCGTATGTACTGTGTCAGAGTGGCGTAAGGTGCGAGGTCTGAATAGCTCAGTGGTAAGAGCAGTTGCCCGGAAAGCGAAAGACTCGGGTTCGATTCCCGATTCAGCCACTCATACCTCGCATATTTTTTCAGACCCGCAAATGTTGTTTTCTAACAATTATTTGTCGGGCTGAGGAAGTGTGTAAACGCCCTACACAGACACGACAGTGCCGCTGCCACGGAAGAGATGGATGCTTGGTTCGTGCCTCCTCCCGCCTTAAATCCCCCCCTCGCTTCACTCGGTACCATAACGCGATACCATAACGCGATAGATGAAAAATATATAATGAAGAACGAAGGGTGTCAAAAACATTTTGGTCGCGCGAAGAAAAGTCAAGTGCTTTCTAGAATTAGATGATAAGGCGAGCGTCGATGTCCGGCTGCTATAATTTATTTATAAACATTATAAACAAATATCGTCTCGCACTATTACACGTGCGGCATTATTGAATTTCGTAGAAAGATGATAAGGCTAGCGCCGATGTCCGGCTGCTATAATTTATTATAAACAAGATAGAACCATCGCGGTACCATAACGCGATAGATGAAAAATATATAATGAAGAACGAAGGGTGTCAAAAACATTTTGGTCGCGCGAAGAAAAGTCAAGTGCTTTTTAGAATTAGATAATAAGGCGAGCGCCGATGTCCGGCTGCTAGAATTTATTATAAACAAGATAGAACCATCGCGGTACCATAACGCGATAGATGAAAAATATATAATGAAGAACGAAGGGTGTCAAAAACTCAGTATTCGATTTGAAAGCTTGCGGTCCGTATATCGGTTGAAAAAGGTACAGCGGGTACTTGTATTTTTTTGTGTGTCAAGTGTTCGGTATAGAGGAAGATTTTGTGATAATCTGCACAAAAATGGAAATAGATAATAATTTCGAGGCAGTATTAGATGAGTCGTCCGACGAAGATCAAATGGAAATAGAGAATAATTTCGAGGCAGTATCAGATGAATCGTCCGACGAAGATCACGCATTGTCAGATGACAGTGATTACAAGAGCGATCAAAGCGAGAATCTTAGAAAAATTGTTGACAAGATAGTGCCTCATTCGCAAATTATTGCGCTAAACGGACGTACAAAGTGTTGCGCTATATACTTTTATTATACCACGGGTGGTTCTTTTGCTGTATGTGCTTCGTGTATGATCTCTATAGCAGACACCGATGCTGGGTACATGTATGCTGTTCGGAAGCATGTGATTGAGATATACGACGCGATAAGTGGCCGGTCCTGCTCCAATTGCAGACTTCCGATGTATCAGATCTTTCCATGCAATATGTGCCCAATTTGCACACAGTAAAAAAACATTGTCATAAAAAGTGTGAAAAATAATAATAAAAAACATGGAAAACACCGAGCAAACCGAACGCGACCTGTTGGAGCTATCGCACCGAGTCGCTACCTTGGGCGAGTATTTCGCGTGGGCGCAGCGATGCGAAGAATTTATCAAACAGCTCGAGGAACGCAGTAGTGTCAAGCGTCCGCGGCTCTCGATCGGAGTTCGACAATCTTTGGTGGCTAGAATCGCGCGACTCGAGGGTGCGAAGATTCGATTAGAGAGACGGTTTATACATAGCGGTGGTGATTACAGTGGTAACAATAACGCGGAAAGACTCGTTTGGCGAGAGATCGATACCGATTCGAAAACCGTATACTGACCGGTGCGGTGATTAACGCATACTATATCGAACCGCGGCAATTTCTCGAGGATGCGAAAGACATTGTGCTCGAACACGTGCAAAAAGTTATGGAAAGATACTTTAACGTGAAAGTGAATACTGTGTTCAACGGTGAATTCGTGTCAGGTGATAAGAGCGCCAATAAGAGTATCAATATCAGAAACTATGAACTCTTTCGCACATCCGATCTACACGAGTGGTACGAGCGACGCGTCGTCGAGCCCACGCTTGCCTCGTTAGAAGAATTTCAAGCCCACCCACGCGACAGCGGGTGGGCTTTGTCGCGAATCCTCGATTTAACTGTAAATATAAATAAATATAATCCAATGCGCGCGGGGTGCCATATTAAATTACCGCGAGAAATAATAATGAAGAGAGCGGTGATAAACGTACAATCCAAAGACAATGCGTGTTTCGCGTGGGCGGTGGTCGCCGCTCTATCCAGCCGAAAGAAACGCGGATCGGGAATCTTCGTACCCGCATTAAACAACAGTGCTGAATCTCCAGGACATTGAGTTGCCGGTGACTGTTAATCAAATTAAAAAGTTTGAACTTCATAACGATATTTCGATAAATGTATACTGCATCGAGAAAGAGAATAACGTTGTCCCGATACGTCTTTCGGCGCAAAAGAAGGACAGACACGTCAACTTGCTGTACATGCAAGATTCGCAAGACATCGCACATTTTGCGTGGATCAAGAATTTATTCCGCCTCGTGAGCTCGCAACTGAGCAAACATAATGGCCAAAAATATATCTGCGATCGGTACGTATATTTAATAAAAATGCAATATATAAAATATATACGAAAGAAAAATTAATTATTTCTATTTTTTTACAGATGTTTACACTATTTTGGATCGGACGACAAGTTGCAATCACACACTGTAGACTGCCGAGAAATGAACGAGTGCTCCATCCGATTACCGGGCGATAAGGACAAGTGGCTCGCGTTCAACAACTACAACAGAAAGGAGCGGCTTCCTTTTGTCGTATACGCCGACTTGGAGTGCGTGCTGAGAAAGACCGACGGTGATCCGATGACGTCTACGTACACGTTTCAACATCATCAAGTATTTAGTGTAGCTTATTATGTACATTGTTCGTACGACGAATCGTTATCCGCGTATCATTCTCGCCGCAGTACGGACTGCGTTTCGTGGTTCGTGGAAAAATTACAAAATTTAGCGCAACGCGTAAAGACTATTTTAACCACGAATGTCCCCATGGTAAATTTAACGCGAGATGAGCGGGAAAAGTTTCACAGCGCGACATACTGTCACATTTGCGAAAAACCGTTCGAGCAAGACGATACACGTGTACGCGATCATTGCCATCTTACCGAGCGGTACCGAGGTCCCGCGCATTCAAACTGCAATTTAAATTATAAAGACTCTTTTTGCATTCCAATAGTTTTTCACAATTTATCCGGTTACGATTCACATTTTATCATCGAGGAAATAGCTACCGCGTTCGAAGGCTCGATCAACGTACTACCGATAACGAAAGAAAAGTATATTTCATTCACGAAACACGTTAAAGATACCGCCGAAAGATCAGATTGGCGAAGCGATATAAAATTACGGTTCATCGATTCGTACAAATTTCTCAGTACTAGTCTCGAAAAATTGGCATCGTTTCTAAATAATGATAAACTCCAAATTTTAAAATCGAAATTTCAAAATTTATCGACCGAAGAGTTCAATTTATTGACGCGAAAAGGCGTGTTTCCATACGAATACATTGACTGTGTCGATAGGTTGCACGATACGTGTTTACCACCGCGCGAATCATTTTACAGTTCCTTGACCGGTGACACCGTATCCGAGAGCGATTACGCGCACGCCGAAAACGTCTGGAGGCGGTTCTCCGTTCGAACGCTGGGCGAATACAGCGACTTGTATTTAAACACGTATGTCTTGTTATGGCCGACGTTTTTGAAAATTTTCGCGACAAATGTATCGAGGGTTATGGGCTCGACCCCGCGTATTATTATACTCTTCCCGGATACACGTGGGACGCCATGCTAAAACATACGAATATTACGTTTGAATTACTTACTGATATCGATATGGTTATGTTTATCGAACGGGGAATACGCGGTGGGCTGAGCCAATGTTCCGGCAGAAACGCGCGAGCCAATAACAAGTAGACGCCGTCTTCGATCCATCGAAACCATCGTCGTACATGATGTATTTCGATGTAAACAACTTGTACGGTTGGGCGATGTGTCAACCATTGCCCTATGCCGAATTTCGATGGGTCGACGACATCTCTGACTTTGACGTTAGCGCGATCGCTTCGGATTCACCCATAGGTTATATTCTCGAGATCGATCTCGAGTATCCGCAACATCTTCACGACGCGCACGCCGATCTACCGTTCTGCCCGACGCGCGATAAGCCGCCCGGCAAGCGGCAGGACAAGCTCCTCGCGACATTATACGATAAGAAGCGTTACGTCATATACTATCGCAACCTGCAACAATGCACGCGTCACGGCCTTCGCGTCGCAAAGATACATCGCGTATTGCAATTCGCTCAATCCGCATGGCTCCGCGATTACATCGAACTCAACATCCGGTTTAGAACGCGCGCGACAAACGATTTCGAGAAAAATTTATACAAGTTAATGAACAACGCGGTATTCGGTAAAACTATGGAAAACGTGCGCAATCACGTCGATGTAAAATTATTAACAAAGTGGGACGGACGATACGGCGCGGAGGCGATGATCGCAAAACCATATTTTCACAGCAGGAGCGTCTTTTCGGAAAATTTGGTCGCTGTCGAATTGCGCAAACTCGAGGTGAAATTTAATAAATCGATCTACGTCGGTATGTGCATCCTAGACATTTCTAAAACGTGTTTGTACGAATTTCATCACGAATACATGGTACCGTTATATCGAGAGAAATGTAAAATAATGTACACCGATACAGACAGCTTGATTTATCACATCGAGTGCGAGGATGTGTACGAGAATATGAAACGCGATATCGCTAGATTCGACACGAGCGATTATCCGGCTAACAACACGTACGGTATACCGCTCGAGAACAAGAAAGTGCCGGGCTTGATGAAGGACGAGAATAACTGTGCGATCATGACTGAATTTGTCGGGCTTAGAGCAAAAATGTACGCGTTGCGAGTAGATAGAAAAAAGATACAAAAAAGGTTAAAGGCGTCAAGAGTAACGTCGTAGCGAGAACGATAACGTTCGACGATTACACGCGGTGCCTGCGCGATGAAATTGAAATGACTCGACAGCAGTCCTGCATAAGGTCAAAATTGCACGAAGTGTACACAATCAGCGAGACAAAAATCGCCCTGAGTCCGTATGACGACAAGCGATATATCGTACCTGATTCGACCGACACGCTACCGTGGGGACATTACCGGATACCCTTATAATGTAATGTAATGTAATGTAATGTATGTATGTATGCATGTATGCATGTATGTATGAGGAAAACAAAGAAATATATTTCTATCTTTCTTTTTTCTTTTTATATTTCATATTTTATATGCTGTATACATCTTACACATATTATATTTTTATATTTTGTTACATATTTCAGATACTTTATATGTATTTCATATTTTTCATATGTTAAAAATAAAATACAGTTTGTACGAATTAAACCACATTGTCCTTGTGTATCCAAGAGTTGTGCGATCCATCGAATCCCAATCATTTCACGTAAACCTCATCACCCTTTCTGCGCAGAACTTTCTCCACGAGATACACGTCCGGGTAAGTCTCGCGACGCAACTCGTACTCGTAGAACGCCCCAGCGACAGATTTTTTGCGATAGTCCTCGAGTAAATAGGTTACGGGATTAGTACGCTGCACTTTAACGATCTTAAACACCTCGGTGGTCCAATTTGGCGTGTAACCCTTCTCGAAGATCGTCTTATACTTGCTAACGCGTACCGAGTCACCTACTTTGAACTTTGCCGGACCCGCGATTTTTATCGCGCTGTACACCGTAGCCAAGAGTCTTTCGGCGATCGCGGGGGTAACGTCGACGGGTCGCATACCGATCGTTCGATGCTTGCGCGTGTTGTAATCCGACACGAGTCGCGGCAACGCGTCGACCCACTTGTAAGTTCCGTTGAGCGTAAACATCTTCCACATGTCGTTTTTTAACGTGCGATTGAATCGTTCGACGACCGATGCCTTCAACACCGAATACGTGGAATAATGATTGATGCAGTGTTTCTTCACGAGACGTTGCACGTCGGTTGTAAAATTCCTTCCCCATATCGGTTTGCATATTTTTCGGGTGCCTCTCGCTATCTCGAATTATCTCTGCGATAGCATCAGCCGTCTCGCTTCCGCCTTTACTCTTGAGCGGTACGGCCCACGCGTACTTGCTCAACACATCGATGATGGTGAGTATGTAGTGGTAACCTCTGTTGAAACGAGAGTACGGACGCATCTCGACGATGTCAGCTTGCCACAGGTCGTCGTAACCCCGCACTACGACGCGTCTTCGGGGAAAATTTCTTCTCACCGGAGCATGCAGTTCCTCGACGAGTCGTAGCTTCTCGATATTTTTACGTCCGTCGGATTTTAACGATGTCATGTTTTTAGCTGTGCGGCTGGTCGGCGCGTAATAATATGTGCAAAGAAATTACATTATAATTTATATCTCTAACTTTTTTTTTTAACCATTCAATAACCGTTTATTCCCGTTCATCGTCTTTCAATAATGGTTCTTTGTCATCAGTCATTCGTCGTCGTTCGATAGCCGTTCGTAGCCGTTCCTGACCCGTTCGGTAGCCGTTCCTGATTTGTTCGCAGCCGTTCCTGAGCCGTTCCTGAGCCTGTCGATAACCGTCCGACAGCCGTTCCTGAACCGTTCGGCCGTCCTTTAACCGTTCGTAGCCGTTCGTGAACCGTCCTTTGCTGTCCGTGAACCGTTTGTTGTCGTCCATTGTCGTTCGTTGGCGTTTCGTTAACGTTTCGTTATCGTTCGTTGACATTTCGTTGTCGTTTCGTCGTCGTTTTGTTGTCGTTCGTTGACGTTTCGTAGTCGTTTTGTTGTCGTTCGTTGACGTTTCGTTAACGTTTCGTCGTCGTTTCGTCGTCGTTCGTTGACGTTTCGTTAGCGTTCGTTACTCGTTTCTAATCTAGCGATATTCGCACGCCGAAGCTCGTTTACCACAGTCTGTAACGCTCGCACGTCTTTCTCTAACGCGGCAAGCTTCTCGTCTGACTCTTTCAGTTGATTTCTCAACGTTTTAACGCATCGATCCAGGTACAGTTTGTTGACGGCGTCGGTATCAGTCTCAGGTTGCGCTACACGGCGAATCTTGCGCGACCTCGCGTCAAAGTCCGTAACGGTGCGACACAGAGCGTTATCGCGCACGAAATTTCTCATTAATCCGCTCCATCGACGGTACGAAATGGCGTTCGTCACGTCTTTGCTCTGCTCGGATATCCCAAATTTGTTGATATGCATCATCGATGCGAGCGACATCGATCGATCGATTGATTAGTTTTGTCGAGACACAGTTTAATTTATAATAATGCCGGCTTCGCGAAGTTCCTCGATGATCGACAGAATCTCGTTGTCGTGGCCGTTGTGACCTACTTGGTGCGAAGCGTCGAGCAATCGTAAACGATCCACCAGCTCGTTGGGATCGTCCCAGTGCACGTAGTCGATCTTGTTGTCGGTTAGCGTCATTTCGCGAGGCGCGAATAATCCCTTTCCAGATTTTTTTCCCTTGGATTCGATCGGTATCAACTTTGCGATTATTTCTCTGTAATTGTATCCCCTGTTACTCAGTAATCGACCGTGCGCATCGTGATTGCGTTTATGCGCGCTCGTCGTCAACAGCATACTCTTGTACGTTTGCATATCATCCTCCGTATAGATGACGTCATCGGGGGCTTTCTTGAAGATCAACTCGTAAAGACCAGGTGTGCCGGCGTATCGTACGCCGTCGATAATTATGTTATCCGCGTTGTCCACGTCAAAATGTTTATTACCGAACATCATTCCATCGTTGTCGAGATAAACACCGTACACGGTGTCAATACCATTCTCTCGATCGCCGCTCAGAACAGGCCAGATATACCTTCGACCCAGTGGACCTAACTGATCTCGCAACGTTTCTCGACCCTTCAGCGTTTGCAACTGGTTTCGAACGGATGTCACGAGCGAGTCGTCAGTGGTTTCGAAAACATCCTCGTTCGCGAGTAATTCGGACATCGTAGGTTGTACTGTTTTCATTGACGCTGATGGTGTAGAGGTTATCGGCTGTACATCCGTCCGATCGTTTCGATTTATGCGGTGTCGGTGAGCGATCCGACCTGACATTGGATCGTTTTCTCTTTTGCGGTGTCGCATCATCCTTCTCGCGCTTCGGGATGGATAACGCTTCGATCCCCGCGTCGGTGTTACTCTCGTTCTTCACCGCGATCGAGCTAGAGTTGTCGACGATCTTTTGTAGCGGCTCGATGAGAGGTCTAAAGCGCCTGTCCAACACGATATCCTCCTCGATCTTACCGGTCTTCAAAGCGCGATGTTTCTTGCGAATCGTTTCGCTAGTTTTCACAATTGCCCTCGCAATCTTCTCGCGCTCGCGAATATCCTCGTTCTTATCGATCGCAGCCATCGCGGAAAAGCAAAAATGTCAATCTTTCTCTCTCTTACGTTTCACTCCCGACGAAGTATCGGCAACGACTAATCGTTTTGCGGTATCGCGAACACGTTAAATCCTTTTCTGTATCGACCATCGTTGAGCGAGCTGTCCTTGTCTATTACTACGAATCCGTACTTGCACTGCCAACAATCGCGACACAACGCGCAAAATTCATCGTACGACATGTCGGTATTCACGTGATCGTTGTACACGTGTTTCAGGTTGGTACCATCCTGTTTGAACAGGATCAGCAGGTTCGCGTTATCGCGTATCAGATGTTTAGGTATTCTCGCATACGTCTGACAGAGATAAAAGCAGTCGACGCTCGAGTGCCGACCCATTGAAAAGTACTCTCTCACCGCATCTTGCTTATCGCATGCCACATCATCGAACACGAAGATCGAGTTTGGACGCGCCTCGCTCGGCGGAATGACGTCACTGTTGTTGGAGAACGTGAAGTAGCCGATTTCGTCGATCGATGTCAGCAAATTCTCCAGATATCGATATTTCGGCTGTTGCAACGACTTTGAGTACACGTACACGTTTTCGATACGTACGCCGTGCGGACTTTCCAGCAGGCTTATCAGAACGTTGGTTTTACCGCAATTCGAGGGGCCACAAACGATCGCGCGTATAGTAGTAGGTAGCATCGTACCATGCTTGCGCATCTCCGCGTTGTCCCCCATCGATCGTAATCTGTCGTCGTAATTCGTTACGCGTATCGCCAAAGGTTGTCGCACGAATCTCATTTTTTTTCACACCGTCGACTGAGGAATGCTGGATCGAACGCCTATTTATAGGTGCGCGGAACCGCGAATCGCTCAGTAACAAAAATGTTCGTCCTGCTATCGAGACCTTCCGATATTTGTGATTTGAGCGCCGAACAGTTACAATTTGTGCCGAAAGTCGTTCTGCTGCGAATGTGCGGCGATCACGTCCACTACCTGTGGGACAAGCTTCCGGAACATATAAATCGCTGTTACGAACATTACAATCAACCGTGGCAGCGAACGCACATCGACGGTCCAGCACCGTTGATAAAAGATTGCGGCGAATGTCAACGAAAATAGGTAGAGGCCTATTAAATCGCGCGATAAACGCCCTTCCTTTCGAGTTACATATCCCCGGCTATCAGTTTTGCGGCCCGGGCACGCGGCTACAAGAGCGCTTAGCGAGAGGCGATCGGGGTATAAATCCATTGGACGCGGCCTGCCGCGAGCACGATACAGCGTATTCCCGGAACACCGATCTCACCGAGAGACACGCGGCTGACAGGATACTCGCCGAGAAAGCGCGAACTCGCATCGTCGAAAGATTCGACTCTCGGTGAGAGAGCCGCAGCCACAGCTGTTTGGGCAGCGATGAAAGCCAAGACAAAGATCGGCATGGGTATGAAAACGAAGACGAAGACGAAGACGACGATGAGGACTACGCAGAATAGGTTAACGAAAAAACGGATACTTCCGACAGCGAAACGAGGCGGTGTATTGCCGATTCTACCGATGTTGGGCGCACTCGGATCTTTGATCGGTGGAGCGGCTGGCGTGGCCAAGGCGGTGAACGACAGCAAAGCCGCGCGGCGTCAGCTGGAGGAGCTGCAACGTCACGATCGCGCGATGGAAGGTCGCGGACTTTATCTCGCTCCGTACAAATACGGACAGGGACTGTATCTCGGCCCGTACAAACGTGGACAAGGAGTGGCAACGAAGAAAAAAAAAACGTCGAAAAGACGCTAAAAATGCCCGCGGGTGTGACAACGAACATACAATTAGAACAATTGGCGAAACGTATGCGTATACCGTACTTTAGAGGGGTTTCATGCGTGATTCGTTACCGATCGGTGGTATATATCGAAACGAGAGCGGCATTGTGAATTTGGATAGTACCAAAGGACCAGGTACTCATTGGGTAGCGTACGCAAAAAGGGGAAATCGCGCTATATATTTCGACGGTTTTGGTAATCTTCGACCGCCGAATGAATTGGTGCGATATTTCGGACGGAACGTGACGAAGATCGAGTACAATCGCACGTCCTTTCAAACTTACGATCAAAGCATCTGCGGACAATTGTGTCTGCGGTTTCTCCAAACGGTCGACGACGATCGGTGTGAATTTAAAGCCTGACGATGCGCCATAAGACTCAGTATTCGTTAAACATTTTTGCCGACATGTCTATGACATTCACGCTGACCGGGAAGAGTAGCGTCCTCGTGGCGCACTACCATCCAGCCATAGATTTGAGCGACGGTGATTACGAGCTCGGTTTAACGAATTTTGAGACTTATCATACGATGTCGAACGTGAATTCCTCGAATAATAAATTTTATTTCGATGAGGATGACACGGAAATTATGATTCCCGAGGGATCGTACGAGATACACGCAATACACGAGTTTTTGAAACGTGCAATTTCACAGAAACGTCCGCGACGCGTAGTTCGCTCCGGCACTCGTGTCGACAAACGCGGTGATATCACGGTGATATCGCGAGAGGGGACCGTTCGAGCGAACGGTGACGAAGACGAGGCTGTAGAATACCCGATAGTGCTCCGTGCTAATTACAATACGATGAATAGCGAGATCAAGTGCGCTTTCAGAGTAAACTTTAACAAACCCAACAACATTGGATCGCTGTTGGGATTCTCGTCGAAGCGTATATTGCAGCCGGGACAGTGGCACCAATCGGACATACCGATTAATATCATCAACGTAAACATTATCCGCGTAGAGTGTAACGTGACCGCTGGTGCGTACAGCAACGGCAAACGCGTTCATACGATACATGAATTTTCACCGAGCGTGCCGCCGGGATATAAGATTCGGAAACACCGGCGCAGATCATTTACCTGCCGATCATCGCGCGGAGCATTACGGATCTAACGATACGCATCGCGGATCAAGACGGACGATTGCTCGATTTTCGAGGAGAAGAGATCACCATCAGATTGCACGTACGACGGCGACAAAATTAGCGTGCGATACATGAGATGCTCGTGTTGAGCGGAGCGAAAGACGCGAGAGATAACGCGAGGCCAGCGACAACAACGTCAACATTCGCTAATATCCAATCATCCGGTTGCACCAAGAAAAAGAAACTCAACGCGTCGAACGTTGAATTTTTACAATCTTTGGGATTTGCGGTGCGAAATATCTGAGAAAACATGACCGATATCCTTAACATCGAAGGCGAGCCGGTCTTTGACGATCGTATCGTCAAGATCGAGACTCACACGTACAACCCGTACGCCAACACGACGTTTGAGCACAGCGACGAGATACGAATACCCATACAACAACAGGATCTGTATACCTTGCCGTATGAGAGTTTTCTATACATCGAGGGAAAACTAAAGATAAACAAACCAGCTGAAGGATCTAATGTGGCACTGGGAAATAATTGCGTCGCGTTTATGTTCGATGAGATCCGATACGAACTCGACGGTGTGGAGATTGATCGTAACAGAAATGTGGGAATAACTAGCACACTCAAGAACTATGTAACGATATCATCCGATAAAACCGTGATTATGAGGAACGCCGGCTGGAATGCGCAGTACGCATTAACAGATAACAATGACCCGAATGGATACTTCAATTTTTGCGTACCGCTCTACATGTTATTGGGATTTTGCGAGGATTACAGACGCGTGGTGATTAACGCTCGTCACGAGTTGATCTTAATACGATCGCGCAACGACAACAATTGTCTGATTGGAAATTTGGCGCTGGAGCCTGTGATCGACATATTCAAGATACAATGGCGAATGCCACACGTGGTATTGAACGAGATCAATAAGCTGTCGATGCTGCGCGCCTTGGAAAGCGGACGATACCTCAGCATGGGTTTTCGCTCGTGGGATCTGTACGAATTTCCGCTATTGCAGCGTACAACCAAGCATTCGTGGCCCATTAAAACCGCGACTCAGCTGGAGAAGCCGCGATACATTGTCTTCGTTCTGGCCGGAAAAATGTCATGTCCGAGGATGCGAGTCGATTCAACCATTGCAAATTGACCAACGTGAAACTTTATCTGAACTCGGAATGTTATCCGTACGACGATATGAATCTAGATTTCGATAAAAACAGATGGTCGATTCTGTACGACATGTACCAGCGTTTCTGCAAAAACTATTACGGATACGACTATCTCGAGCCAAGTCTCGCAGTCACACAGTTTTTACGTAACGGTCCGTTCGTGATCATCGATTGCTCTCGACAAAACGAATCGGTCAAGAGCGCAACCGTGGATGTGCGATTGGAATTCGAGTGTAAGGAGAACGTGCCGCCAAATACCACTGCGTACTGTCTCATCATACACGATCGCGTGATTCAGTACAACCCGTTGACCAACGTTGTGCGCAAAATCACTTAAGTGTGTGGGATGAGATGATATAAAACCAATAATGCATCAGGATCAATCGCAGTCTTCTTCTTCTTCTCGACGTGCTGATATAAAAAACGTTATGTCCATACCAACGTTCGTGGACCTACAAGGATTCTTCGTCGGGATGAAATTTGTCGTAAAGGAGGTGGCGTTGCTGAGAAAGGGGACCGTTCTGGCGCATTACATTTTTACATACCCCCTACCATGGAATCTCCTCACAAAATCCGACAAATCATGTGCTTCTTGGCTGATCGCGAATCACCACGGATTACGATGGGAAGACGGAAACGTGCCGCACGGCATGGCTAAACGCTTGATTACATCGGCCCTGCTTGGTACGGAAGAGGATGACGAGACGTCGACTCTCGTGTATGTCAAGGGATGCCAGAAACGAGAATGGCTGGTGGATTTGCTTGAGAATCTTGCGAGAGAAAATTTAATCATCGAGACTTTGGATGCTGATTACGAAGATATTGAATCTTTAAATAATCTAGATGTTACTAATACTATACGATGCGGAAAACATGTTAAGAATTGCGCATTACAGAATGTATTAAAAATATTTAGCTGGTGGTCGCAACGCCAAAAAAATTGCAATATTTTTATAAATAAAATGTGTAAACGTATTTAATGTTTTTTTATTTCTTATTCTCCCCACTCCTTTCCTCGCGAGTCGTTTCTAAGAATTCTTTTTAAAGTTGACCGTTTCCCCTTCTCCTAAATTTTCAGAGCAATAATCTCCCATCGCATCATACGTTGACCATTTCCCCTTCTCCTAAATTTTCAGAGCAATAATCTCCCATCGTATCATACGTTGACCGTTTCCCCTTCTCCTAAATTTTCAGAGCATTGATCTCCCACCACATCATACTTTTGAAAAATAAGCGTCACGTATATTCGGTTAATTTTTATACGATCAGTGTCGTGTCAACTGCTAGTACCAACGGTTCACTTCTCATAACTGAGAGACAAAATGTACTCCGCTGAAGGAAGCACCAGCAACGGTTGCAAACGCGTGAATTACTACGTTCCACGAGACGAAATTAAGCCGTGCAAGAAACCACGAGATGAAATTAAGCCGTCCAAGAAACCACTTGATTTGTAAGTATCACAAATGTTTCATACATACATATATTTTTCATATATGTTTTTTCCATACTATTCCATATTTTTTTTTTATTTTTTCAGATGCGATAAACCTCGTTGTATACCACGTATTTTGGTACGCAGATTTGCTTTGACGCGTACTGCTTATAAATACTTGGATATTGGAATCAGCGTTGGAATAACATCTTACGTGGAGTTGCATCTCGGCGATAACCGAGGCAATCAAATCATATTATCTATCGACACATGGGAATCGCTAATGCTGAAACGAGCGGACATTGAACGACTTGTGCAAACGCCCGATCATACACCAATATGGATTAACGATTTAAGAATTGAGATTGTTAAAATAAGTGATGCGAGTGTTGTCAAACTTACGTTGCGCGATTCCTGCTTGTATATGAAACCGTCAACTATATTTTTCTTATTCGAACTTGAACACTGTGTTAATCTCGAATATTTGAAGCTGTGCGAGAATTTAGAAGCCGTAAATGAGAGTTTCGATCAATTTGTTCGGAGTTTGCAAAGTAATATGTTTGGCGCCGAGAGAGATTCTGCGGTTAAAATCTTGCGCGAAGTCTATGATAAAACATCTATCATAGATTGCGAACTATTAGCTTATGCTGTGGATGAACTTTTGTCTGAAACCTTGAGACGAGGTGATGTATGGTAATATAAATAAATGTGTTAAAAAAATGAAAAAAATGAGCAAAATGATTATTTCGCTACCCTTCCTCGCATATAAGATAGATATGTAACTGCGGCGCGACCGGGTGGGAGAAGGATAGCGCGAAGGATGCACTTGGGAGAGAGAGAGAGAGAGATAGCGCGAAGCATGCACGCGGATGATACGGCGTTCGTAAGACGGTGCGAGAAGCATAGCGCGGGGCATGCACGCGTGAAGGAAAAGGATAGAGTCCGCATTGGCGTGGGAAAAGGATAACGTTTGCGGGAGAAAGAGAGAGATAATGCGAGGCATGCATGGACGTGGGAGAAGGAGGCGCAGAAATAATCAACATTTTTTTTTTATATAGGATAATAATAATATTTAATCAAAATTTATGTGTAATACAAAATATGTGTGTGTGTGTGTGTGTGTGTGTGTTTAAAAAAATATATATAAAATATAAAAATATAAAAATAAAAATAATAATAGAAATAATAATGATAATAATGATAATAATAATAATGCGGCGCTCCATCTGAAACAGAAAGAAATCTTATTAGTATATTAATTTAATGTTTATAAATCTAATATAAATTTAAAAAGAAGATACTTACATTATCCTCCTGGAGCCGCAAGCTCTTCCTCCCAATCTTCCTCCCAATCCTCCTCTTCCTCTTCCTCCTCCTCTTCCCACGCCTCTTCCTCCGGCTCCCAATTTTCCTCTTCTTCGTACGGCTCAAGCCCAAAAAGAGGCCGCAAGTAGAAAATGTCCTCGTACTGCGTAGGGTGCACGATCGCCCACTCGCGGGCCCCTCGCGTATCGCCCCACAAATTGGCGTGCGCCCAACGCAGATTTTGACGCATCCACCGCATGTATCGGCGGTGGATCACGTCAATTTGTACGAACTGAAATATATTATTAATTAATAAATATCACACATAATCTCGCACACAAAAACATTGAACACTACTTACCAGATTAAGGTGAAACATTGGCATTTTGAATATTTTCACTTGGAACACACTTAATGGACTGTTAAACGTTCGCGTCGGAAACTCGTACGATACTATCCTGTCGCATCGGAAAAATCCAGATCTGCTGCGGCAATGTTTATAACTGGCGCGTTCAAGTGTGTCGGAGAGCATGGGCGAGGGAAAAGCACTTGACTTTTTCTTCACGCGACCAAAATTTTTCGTTATGCACTTTTGACACCCTTTAATTTATTTTTAAATCTAAAAGATCTCGTTTGCGATGAGATTTTTTTATTCAATTGTTACATATATTGTTACCGTATACTGTCATAGCGTTTATAATAAATTATAGCAGCCGGACATCGGCGCTCGCCTTATCATCTTTCTACGAAATTCAATAATGCCGCACGTGCAATAGTGCGAGACGATATTTGTTTATAATGTTTATAAATAAATTATAGCAGCCGGACATCGGCGCTCGCCTTATCATCTAATTCTAAAAAGCACTTGACTTTTCTTCGCGCGACCGAAATGTTTTTGACACCCTTCGTTCTTCATTATATATTTTTCATCTGTCGCGTTATGGTACCGCGATGGTTCTATCTTGTTTATAATAAATTATAGCAGCCGGACATCGGCGCTAGCCTCCTTATCATATTTCTACGAAATTCAATAATGCCGCACGTGCAATAGTGCGAGACGATATTTGTTTATAATGTTTATAAATTCGAGCGGTCGGACATCGGCACTCGCCCTTTGTAATACACCGCCCTGTTTATGCTCCCGCGATAAGCTCGCCCGCCCGCGTGACGTCATTCCCCCGCGCCACCAAAATCCCCCTCCGCCCGCGTGACGTCATGCCCCCTCGCCCGCGCGGGACCCCCCCGTCCCTCACTTCCCCTCAGAGGACCTGAGTTAGAACCCGCATACTAATACTACTACTAACTCTCCGGCGCGCGTGTCTGCGTAATTCGCGTATTGTTCTACCGGTAATATCTCGAAGCGGCGCGCGCGGCTCGGGTATTTTCGGTACAGGTCGGGTCGGTTACCCGAGCGCGTCGTCGATTCGAGATGTTTACGCGCGCCTAACGGCGGTTTAATAAGCGCGTGTTTCTATTATCGTTTAAAAATGGGCGCTCGGCGCCTCCGCATTTGCCCGACCGGTGTTTGTCGGGCGGCGGACTTCCGGCGGATCGGCGGCCGGGTACGGTGCAGTAACGATGGAGGATGCATCGTTACAGAGAAAAGACGAAAAGAAAGAGAGAGAGAGAGAGAGAGAAAAAAGAGGGAGGAAGGAAGGGAGGGAGGGAGAGAGGGAGGGAGGGAGTGAGTGAGGGAGGGAGGGAGGGGGAGAGAGAGAGAGAAAATTAACAAAGAAAAAGTATAAGCAAAAGAGAGGGAGGGAGACAAAAGGAAAAAGGTGGAGAATAAATATAATATCAGGTAATAATATTGTTCAGTATTATTAAATATATCTTTAAATATTATTAAGAAATATTATTAAAAATTATTAATATTATTAAATTTATTTAGTTTTAAGAAAGAGGGAGAGAGAAGAGAAAGAAAGAGCGAAGGCAAAAGAAGACAAGTTTATTTAAAATTAAAGAAGAGGAAGAACAAGCAAGAGAGAGAGAGAGAGAGAGAGAGAGAGAAAGAGTTAAAATAAAAGAAGAAAAAGTATAAGCACGAAAGAGGGACAGAGACAAAAGGAAAAAGGTGGAGAATAAATATAATATCAGGTAATAATATTGTTTAGTATTATTAAATATATTGTTAAATAGTATTGAAAAATATTATTAAAAATTATTAATATTATATAATTTATTTAATTTTAAGAGAGTGAGAGAAAGAGAGGAAAAAGGAGCGAAGGCAAAAATAGGATAATTTATTTAAAATTAAAGAAGAGGAAGAATAAGCAAGAGAGAGAGAGAAAGGGGAGTTGTGGGAGAGGGAGTGAGGAGGGGGAGAGAGCTGTTGAGGGAGAGTGAGAGGGTAGAGAGAGGGAGAGTGAGAGAGGAAGGTGAGAAAGAGAGAGAGAAAGAGAGACCGGAGAAAAAGAGAAGGAGGATGAATATGATACTAGGTAATAATATTTATGATATTAGGCAGTTATATTGGTTTATCCTATGACGTATATGATTTTGTGTATATATTATTAAAAATGTTTAATGGAAAAAGAATATAAGTGTATTGGTAACGGATATGGAAGGCGCGCGCGTAGCGCGCGCTGCGTGCTAGTCCTATATAAAAAAAGTCATTTGTACCGAGAAGTGTGCGTTTTGAGTCGATATGTATCGCACGTATTGTTGCCATTTTACCGCGTATGTGATTGGTGGTCGATTCCAGGCGATCGAGACCGCGGCGAATTTCGCGATGATGATGATAGTTTATGAGTATGTTTCCATCGAGGGTTCGAATCGGGTCAGAGTCGAGTCAGAATCGGGTTGGGGTGAGCATTCTTACGGTGGAAACATCCCATTGGGTAGAGTTCAACTTTAAGTATGGTGTTTCCACCGTAAGAACGCTCACCCCAACCCGACTCTGACTCGACTCTGATCCGATTCGAACCCTCGATGGAAACATACTCTATGACAACTCGCGTCGGGACGTGCGAGGTTAGGCCCGTTCTACAATAAGTCGTTAGTCGTTAGTCGTAAGCAAATTGGTCAACCACAGTCGATTATTCCAAATCTTGGAATGGTTGGTTGGTCAATTTGCTTACGATTAACGACTAATGACTTATTGTAGAACGGGTCTCAATAGCGTGTATGAGATTAGTGGCGAATAAAACTTGAGTCGGTTTTGCGTTTTTTTCGATAAAATAAGGTGCGGACGAAATATTATGTTAAAAGATTTGTTATGATTATTTTTCTGTAATAAATTTTTTTGCATCCAATTGGCTCTGACGTACTAAGCTTGGTTTGTTTCATGCCGTTATCATCCGCCGAAGTTGAATGACAGGTATGTATAAATTTGTAATAACACAATGTTTATACATTACAAATTTAAATCTACTTTGGATTATGACACTGTGTCCTTTGATGGACTACATATTTCAGTGACATGGCAGATTTAAAAAAGGCTATATTTCATCAGAAACGTATCGACAAAAATACAGATTTTGATTTACAAATGTCTTAACAAAGGAAAACAAATATCTTATTTCATTATTAAGTACCTTTTTTACTTCCAGCTTGTCAAATTATACAAATATATTTAATAATTAATTTTTTATATTAAGATTATAATCTGTATAATAGAATATTGATAATATATTTAGTCAATAATATTTAATAATTATACTATTTTCTATAGATTACACGGATGATAATGTATTAATTGCTAAAAATACTAGCTTTATTGTTGCAAGAGTTCTGTTAACAATACAACAAAAATACTCTTGGGATCGAAATGAAACCCTTCCATTTAGTAATTTAAAGGATGAAGCTAATTAGAACAGAGCTGTAAATCTCACAAGATTAGATGATTCAGAGGAGGATAAAATTCGTGCAATGATGACACAATCAACTGAAGACTATGATCCCTCAAAGTATACAATTTTATATATTTTATTATTTTATTATTTTAATGCGCATTTTTTTATACTTATCTATGTACGGTTATGCTGTTTATAACTGTATTTTTCTCTTGTATAACAGGTATTCGCACATTTCTGTTAGAATCTGAAGAACATGAATGCCCAGATTGTAAAGAGAAAGATGTATCACTGGAGACTCTTATTCGAAATCGATTTTTACGTAATGCAGTAATGAATTTTAAGAATGAAACTGATTATGTCAAAAGACTTATCGGCCTACTATTCAAAGTGGTGGACAATCTGCAGCATCAACAGATCAACCCAAAGTTTAAGTGCAGCAAACTATGAGTCAAGTATCTTCTTAAGCTCAAGCTATATAATCATCCATTGCTCTTAATGTACCATCGCAAGAATCTGTGGAATCGCAACTCACTAATTTTGAATCTGCCTCGCAACATTTCTCAACTGCCACCTATGGTTCGTAGCCACAGACATCAACCAGTAAGTGCTTTTTGGTAACTGATATTAGTGTTCTGATGTATATACATATAATTTAAAAAATAAATAAAAATAGATCTAAGTATATAATATAATAATAATAGATATTTCTATAATATAATGTAATGTTAAATATATATACATTAATGTTTAAATGTTTTATTATATTAATGTGCAGAGAAAATTATTTATTTTGAGTTTATTAAAAAAGTATTCAGTTACATAATTTTAGTAATCAAACGTTTATTTGTAATATTTTGTGTGATGTATTAATTTATGAGTGAGAGAAATAGGAAATATATTACAGTATAACTATATTGTTTGAGATCGCCTCAACCTAATTAAAATTACAATTGGTTTCATAAAACATTGCGGCATGGGCTGAGCAGGCAATTTTACATCACATATTCAAAGTCGAAAAATATAAACTTGTTATTACTTTTCTAAATTATTGTTTTCGTTCGAGGTTTTTTCGTTCCTACAGAGCCCATGTCGCAAACAAGTTTAACAACAAACGCGAAAACAGCTTTGTCGGTTAGCCGCGCGATAAACGGCTGCCGGCACACGCGAGGCCGTGACGTAGCCTGTGACGTACGGGCCACCGGCCTATCATTCGCGCTGAATCTCTTCTCGCGACGATATTTCAAAGGGCGGCCAATAAAGTTTGGCGCCGCATCGAATTTTCGCTCCAAACTCGGAGGTTCAAACTCATTGTCAGCGAAAGATTATCAAAACCGCTATAAAAGGGCCGCTCGTGAGGAGCGCGACACACTCGCAATTACGCGTAGAGTACCGCTAGTTACACCGCTTGTCAAACCGCGTTAATATCCGCTTTTCGCAGAACTCTCAATTTTACGACAACCGCTTTTCTCTATCGTGCTACGAAATAACTGACTGCTAACTCCATACTGAACCGCAATTGATTAACGAAACGGAATTTTTGTCACAAGTTTTTGTAATTGTTATTTATTTAAACAATTAAACGTGTAACATTGTACTCGCTGTACTGTCGCTCACTGTTGACCACAAAATTCTTCCTCGCGCTCAAGTCAAAAGGTCGCATCGCGAACATTTTTTGGTCCTTCGAGCCGGATCTCATCGCCGGCAGCCGCTCGTTCGTGAGCGATTTCCAGATTTCTGAGACCACCTGCAAAAATAAAGGGAGTTCTATCAGTCATCATGAGCACGGAGTTGACCGCTCTGCTTAACGGCCAACGCGACATTCACGGTCGCATGTCCAGGTCAATGGACAATTTGAGGAAGTTAGGCGCCGGCGGCATCAACCTAGCTTCAATCGAGACTTGGATAAGAATCCTGGATTCCTTGTGGACGAAGTTCGAAGTGCAGCATGAGCTTGTTCGCACCTGCTATAAGGAAAATTACACCGAGAGTGAATACGCCACTGAGTTTTTTGACACGGTTGAAAATACTTATGTGCAACAGCGCAGCAAGCTTTCCGAATATGCTGAACGTTATAAGACCGTTCCGTCGGCTTCGGCGACGACAACCACGCAACAGAGCAGCGACCAATCGTTGAAGACCGCGTTGCCTCGGATCAAATTGCCGCAATTTTCGGGCGCGTTTGAGGATTGGCCGTCGTTCCGCGATCTTTTCCTGTCAGTGATCGGAAAAAACTCCACAATATCCAACATCGAGCGTTTCCATTACCTCCGGTCGTGCCTCCAAGGGCCAGCTGAAAATTTAATTCGGCCGCTATCAGTCACCGGCGAAAATTATGACCGCGCGTGGGCGCTCTTGAAGAAACACTTCGAAAATAAAAAGGAATTAATCCGCTCCAATTTCGCCGCGTTCACCGCCGTGGCAAAAATGAAGGGAGAGACTGCTGAAGAACTCAGTCGAATCTATCACGCCGTAACGACGGCTGTGAACGCGCAGGAAAGCATCGGGAGACCCATTAACACCAACGGGATGGACCTTTTCAACCACATAGTAGTAGAATTTTCGATTCGCGCACTCGACTCGAGTGGGAGTCCTCGACCTGCGATTCTTCCGATCCACCAAGTCACGACGCACTACTCGACTTCATCACCAAACGCATGCTAACACTAAAGGCCGCGAAGCCAAAGAACGCCGTAAGGGTCTCCGGAGACTCATCACACTCCGCAAAGACACATTTTTCGAAACAAGGGTCCGACTCGTCGCGTTGTTCGTTGTGCAGCGAGAGGCACTCCCTCATGCAATGCAGTCAATTCAAGACCAAATCAGCGAGCGAAAGGAAAGCGATCGTTGAAGCCAGAAGGATGTGTTTCAACTGTCTCGGCAACCACCCGGTTGCAAAATGCCAATCGTCAAGAAACTGCTGGACCTGCAAGGCTCGACATCACTCGATGCTCCACGATGCGTATGCATCACCGCAAAGCACCGGAATCAGCACACTCTCGGCCGTAAGCAAAGCGGACGACCGCAAGGCCATCCTCCTCGCGACCGCACGAGTACTTGTTCAAGACCGACGAGGGAATTCGCATTCAGTGCGAGTTTTGATCGATCAGGGGTCCGAAGTGTCAATCATTTCGGAGGCCCTGGTGCAGCGCCTGCGCCTGCTTCGAGCACACACCACCGTGTCGATTATAGGCATTGGTAACTCGCACTCCGGATCCACTCGGGGTAAGGTGACAGTCAGCATCTCCTCCAACGTGACCGGAAACTCGTTTTCGGCCGTCGCCTTCATCCTTCCTCGCCTCTCAGCTTATCAAGGATCGTCGACGAAGAAATTCACGGCACCATGGTCCCACATCTTGGGGCTACAACTAGCCGATCCACATTACTTTGAAAATGATCCTGTCGAGCTGCTTCTCGGAGCCGAAGTGTGCTCGACTATCTTTGAGGAAGGTCTTCGCAGAGGCAGGCCTCAGGAGCCTATCGCACAAAAAACGACTCTTGGATGGATTCTCTCCGGTGGTTGCGACGCAACCTCTCTGCAGCATCACCACGGTTCCTTCACATGCTCAGCGGATTACGACTTGATCAAGCTCGTGCACCGTTTTTGGGAGCAAGAGCAGGAGCCTGTCGCTCCTGTTAGACTCACTCCGGAGGAAGAGAAGTGCGAGGATCTCTTCGTAAGCTCACATACACGCACACAAGCAGGACGGTATGTCGTCAGATTGCCGTTCTCCTCCACGCCAACGGCGCTAACCTTCACTCGCAAACCAGCTGAACGACTATTGACGGCGATGGAGAGGAAGTGCCGCCAGGATGCGGGATTTGGAGACCTCTATAGAGCCTTCATGCGGGAATATGAGGACCTAAAACACATGGAGCTGGTGAACGCCTCCCCAGAACAGGAAAACAAAGCCTTGTGCTACCTCCCGCATCACGGAGTTCTGCGAGAATCGAGCGTCACAACGAAGCTTCGTGTGGTCTTTAACGGTTCACAGAAAGCTGGATCAGAAAAATCTTTGAACCAGCAGCTACTAACTGGGGCAAACCTCTTGCCCGCACTCGCTGACGTTTTGCTCCGTTGGCGCCGACATCGCTTCGCACTGATAGCCGACGTGGAGAAAATGTACCGCCAAATCCTTGTACACCCAGCTGATAGAGACTACCAGCGGATTCTCTGGCGTCCGGACAGCACTAATGTCATCCGAGAGTATCGTCTCAACACGGTCACGTACGGCCTCGCCTGCGCGCCGTTTCTAGCCATCCGAACGCTCCGCCAGCTCGCCGACGATGAGGATGCACGATTTCCTCGCGGAGCAAGAACATTGCGACAGGATTGCTATGTCGACGATATCGTTACCGGAGCAGACACGGTGCTTGACACAATCGCGCTGCAGGAGGAGCTCCGCAAACTCTGCATGGCGGGCGGGTTCCCGCTCCGAAAGTGGGCCTCAAACTGTCAAGAAGCCCTTCACGGGATTCCTCAGGAGCACCAGCTCCAAAAATCATCGCACTCCTGGGAAGACGAAAGTCACGGTACGTTGGGCCTGCGCTGGTATCCACGCAGCGATTGCTTCTCGTTCGCTATCCACCCGCACACCATCACGCAATTCACAAGGAGGCGCGTCCTGTCGGAAACCGCGCGCCTCTTCGATCCCCTCGGATGGCTCGCCCCCGTCGTAATACGAGCAAAGATTTTCATCCAGTCAGCGTGGTTGCAAGGGCTGGAATGGGACACACCGCTACCTTCGGCGGACTCTCTACACTGGAAACTCTTCTTCGAGGAACTTCCAAGCCTGGAACGCGTACGCGTGGATCGGTGGCTGAAAACCGATGGGAGAGACGCGAGCATCGAAATCCACGGCTTCGCAGACGCATCAGAGCGAGGATACGCCGCAGCTGTGTATCTTCGCGTCCAGGATAACGGCTCCGCGTCACTGCATCTGTTAGCTGCAAAAAGCAAGGTGGCACCGGTTAAACAAGTGTCATTACCACGCCTTGAACTTTGCGCAGCAGCATTATTCACCGGGCTAACGCTTCATATCCGCAACACATTAAGTCTTTCCACAGCTCCAGTGTTCCTATGATCGGAGTCCAGGGTCACCCTATGTTGGATCCGAGGACATGCCTCTCGTTGGAAGACATATGTTGCTAATCGGGTAGCTCATATCCAGCTTTCACTGCCGGAGGCCCAATGGCGGCACGTCCCAGGGCGAGACAATCCAGCCGATTGCGCTTCCAGAGGAATCGCACCCAGAGAACTGATCAACCATCCACTGTGGTGGACCGGACCGGCCTGGCTCCGGGAGGACGTGACGGCGTGGCCAATCAATGACTTTGATGACCAAGGTGACGAGCTACCCGAGAGGAGATCTGTCAACATCAGCATCGCCAAAGAGGTCATCACGGAGCCTGAGTTTCTCCTCAGGTGTTCATCTCTGCACCAACTTCTGCGAGTTACGGCATGGTGCTGTCGCTGGCGACTCACCAGTGCCCGCAGGATCGAACCTCAGGAAGTCAAACTTTACAACCGGACGAGCTTGATGCTGCGCTCATTCGGTGGCTTCGCACCGTGCAAGAAATACATTATCCCGCCGAAGTAGCGGCTGTTGCAGCCGGCCGCATAGTGTCCAGCCGCAGTCCGCTCGCCAAACTGAGTCCGTTCCGAGATGACAAAGGAGTGCTGAGAGTGGGAGGACGTCTTAAACACGCTATGCTCTCACTCGACGAGAGACATCCGATGATAGCTCCACCCGCTTCCTGGCTTACCAGACTCCTCGTAGATTCGCATCACCGGCGAATAATGCACGGAGGGGTGCAGCTGACACTCGGATTACTCCGCCTGCGCTTTTGGATACCACGAGGCCGAACTGTTGTGAAGCAGCTTTTGCACCGGTGTGTTACCTGCACTCGGTGGCGAGCTGTCGCTCCACAACCACCGATGGGCAACCTCCCGCCGGGACGCGTCACTCCAGCACGACCATTCCTCAGAACCGGAGTGGATTACGCAGGACCGATCCTCATGCGAACTAGCAAGGGACGAGGACATCGATCTTATAAGGGCTTTATCGCTGTTTTTATTTGTCTCAGTTCCAAGGCCGTGCACCTAGAAGCAGTATCGGATTACTGAGGCATTTCTAGCAGCGTTTCACCGCTTCACCGCGCGTCGGGGCCTCTGCACAGACATCTACTCCGACTGCGGCACCAACTTCATCGGAGCAGACCGGGAACTTCGGAAGCTCTTCCGCGCATCGTCTGCCGACGGCCGTCGCATCGCTCACTCAGCAGGCAGCCACGGAATTAAGTGGCATTTCAATCCACCTGCCGCACCACACTTCGGAGGACTCTGGGAAGCAGCGGTAAAATACACAAAGCATCACCTGCGACGAGTTATCGGCGAAACCACTTTAACCTACGAGGAAATGAGCACGTTCCTTACCCAAGTTGAAGCTTGTCTCAACTCACGGCCACTAAATGCCTTGTCGGACGATCCGGATGACCTCACCGCCCTCACTCCAGGCCACCTGCTTATCGGAGCTCCACTCCTAGCCGTTCCTGAGCCAGCGTTAACAACTAAAAAGGAGAATACGCTTACCCGATGGCAGCTTCTGCAGAGGATGCGCGAGCATTTTTGGCAGCGGTGGTCACAGGAATATCTCCACGGACTTGCGTCTCGACAAAAATGGCTGAAGCCGGAAGCCTTGCCGAGGGTCGGAGCCTTGTGCCTGCTCCGATCCGAAAGCACTCCGCCGACCCGATGGCCTCTTGCCAGAATCACGAAACTTCACCCAGGAGACGACGGCGTGGTTCGTGTAGTCACCGTCCGGACTTCCACTTCCGAGCTTACCCGACCTGTCGTCAAGCTCGTGCTATTGCCGGGAGTCACCGATGCATCAACGTCAATCGAGGATGCATAAAAGAAACCTCCACCGAATTCGGCGACTCAACGAAGAAACTAGTTATAATTCGCTCCCCTCACACCTTTCACTCGGCGAAACCACACTCACTCACACACGGCACTCACGCACATTATCCACTCTGCAACTTTACCCAGTTGCATCCTTCCGGTGCAACCGTCACAACACACTAAAGCGCACATAACATAATTTCTATTAATATTAAGTGAGCGAGTAACGAACAACGTTCTCGTGCGTAACCTTATGCGACGCGCGATACACAACACCATGAATGAACGCTACCTCCCGCATTCCCGCTCGCCGCCCTCATCACTCGGTCTCGCATTCCAGGATCGAGTGCGTGAATCAATTGTGATTATCAACCCGGTCGCGGCATCTATTCTATGACACTCGAATTTATTTCGGCATAAAATGCCGAGGCGGGCGGGAATGTTTGAGATCGCCTCAACCTAATTAAAATTACAGTTGTTTCATAAAACATTGCGGCATGGGCTGAGCAGGCAATTTTACATCACATATTCAAAGTCGAAAAATATAAACTTGTTATTACTTTCCTAAATTATTGTTTTCGTTCGAGGTTTTTTCGTTCCTACAGAGCCCATGTCGCAAACAAGTTTAACAACAAACGCGAAAACAGCTTTGTCGGTTAGCCGCGCGATAAACGGCTGCCGGCACACGCGAGGCCGTGACGTAGCCTGTGACGTACGGGCCACCGGCCTATCATTCGCGCTGAATCTCTTCTCGCGACGATATTTCAAAGGGCGGCCAATAAAGTTTGGCGCCGCGTCGAATTTTCGCTCCAAACTCGGAGGTTCAAACTCATTGGCAGCGAAAGATTATCAAAACCGCTATAAAAGGGCCGCTCGTGAGGAGCGCGACACACTCGCAATTACGCGTAGAGTACCGCTAGTTACACCGCTTGTCAAACCGCGTTAATATCCGCTTTTCGCAGAACTCTCAATTTTACGACAACCGCTTTTCTCTATCGTGCTACGAAATAACTGACCGCTAACTCCATACTGAACCGCAATTGATTAACGAAACGGAATTTTTGTCACAAGTTTTTGTAATTGTTATTTATTTAAATAATTAAACGTGTAACATTGTACTCGCTGTACTGTCGCTCACTGTTGACCACAAAATTCTTCCTCGCGCTCAAGTCAAAAGGTCGCATCGCGAACAATATGAAAATTTTATATATATATACAGGGACTGATAAAAATCTTGCGACTGGACGCTCGATTCTCAGGCTTATGTCTCACTCCAGTCGGCGGAAAGATAGTCAAAGAGCGGATGAGCAAATGTTACTAATACAAACTTGTTGTGGAGATCTTGATGTCAATGACATTTCGTTACAGTATGAGTCAAGTTTCAAAATTCAATCATAGTTCATTATAAGTTCATTTGAAGTTATAACGTTGAATAATATAACAGAATACTATAATAAATAATATCGGAGCATTCAATTTGAATTTTAACACCAGAATTAATTATTATAAAAGATATATATATCAGATTTTATTAATTCGTTTATGCATAATATATTTTACGCAATCATGACAGAAGACAACTGTGAAATTGTTTAAAAATTTACTAGAATATATATTTTTTAAACATGGAATGCAATATAAAAAAACAATAGAGATTAAAAAAATAAAAATTATGAAAAAACAAGTATAATACTTTATGTATAAAATAATTTTGTATCAATCACGAAATCAAAATACAGATAGAATATGCTTATACATATATGTAATGTATGTATTTTATTAATTAATTATCTGTAACACAATAAATATTCTTATTCTAATATCCTATATTGTAAAATAATAATTATAGCAATTACGACAATAATAATAATAATCAATATATAATTTAACATTAAACATTATTTAACATTATTTTTTAATAAGTAATTGTTTGTAACACAATAAATATTCTTATTGTAAGATAATAATTATAATTACAACAATAATAATAATAATCAATACATCAAACATTATTTAACATTATTTTTTAATAATTTTTTGGACAATTTCACAGTCATCTTGTGTATGAGGCCTTTTCATAAATGTTTTTGATCCACTTAAGAGATTTATAAATGGCATTTTTTCATCGTCTAAATATTCTATATCCGACATTTTTTCTACATCCAGATACAATATGTCGTGTGTTAAAGAAATTTACAATGTTAATAAAAATAGTGTAAATAATTAACATATAATATAAATAGTGTAGATAACTTTTACATATTTGAAAAATTACATATTTTATATATCTCTTACTTCTAATTTTAACATATCCCTTTATTTCTATATGTTGGCCTTTTTCGTAAACATTTTCGTCAAACTCATTAATTTGTACTTCCAACTTATGTGTTCCATCCGTAATTGAACCGCATCCGTAACTTTTATAATTGATTCTTGCGAAATTAAAATTTGTTTTGATAAATCCTCGTACATCTTAAAATACATTTTATTTCATTTTATAATATAATTTCCAAATAATAATAAAGTGTAAAAAGAAATATTATACGATCAACATGTTTTTTTGTGTAACTTATATATAATGAAATATTACTTACGTATAAACTTATTTAAAAATTCTGGAATATCTTTCATTTCTATCAATTGGTGACATTTCTTTCTTTCTATGTTAAATTTTAAATCATATGCTCCTATATTATTAATTATAGTATTTTGTTGGATTATTATTTCATATGATAAAGTGCCGTGATTGAATTCAGCTACTTTGGGCTTCTTTGCTTTACCTCCGTCAATATGGATAATCTATAAATATTAATACTCGTTTATCTCGTAATAATTTTATAAAATTCTATTCATAAATAATTTTATATAACATTATATATGTGTGTTTATGTTTGTGTAAAAAATAAAAAGTATACAATTACGCTTGTAACATACGTTAATATTATTACATATTAATTTTAAAAAAATATTACTTATTTTTTTAAGTTACTGTTTAATTACTTACATAATTGGGTTTCAAATGGAATTCCACTTTCTCTATTTCTTTGTTCCATGCTACTACTTGGATTCTATGTTTACTATTGTTATTTAATATAAATTTTAACAATCTGTAATTTTGATTTTTTCCAACAATTTTTGGCCCATCTATTTCATCTACATAACCAATTAATTCACTGAAAAATTTATTAAAATGCATTATATATAATTTCTTAAACATTTCTTAAAATTTCCAAAATATTAATTAATTATGATTTATAAACAATTTTTAATATGTTTTGTCTAAATTTTTATTAAAAAAACTATGTACATTTTAAAAATTATATACATTTTAAAAATTATATACATTTTAACTTACACAGTAGAATCTTCCTATTGGATTGATTCTAACATTTTATCCGAAGAAAAACATGCAGTTTCTGGCTCATCGTCAATATTTAAAATTTGGAATTCATTTGAATTTCTATTTGTTTTGAAAATTAATTTTAAAGTTATTCATAGATAATAACAAAATAGGCAGATAAACAGATAGGTAGAGAAACAAATAGATAGGCAGAGAAACAAACATAGAGGTAAAGAGACAGACAAAGAGATAGAGAAATAGGAAGATAGAGAAATAAAGGAACACATAAATTGACAGACAGATAGAGCTAGAGGGAGAGAAATGGAGATACAGAAATATGGATGGAAAAACAAGATAAAGAAACAGATAGAATGCTAAAAAGGAAGAGAAGGATATACAAGAATGTAATGATGAAATGTGGAAAAATATATGCAAAACTAAAAACTTACATTGTTGACTTTTGTAAGATTGTTGACTGTTCTACTTTATCATTTGATGAAGTTTCTTGTATAATTTTCTCTATTTTTTTTTCAATATTCTCCATTTCGTTTTGAGCTGCTAAATCTATTATTTATTATTTGTTATTATTAAACTTATATATAAATATATGATATTATGTATGTATAATAAATACGTTTTAAATTAATAATGTATTAAATAAATTTAAAATGTTTATCCAGATGTTACCTCTGCTTTGCTTCTTATTAATTTTTTTTGGCATCTTACTCGTAACTACGTAGCTATTATATTTGTTTATTTATGTTTCCATGGAAATATATATTCATAAAAACAGTTGTATTCAATAAAATGAAGAGATGCAAATATCGTATTTGTTTATACGATTTGTTATGGCGTATTGGCGTATAGCATTTCAAAAATGACAGGTTAATAGATGTTATTCAAGAAAAAATTATAGAGAATCACAAATTACAGATATAACAAATAAATATCAATACTCAGCATTTTTGATGATTCCAACTCGGATAAAGTATTGAATAATCAGAGGAAATCAATGTGACAGTCAATATATTAACGTATCATATGAATAAACATATAATAACAAACATATAACAACAAAAAACGTTGGTTGATAAAAGCGTTACTTAAAGTGCGAAAAGTAATTTTTAATTAAAGAAAAATCTAACAGTAAATAAAAATATCAAGAAAAAATTCAGCAGAATTACAGGTACAACCAATAAATATTAATACTTTTTGTTTGATTTAACATATCAATTGCTGTATCAAGTTATACTAGCTATAGATTATATAAATTGGCTGTATTTGTTTTTTTCGTCTACTTTTATTACTTATGTTTTGTTTAGTTAAATATCATTATTATAATCATTATTATTATCATTATTTTATATACGATTTTGGTATATAAGAACTTCATATATAAAAACTTATAAAAAAACTTTGGAAACATTTTTAAAGTTATAAGAAATAGATAATTTTATTTATCGTTTTCAAATAAATTCATATATTGCTTGGTTTTTCTCAGATTATTCATAAATTTATCATTTTCACGTTAGTATTATTTTAATTTAAATAATTTAAAGATATCGAGTTAATTATTATTTTATAAGGATATAAATAATATATAAATAATAAATATATTAATATTATATATTAATGATACAAATGGATTATTTAGCTGATGATGATGTTTGATATTTGATTAATATTTGACAAAATTGATTAGCTAATTAATAATATTTGATAAATTGTATTGAATAATTAATGATATTTGATTGATGTTTAATAAACTTGATTAGTTTATTGATGATATTTGATTGATATATTTTATTGACAGGGATAGAAAGAGAGAAAAATATAGATATATAAGAGAGAAAGAGGAAGAGAAGAGAAAAAGAAACGATAAAGAGCGAGGTATATATGTATTACGAAAATATTTAAATTTATATATCAGTTTACTCTTTTGTACATGTTTAAAAACGTATGTGTTATGTATCTCGTACTTAAGGTTTCAAAGTTAAAGAAGACAAAGAAAAGAAAAAGAAGAAGAGAAGAATTTTGTTCAATAAGTGAGAAGACACCAGAAAGACAGGGATAGAAACAGAGAAAAATATAGATATATAATTAAGAAAGGAAGAAAAGAGAAGAAAAGAAGGAACGATAAAGAGTGAGGTATATATATATATATATATATATATTATATATATATATATATATATATATATACAGGGTGTCCCAGAATTCGCGGACACGGAAGGCACAGCGTGATTGTCCGTGCTAAAAGAAACAACTTTTTTCTTTGGCAAAATTGCATCTGAACAATACTTTTTAAATATGAGAGCAACTTTAAACTAACGAATGAGCGCTCTAGGTTACACAAGAATCAGGGGCGGCGCGCGCACGGCGTGCGTGAGCGTGTGTCTACGCTATTTTACTATTTCGCTAAAGATTTTATAAGAACTATGCATAATATCTAAATATTATAGACGGGCGAGACATTATCTCGAAAGAAGATTTGAAAGAACAGCTTCGTTTTGCAATAGCAACATAAAAAAATTAGACATTATTAAACATTTAATCGGCCCTTTTCAGAGCCACAAACATTTTTAGAATGTTGGAACAATAATCTTGGATCAAAATTATTCATGTGTTATCTAATCTACTTATTTTACTTTCAGTTGTTGCTTTGGTGATATCAATTAGAAAATGTTCTTTTATGAAGTGTTTTATTTAAATACCGATATTTAGATATCATGCACAGTTCTTATAAAATTTTTAGCGAAATAGTAAAATAGCGTAACACGCTTACGTGCTGTCCGCGTACCGTCCCTGATTCATGCGTAACCTAGAGCGCTCATTCGTTATCTTAAAGGCTGCGCTCTGTTTCATGCATGATGCGCATAATGCATAACTTATCCTTATTTAACATTCGGTGAACAACAAAGATAAGTAATGCATCATGCGCATCATGCATGAAACGGAACGCAGCCAAAGTTGTTCTCATTTAAAAAGTATTGTTCAGACGTAATTTTGCCAGAGAAAAAAGTTGTTTCTTTTGGCACGAATAATCACGCAGTGCATTCCGTGTCCGCGAATTCCGGGACACCCTGTATATATACATAAGTGATGAGCTATATAGGTATAAGAGTGAGGTGTATATACAGGGTGTCCCATTTTAAAAGTTCCACCCTCATAACTTTTCAGGATCAACGTTTAAAGGAAAACGACTCGGATAAAAGTTGTAGGGAACAAAGGGGGCTATTTAATAGTGACCCTGGATTTGACATTAAAGGTCATCTTCAAGGTCATTTGAAGGTCAACTTCCGTTTTTTAAATGGGAATTCCTATTTTTATTGCATATTCTTGTAGCTTATCTCGAGAGCTTTTCAAAACACTATAATAAAGTATTTTTTCATTAAGTACTTTTTGAGTTATTTTTTATTTTAATCTGACATATTTTGATATAAAAAATAAAATATCTCGTAAAATATTTAGTTTTCGATAATCTTACCGTAATACTTTTATGTACAGAATAATGAGACAAATCAATTAGTATAAAAAAAACAACTTTTATCTAAAAAGTTTCCTTCTAAAACTTACAGATTTTGAGATATTTGTCTATTAAGATTAAAAATACACCCTATATATTGTCAATAGACTTTAAAAAAATAAAATATAATTCATTTTTTTAATACACATAAAGTTTTTGTCACACGGTTGGCTTAAGTAGAAGCTTTTATACAGTTGATATACCATGTGACATAATCGTGGAAAAAGAAAACTTTTCTATTCATTTTTTTCGCGGTTTCGAAATAGCGCGATTTCTTTATGTAGAACATATTTACCATATAAATAGAGAGTTGGATGTAATTATTTTATTTATATATGTATTTATACATATAATGTAATTATTTTATGTATATATGTATATATACACGTATACAAAGGGATTCGTATAAAATAACTAATTAAATTATTAGCGAAATTTAAAGATATATAAGAAAATAGTTTATATTGACATATTTAGTATAAAGGGAGACATTATACAGGGTGAGTTTTTTAACTTGAAACTGTAATATATCTCGGAAAGTAAGTTTTATCGAAAAAAATGTTTCAAACAAAAGTTGTAGGGTTCGGAGGGGGCCACATGACAAAAATATGGATTTGACCTTGAGTGACCTTTTCAAGGTGAGGTCAATGTGATCGACGTTTTAAATGGAACCCCTCTTTTTTATTACATATTCTTGTAGCTTATCTCGAGAGCTTTTCAAAACACTATAATAAAGTATTTTTTCATTAAGTACTTTTTGAGTTATTTTATATCTTAATCTAACATATTTTGATATAAAAAATAAAATATCTCGTAAAATATTTAGTTTTCGATAATCTTACCGTAATACTTTTATGTACAGAATAATAAGACAAATCAATTGGTATAAAAAAAACAAATAATTGTTTTAAAAAATACATTGTAAATAATTATATACTTTTTCTTAAAAACAATTATTTTTTTTTATACTAATTGATTTGTCTCATTATTCTGTACATAAAAGTATTACAGTAAGATTATCGAAAACTAAATATTTTACGAGATATTTTATCTTTTATATCAAAATATGTCAGATTAAGATATAAAATAACTCAAAAAGTACTTAATGAAAAAATGCTTTATTATAGTATTTTGAAAAGCTCTCGAGATAAGCTACAAGAATATGTAATAAAAAAGGGGGGTTCCATTTAAGAAAACGTCGATCACATTGACCTCACCTTGAAAAGGTCACTCAAGGTCAAACCCATATTTTTGTCATGTGGCCCCCTCCGAACCCTACAACTTTTGTTTGAAACATTTTTTTCGATAAAGCTTACTCTCCGAGATATTTTACAGTTTCAAGTTAAAAAACTCACCCTGTATAGTGGAAATTATTATTTTATGAGTGAAGGTGTTGAGGACATTTCAAGGTTAATTTTGTTTTTTTAAATGGAACTACATGTTTTTGTTAAATCAACTATGCATTTTCTTTGTATTAATTGATTTGTCTCATTATTTTGTGCATAAAAGTATTAAAGTAAAATTATTGAAATTTAAATGTTTTACAAGATATTTTGTATTTTATGTCAAAATTCGAAAAGTACATATTGAAAAATTACTTTATAATACTTTTAAAAAGCTTTCTAAATAAACTATATACAAAAATATGCAATGAAAAATAGGGGGTTTTACTTAAAAAAATACAGTTGACCTTTATATGACTTTACGTTCACCTAAATCAATTAAATCAATGACGCCATTTTATATCCCTTTCAAACTAAACAATTTTTGTCTGAAACATTTTTCTCTAAAATTATTTATTTTCGAGTTATTTAGGTTTATTAAGTTAAATGTCTTATCCTGTATACAAAGTAATCCACTTAAATCGAGCATCTTTAATTTCGTACTTATCTTTGATACAAAAAAATGTCTAAGGAAAAAGATGTACTGTTCGAAGGATAAAAAACAGAAAAATTTTTTTAAGGACATTTTTTGAGAGATTCGAAGGCCAAAGTAATTTTTTTAATGGAACTATATATTTTTGTTTGAATATTCTTGTAACTTACCTCAAGAGCTTTGCAAAACACTATAATAAAATATTTTTTCGTTTAGTATTTTTCGAGTTATAAGGCTTGAAAGTTACAGTATTTTGATACATAAAATACAAAATATATAAAATATTCAGTTTTTGATAATCTAATCTTAATACTTTTATGCACAGAATATTAATAATAATAAGAAAAATATGCAGTTGCATGTTGTAATTACAATCTTTTTTCAAATCAATTATATGTTTTCTTTACACCAATTAAATCGACTTGTTCTGTGCATAAAAGTATTAAGGTAAGATTACCGAAAGCTGAATGTTTTCCAAGATATTTTGTATTTTATGTCAAAATACTAAACTTTGAAGCCTCATTACTCGAAAAGTGCTTAATAAAAAATATTTTCAAGATAAATCAATTGGTATAAAGAAAACACATAGTTAATTTAAAAAAAAAAAATATGTAATTGCAATATGCAGCTGCATACTTTTTCTTAAAATCAAGTGTTTTTTTTTTATACCAATTGATTTGTCTCATTATTTTGTATATAAAAATATTAAGATTATATTACCGAAAATTGAATGTTTTACGAGATATTTTGTGTTTTGTATCAAAATACTGGAACTGTTAAGCCTTATTACTCGGAAGATACTTAACGCAAAAACATTTTATTGTAGTGTTTTGAAAAGCACTCGAAGTAAGCTACAAGAATATGCAATGAAAAATAGGGAGTTCCATTTAAGAAATTGAAGGTGACTTTCACGTGACTTTCAAACGACTATCGAAGGTCAAATCATTGACACCATTTTATGTCCCCTTTGAAACCATATAACTTTTTTTTGAAACAATTTTTGGAAAAGGTGTAAAAAAGAAAGATATTTAGGGTGGAACATTAAAATGACCTACCTATATATACTGATTATTTTAAAAAGTGATTAAAAATATCATAAAAATGAGATTTATATTAAATTATGTACACGATTATTAATATTTATTATTTTCTTTTTCAGATACCCAATGGGATAATAAGTTAAGAAAAATAAACTAAGTATAATAGATTGAACTTGACCTTAATTATTTGATTAAAATTGGCTTTAACGTAAATTGAAATTGACTTTGACTTGATTTGAAATTAGTTTTAATTTGGATTGAAATTGGCTTTGACTTGGATTGAAATTGGCTCTGACTTGGATTGAAATTGGTTCTGACTTGGATTGAAATTGGCTTTAACTTGGATTGAAATTGGCTTTGACTTGATTTGAAATTAGCTTTGACTTGAATTGAATTGGTTTTGACTTGGATTATTGAGTTGAAATTGATTTGACTTGAATTATTGAATTAAAATTAATTTTTATTAAATTATTAGATTGAAATTACCTTTGATTTTTAAATTATTGTCCAATTGAAATATAATTAAACTAATTTGATATATATATTATATATATTAATATATTAATATAATTATCTAATTTTTTATACTAAATTATTAACACTAAATTAAAATATTGGATTAAATTAATACTGAAATTAAATAAATTAATTTTATTATAAATTAATATTGAATTGAATTTGATATTATTGAAATTGACTTAATATATAATTAATTGATTTAATATTGAATTAATTTGATATTAACTTAAATTGATATTGACCTAAATTGATATTAAATAAACTTGAGATTATATTGGATTGATTTTATATTAGATGAATTTCAAACAGAAATAAAGTTGAATTGAATTATTATTAAATTAAGTTCATAATATATTAATGTATGTTTATACTTAATTATTTTAATTACTTTATCCTTTATTATTTACAAGTTAAATTTTATATATTAAAAACCAAGATTTACATAACCTTTAATTAATTAAAATTAATCTATATATTTTAATAATACGTATGAAAAAATTTATTATTATTATTTTGATATATAATTTTAATTAAAATTATTTAAGTAATAATTATGCCTCGTAGAAAGATAATTCGATCGGTTGAAGAAGAAGAGGAATATCAACGTAATAAACGAGAAAAAAAAGCAAAATCTCAAGCTAAGAGACGGGAAGCAAAGCGAATGACGCTTAAGAAAGATTCTCAATCTTTGTCAAATACCGGTGAAATTTATTCAAATGTAACGCAAATTTCTGCAAATTTTTCGAAAAACATAGTAACAGATTCTCATGTTTCCACTTCACTTATAAAAGTAGTATATCCACCAAATGAAACAGTTACCACTGCGTCGCAAGCGATTGGTACAAATGTTTCTATGATTAAAAATAATAATGAAATTAATGTGATAAATGATGGTATGAAGTTGTTTAATGTTAACAATGATATTAAAATAATTCGAAATATTCATAATTCAAGTATGGGAACTTCATTAAATAGCAATATTATTTCTTTCATACCTAGCACATCAAATAGATTAATAAATTTAGATGAAAACAAATTTGAAAATTGTATTAATTTAGATGAATTATCATCACAAAATATTATTATAGATGATGAAACATTAAAATTAAAATCAATGCATGTTAACATAATTAATAAAAGTAAACAGATAAAGTGGTATGAAAAGAATCGAGTTTTAGAAAAAGGATACATAGACATTAATATGTCTCACATTATTCAATTAGAAAATATTGTAGAACATTATATAGGAGAAATGAATTTATGTTGCGAACATTGTGGTGCGAAACATTTCAATCCTGAAAAAGTAGCTAATAAAGGTAACTCGTTTAACGATTGTTGTAGCCATGGGACTGTTGAGTTAAATCCTATACCTCAACCTCCGCATGAACTTTATGAATTGTTTATTGAAAATCATCCAAAATCAAAACATTTTTACAATCGTATTCGTGGATATAATAATATATTTTCATTTGCGTCTTTTAATGCAAACATATTAGATTTTAATGCTCAAAGACGTGGACCTTATTGTTTTAAAATTCAAGGACAAATTTATTATCAAATTAATTCCGCGTTGTATCCCGCATCTAACGAAATGCCAAGTTATGGTCAACTCTTTATCGTGGATAATAATGAAGCGACAGAGTGTCGGTTACATCGAAATTCGAATCTTGATGAAGAAATTTTACATTCAATAGATAATATGATGCGTACGAATAACATTTTCGCACAATCTTATCGAATGATGCACGAAGAAATTCAAATGCAACAGCAAACAACTGAAAATAACAGTATACGTGAATTACAATTGGGATTTTTGACAAAAAAGGGTATCGATCGTGGCCGATACAATGTACAAAAGGTAAATGAAGTTGCAGCTGTTTTTTCTACTACGGCAGATGGTGAAATTCCGGAAATTTACGTGACAATTTATAATAAAAATAATAAAACATTACAGCAAGTCAGTACGATGGATCCAAATGTAGAACCATGGATTTATCCATTATATTACCCATACGGTAATCAAGGTTGGCATGGTAATTTACAACGCAAAAATAATAATAAACGAATAAGTAGAGCTGCATACGTAAAATATCGAATAGCTATACGTGATAATTTTAATATTTTCGTCATGGGAAGACGATTATTTCAGCAATGGCTTGTAGATAGTTATATAAAAATTGAAAAAGACCGAATTAATTATTGTAAACAGAATCAAAAACAATTGCGAGCTGAGACTTATCAAGGATTAATTGATTATTTAGCAAACGCCGCCAATAATAACGATGCTCATATTGGAAAAATGATTATACTTCCATCGACATTTATGGGTTCACCGCGTAATATGTTGCAACATTATCAAGATGCGATGGCTGTTGTTCGAAAATATGGAAAACCAGATATCTTCGTTACTATGACTTGTAATCCAAATTGGCGCGAAATTAAAGAGAATTTACTTCCGAATCAACAATCTGCAGATAGGCCAGATATATGTGCTCGCGTATTTAATATAAAAAAGGATTATTTAATCGATGTTATCGTTAGACAAAAATTTTTTGGTGAAGTTTTGGCATACGTTTATGTAATAGAATTTCAAAAACGTGGATTACCACATATACATTTATTGGTTACATTAAAACAGAATTGTAAAATATCAAATTCTGAAATAGTTGATAAATTTATTTCTGCAGAAATTCCTGATCTTAATGAAAATGAAAGTTTACATAATATTGTAATGAAACATATGATTCATGGGCCATGTGGAGATTGGTGTTTGATAAACGATAAATGTTCGAAACATTTTCCAAAACCATTTCGACCTGAGACGACTATGGATGAAGATGGTTATCCGCAATATCGTCGAAGAAATAATGGATTGTTGTACGAAAGACCTAGACGATACGTTGTTGATAATCGATATGTTGTTCCATTTAATCCAACGCTCTTACTTTTATTTAATAGCCATATTAATGTTGAAATAGTTTCGAGTATACGATCTGTAAAATATTTGTATAAATATATTTATAAAGGTCACGATGCTGCGTCTATAATCATTGGAGAAAATATAGATAAAACAATAATTCATGATGAAATTCAAGATTTTATCGAAGCTCGATATGTCGGGCCCGTGGAAGCATGTTGGCGTATTTTAAGCAAACCCTTGCAAGAAAAAAGTCACGCTATATTTCGTTTACCGGTTCATTTATCAAACGAACATAATGTGATAATCGATGACAATACTAATAATGATGCAATAAGATCTGCTGTAGAACGAGTAACAATGTTGTTAGATTATTTTGAGTTAAATATTCGAGATAAGGAAGCGAAACAATATTTATATAGTGATATTCCATCTCATTATGTATTTAAAAAAGTTACAATTAATGGCAGAACTATTAATCGCTGGGAGAAACGTCAAAGATACTTTAATTGTATCGGTCGTATGTATTCCGTTAGCCCGTCTCAGATAGAGTTGTTTCATTTACGTATACTTTTACTACATGTTAAAGGAGCTACGAGTTTTCAAGAATTAAGAACAGTTAATAACGAGATTCATCAAACTTTCACCGCCGCATGTTTAGCATTAGGACTCATAGAAGATGATGAAGAATGGTATCGTGCAATGAATGAAGCAAAAGTTTGGATGATGCCAAAACGACTTCGTAATTTGTTCGTACGAATTTTGATTCATTGTCAACCAGTTCATCCGGAAAAGTTATGGGATGAGTTTAAAAAAGATATGTCGGAAGATTATACAAGACGATTTGGACCTGAAATAGGAATAAAAAAAGTTTATAATTATATTATTAATTTGCTTCAAATGGAAGGATCGAATATTGCTAATTTTCCTAAAATGGAACAAAAAACAGAGGATAAACAAGAAATAGACGACGAAGAACAGATTGAGGAGGATACATCAATAGGTATGCGACAATATGAACTATTAAGCATAGAACAAAAAGAAATTGTTGATATTATTTTAGTAGCAGCAACAAGTAACAATAATGATAGCTGTTTTTATATCGATGGTCCAGGTGGTTCTGGTAAAACTTTTATTTATACGACCTTGTATTATCTATTTAAAAGTAGAGGAAAAATAGTTAGTACAATGGCATTTACCGGTATTGCTGCGACATTACTTCCAAATGGGAAAACGATACACAAAGTTTTTGGGTTACCTGTACCTCTTTTCACCGATTCTACATCGAACATTAAAGCTCAATCTAAAGAGGCTGAAAATTTAAAACTTGTGGATGTTTTCATTATAGACGAAGCTCCTATGGCACCACGTTATATATTAGAAATAATGGATCGAACATTACGCGATATAATGCAAAATGATTTATATTTTGGTGGTAAAATCGTTCTTCTTGGTGGAGATTTTAGACAATTATTATCTGTAAAAGAAAGAGCTACGCGTTGTGAGATTATAAATTTATCGATAAAATGTAGTATTCTATGGAAACAATTTAAAATATTTTCATTGACACAAAATATGAGAACTTGACCACACGAAAAAGAATTTGCACAATTTTTACAAAATTTAGGTAATGGTTCCTTAAATGATAACTCAGATAATGTTCACATTCCAGAAAAATGTATAGCAAACGCAAACTCGGATATAGTTAAAGACATGTATGGAGACATTATAATACGTAAACAATATAAAACTATGGCTAATCACGTTATATTATCTGCAAGGAATATCGATGTTGATGAAATAAACGAAAAGGTAGTAAGTTTGCTGGATGAAACGACAGAGAGAGTTTATACAAGTGTGGATACTCTTGAAACGACTGGAGATAATGAAGATATACATGAAATAATTCCGATAGAATATCTCAACTCTTTAAATCCAACGTGTCTTCCATCTCATGAATTACGCTTAAGAAAATATACTATTGTCATGCTTATTAGAAATCTTAGTATTAGTGAAGGTTTATGCAATGGTACCAGACTATTAGTTTTAGATTTAGATAATAACTTGTTGCGTTGTGAAATTTTAACAGGTAATAAGATTGGAGAAATTGTTTTTCTTAATCGTATCACTTTGTATTGCGAAAATGTATATCCATTTACTTTCAAAAGAAGACAATTTCCGGTAAAACTAGCATTTGCTATGACCATAAATAAATCACAAGGACAGACTTTCGATAAAATTGCAGTAGATCTCCGAAAAAATGTTTTTAATCATGGACAACTGTATGTCGCATTTTCACGAGTTCGTTCTTGGGATTCGTTGAAAGTTTATTTAGGGCATGATAATCTGTCTCAAAAAATAAAAAATTATGTTTATAAAGAAATATTCGATTGATAAAGCGTAACGAAAAACGAATGAGTGATATATATGATTACGTTGTAATGATGTAAAGAAATGATAAAGTAAATGCATGAAAATTGAAGAGATTTTTGTTACAAATGTTTGATTTAATTAAATTGATGATTATGTTTCTATACCATTTTAATTGCAATTATTAATATGCACTTACAACTTTTAGAAGTAGAAATGAAAATCGAGGAAAAAGGATCAAACTAATAATTTTTGAAGGCTTGAATTCAAAAAGACACACTACTGTATCAGATATGCTTGGATGGTCGTTCAACTGAGGAATCCTAAAATATGAAAAATATGAATAATTCATAATTAAGAAACTAACTGACATTTTTCCTAAGAGATATTTCCCTAACAACACAAACGTATAAAGTCAAATATACCATCATAAAGTGATGGTGGAGAAGATTGAAAAAGTGAGTGGGAGGATATAGGAAGAAATTGTGAAGAGGAAAGAGAAGAAGGAAAAGAAAAGGGGGGATGGAGGGATGAGTGAAAGGGCGAGGTACAGGACGAAAAGATTAGAAATGGACATGGAAGGCGCGCGCGTAGCGCGCACTGCGTGCTAGTCCTCTATAAAAAAAGTCATTTGTACCGAGAAGTGTGCGTTTTGAGTCGATATGTATCGCACGTATTGTTGCCATTTTACCGCGTATCTGATTGGTTGTCGAGTTGCGCGGCGAGCTTGTTGTATTTACGCTTGCTTCACTCGTGTCGTTTGACAGTTTGACAGTTTATGTCTTTTGACAGTTTGACAGTTAAAGAAAATAGAGTTAAAGAAAACAATGTTAAATATATTTAATTAATATAGAGAGAAAAAGGAAGAAGAAAAGACGAATAAAAGAGAAAGAGAAAGAGAGAGAGAGAGAGAGAGAGAGAGTTAGAATTAAAGAAGAGGAAGTATAAGCAAAAGAAAGGGAGAGAGACAAAAAGAAAGAAGAAGGAAAATAAATATAATATCAGGTAATAATATTGTTTAGCATTATTAAATATATTGTTAATTATTATTAAAAAATATTATTAAAAATTATTAATATTATCCATTCTATTTAATTTTAAGACAGAGAGAGAAAGAGTGAAAGAAAGAGCGAAGGCAAAAAAGGATAGTTTATTTAAAATTAAAGAAGATGAAGAATAAGCAATAGAGAAAGAGAAAGAGAGAGAGAGAGAGAGGAGAGAGAGAGAGAGAGAGAGAGAGAGAGAGAGAGAGAGAGAGAGAGAGAGAGAGAGATAAAGAAACAGAAAGAAAAAAAGGAGAATTATCATAATATCAAGTAATAATATTGTTCAGTATTATTAAATATATTGTTAAATATTATTAAGAAATATTAAATATTTTTAAATATTATTTAATATTATTAAATTTATTTTTAGTATTAAGTATTATTAAATTATATATTAACTTTTTGAAATGATTGAATATTATAATAGTTAATAATCTATTAAATATTTTATTTAAAATTAAGGAAAAGACGAAGAGAGAGAGAGAGAGAGAGAGAGAGAGAGAGAGAGAGAGAGAGAGAGAGAGAGAGAGAGAGAGAGAGAGAGAAAGAGATAGAGAAAGAAAGAGAGATAAAATTAAAGAAGAGGAAGTATAAGCAAAAGAGAGGGAGGGAGAGAGAAAGAGACAGAAAAAAAGCAGGAGAATAAATATAATATAAGGTAATAATATTGTTAAGTATTATTAAATATATTGTTAAATATTATTAAGAAATATTATCCAAAATTTATCGTGAGTGGGGTTAGTAAATATTCATTGATTCTTAGACTTGGAAAATATATTTAAAGTATATTTAAAATTGCATGTTTGATTGATGGTCGATGATGTGAATCGAATATGGTCGAGTGAGTGAGAGAGAGAGGGGGGAGAGGAGAGAGAGAGAGAGAGAGAGAGAAGGAAGGAAGAAAGGAGGAGAAGAAATATAATATTAGGTAATAATTTTGTTCAATATTATTAAACATATAGTTAAATATTATTAATAAATATTATTAAATGTTATTAATATTATTTATGTAATTTCATTTTAAGAGAGAAGGACCGATAGAAAGAGAGAGAGAAAGAAAGAAAGAAGGAGAAAAGAAAGAAGCTTTATTTAAAATTACAGAACAAGAATAAGCAAAAGAGAGGGAGAAAGAGAGAGAATAAGAGAGAGAGACAGAAAAAAATGAAAAGGAGAAGGAATATAATATTAGGTAAAATAATATTGTTTAATATTATTAAATATATTATTAAATATTGTTAATGTTATTTATGCTACTTAATTTTAAATGTCATAGTATATTGATATTTATAACTATATTAATAACTTCTTTTATTTTATGTAGAAGATATCGTGTTTGATAAAAATACAATATATTTAAGTTCTTGCATTTGTTATTTCTTAAATTTCCTTAAATTTTCATGCAAATTAAATGTCATAGTATATTGATATTTATTTGTGAATATATTAAATTAAGTTAATATAGAGAGAAAGAGGAAGAAGAAAAGACGAATAAAAGAGAGAGAGAGAGAGAGAGGGAGAGAGAGAGAGAGAGAGAGAGAGAGAGAGAGAGAGAGAGAGAGAGAGAGAGAGAAGGAAGAGAAGGAAAGAAGTTTTATTTAAAATTAAAGAAGAGGAAGAATAAGCAAAAGACATGGAGAAAGAGATAGACAGAAGGAAACAAAGAGAAAGAATATAATATCAGGTAATAATATAAATACATATATATCGTTGAATATTAAATATAATGTTAAATATTATTAAAGATTATTAAATATTATTAAATATTTTTTAACATTATTAAATTTAATTTTAGAATTAAATGTTATTAAATTACATATTAAATTTTTTAAATGATTGAATATTATAATAGTAAATAATCTTTTAAATATTTTATTTGAAGTTAATGAAAAGATGAGGAGAGAGAGAGAGAGAGAGAGAGAGAGAGAGAGAGAGAGAGAGAGAGAGAGAGAGAGAGAGAGAGAGAGAGAGAGAGAGAGAGAGAGAGAGAGAGACAGAGAGAGAGAGAGAGAGACAGAGAGAATTAAAGAAGGGGAAGTACAAGCAAAAGAGAGGGTAGGAGAGAGAAAGAGACAGAAAAAAAAAGAAGGAGTATAATTATGTATAATATCAGGTAACAATATTGTTAGGTATTATTAAATATATTGTTAAATATAATTAAGAAATATTATTAAAAATTATTAATATTATTTAATTTATTTAATTTTAAGAGAGTGAGAGAAAGAGAGAAAGAAAGAGCGAAGGCAAAAAAGGGATAGTTTATTTAAAATTAAAGAAGGGGAAAAACAAGCAAGAGAAAGAGAAAGAGAGAGAGAGAGAGAATGGGTTAAATTAAAGAAGAGGGAGTATAAGCAAAAGAGAGGGAGGGAGAGAGAAAGAGACAGAAAAAAAGAAGGAGAATAAATATAATATAAGGTAATAATATTGTTAAGTATTATTAAATATATTGTTAAATATTATTAAGAAATATTATCCAAAATTTATCGTGAGTGGGGTTAGTAAATATTCATTGATTCTTAGATTTGGAAAATATATTTAAAGTATATTTAAAATTGCATGTTTGATTAATGGTCGATGATGTGAATCGAATATGGTCGAGTGGGTGAGAGAGAGAGGGGGGAGAGGAGAGAGAGAGAGAGAGAGAGAGAGAGAGAGAGAGAGAGAGAGAGAGAGAAGGAAGGAAGAAAGGAGGAGAAGAAATATAATATAAGGTAATAATTTTGTTCAATATTATTAAACATATAGTTAAATATTATTAATAAATATTATTAAATGTTATTAATATTATTTATGTGTGCGAGAGAAAAAGTGGACGTGGGCGAGCGAAGCCCTGCGAGAATTTGAACACCGCAAGCGACGGTGTAAACGGGGCGAATTCCGCGAGCGACGGAATAAACGGCGCGTTTTAATTGCGAGAGATTAATCTCGAGCGACGAGAATCTCTTTTATTATTATCGAAAACTTCGCGTTTCGTAAGCGAGAGTACGAACTGGAAAAGCGAGCGACTTTTCTATCACGAGAGTTTAGACGATATAATAACACACTGTCACGGATGTAATTCACGATCGAGTGCGCCCGGCGGTTCCCCGAGAGAGCTTATATACAGCCGTTCTTTTGCTGCTTCCAGAATGTTCGATGTGTTTGTCTCTAACGATCGCGCCGGTTGTTGTTTGCGATGATTCGGAAAATTAGAACTTGTTATTCGCATTTGTTGTTAATTTCGGCTCTCTCGGGTGACCGCTGCGTGGCCCGCTTTGAACGGCACGAGCAATGCCACAGGCCTGACGCGATTTGCTGAGCGCCGCCGTTTGCGCGTGATTTGATTCGCGGCGGGCCGTGCGCCGCGCGAAATGGCTGCTAACGCGCCAATTTTCGAGCGCTCCAGTTGGAGACGCTTAATCTCAAACATCCCGCCCGCCTCGCCGAAACTCCGGCGACATTGCACGCCGCTGGTTAGCGCCCCGTGGGCCCCCGCATGGCGCGGCCCTGCGACTAGCCCTGAATGACCGGCGCCGCGAGTTACGCACGATGCTCGCGTATGATCCACGGCACGTGGTCGATCGGTGACACGTGTGGTCGATACGCGAGAATTGTGCGGTGCGTGTCGGAGTGCTACGGTGCATCGGAGTGTCCGCCGAGACGAGACGGGAGCGAGGCGGAGAAGTCGTGGCGTGAGACCGTGATCGGTGAGTATATAGTGATTGTTCGCATAGGTAGCGCTAATTACATATGATTAGATACGGCGCGAGGCTCGCCTAGCCTCACCTGCGCTGCGTGACGCCGAATTCCACGCACGGCTTGTGGATGCGGGAAGCGAGACGGGGGAGCGCGAGCTGGAATTTCACAGCTGATCGACGCTGCGAAAGGCTCCGACGAATACCAGGTAAATTTTATATCATAGCGCAAATAGTTGTTGGATTTTTAACAATGTCTTTATAATTAACATTTAATAATATCGCAGTAGAGAGATAGAGGAAGGAAGCCAATCAAAGTCAAAATTTAATTAATTAAGCAAATTAGATCCGAAAGAAAAGTGATGGCATATAAATATTATTTTTTTTTTGTCTTCAGCCCGGCGGAGGACTCGCTATGCGCGGTGCGCGGGCTCATTCTCCTGCTCGTCGGAACGGCTCTCCGGCAGGAGGACGATCTTCGCGATCGGGCGCGTCAATTGGGATGACGCGGTACGGAGGGTGACCACACGGATCCGCCCGTCGGTTCCCGGGTGTACGCTCGCGATCCGGGCGAGTGGCCATCGTGTCGGCGGCGCGTTGTCGCTCCGAATGAGGCAGAGTCGCCCGACGCGCACTTCCTCGTTGGTGGCCCACCATTTCGGCCGTTGGATCAGCGTGTGGAGGTACTCCTGCGACCACCTGTCCCAAAAGTGGTCGCGCATCCTCTGCAGCAAGTGCCATCGGGAGAGGCGGCCGATCGGCACGTCCAGGGAGCTGGCCTCTGGGATTGCGTTCAGTGCTGCTCCCACGAGGAAGTGCCCCGGAGTCAGTGCTGCCAAGTCGTCCGGATCGTCTGACATCGCCTGCAGCGGCCTGGAGTTAAGACAGGCCTCTATTTGCGCGAGGAGAGTGCTCATCTCCTCATAGGTGAGGGTCGATTCTCCAAGCACTCTCCTGAGGTGATGCTTGAAGGACTTCACCGCCGCCTCCCAAAGTCCGCCGAAGTGGGGCGCTGCCGGTGGATTGAAGCACCACCTGATCCCCTCGTTGGCCATCTGGTCGGCGATCTTCCGCTGCTCCGGGCTGCTGGCGGTGAAGAACGCTCTAAGCTGCGCGTCGGCCCCGACGAAGTTCGTGCCGCAGTCACTGTGCAGGCTGCGACAGAGCCCGCGCCTAGCTGTGAATCGCCGTAGGGCGGCCAAGAATGCGTCCGCCGAGTAGTCGGACACGACCTCCAAATGTACGGCCTTCGTGCTGAGACACACGAAGACCGCGATGAAGGCCTTGTATGCGCGATGTCCGCGCCCCTTCGTTGTGCGCAGCTGAATGGGACCGGCGTAGTCGACGCCGGTGCTCAGGAACGGCCTCGCCGGCGTGACTCGGAGGCGCGGTAGATCTCCCATGATCTGCTGCTGCGAGGCCGCCCGCCATCGGACACAGGTGACGCACCGTCGAATCACCTCCTTGACGAGCTGTCGTCCTCGGTGTATCTAATACTGCTGCCGGATGGACCCGAGGGTAAGCTGCACGCCGCCGTGCAGTGTTCGCCGATGGCAGGCCTCGATGATGAGCCGTGTGAGGTGCGACGAGCTTGGCAGGATCACCGGATGTCGCTCGTCGTAGGCCAAGAGGGCGTGCTTGATGCGCCCGCCCACCCTGAGGATGCCTTGCGAATCTACAAACGGGGTAAGTTTTATGAGTTGTATGTTCTTTGATGGCGGGGCTCCCCGCGCGAGAGCTGCTAATTCCGCGCTATATGTTTCAGCCTGTACTGCCCGGATCCATGTCAGGCGAGCGTCGTCCCACTCCGCTGCTGTGAGGGTGCCCGTGGTTAGGGGCGGCTTCGTGGCGGGGGGCGCCCGCAAAGCCGATGCTCGGCGTCTCCATCTCATGCACCAGGCGGTCACCCGCAGCAGCCGGTTCAGCGAGGAGAAGCGAGTCAGCTCCTCTGGCTCGGTCGCCTCCGCCGCTGGCGCGGTGGCAGCGAGCGCTTGCACGCGCTCCTCCGGCAGCTGCTCAGTGAGCTCCTCGTCGCGGGGGTCTGGCCACGATGTCTGGTCCTCCTTCAGCCAGGGTGGTCCCTTCCACCAGAGCGGGTGGGTGACCAGCTCAGTCGGGGAGATGCCTCGCGATGCGCAGTCGGCGGGGTTCTCCGTCCCCGGGAGGTGGTGCCATTGGGCCCCAGGCAGTGCCGTCTGGATATCGGCGACCCGGTTGGCGACGTACGTCTTCCAGCGAGACGGGTGGCCGCGGATCCAGCCCAGTGCGACGGTTGAGTCGGACCACAGGTGGATGTGCGCGTCCTCGGCTTCGAGAACCCGCCGCACGCGCGCCATCAGCCGCGTGAGCAGAGCGGCTGCGCAGAGCTCCAGGCGAGATAGAGTCACGGTCTTCAGCGGCGCCACCTTGGTTTTTGCTGAAACTAATGTAATGTAAATGTCTTTGTTGCAGGTCTCTGTGCGTGCGTAGACGACGGCAGCGTAGGCCCGCTCTGACGCGTCGGCGAAGCCGTGCAGCTCCACTCGCGCGCCAGCTGCGCTGAGACGGATGAACCGCGGGACGCGGATCTCCTCCAGACTTGGCAGGTCGTCGGTGTATCTTCTCCACAGCAGTGCGTCGACGTCGCCCAGCGGTGCATCCCAAGCCAGTCCTTGCAACCAGGTGGACTGGAACCGTATCTTCGCCCAGATCACGGTCGGTGCCAGCCAGCCCAGCGGGTCAAAGAGGCGGGCCGTCAGCGAGAGGACGGACCGCTTTGTGAACGCTGGCACCGCGATGGACCTGGTGGAGAAGGAGAAGCAGTCGATGCTTGGGTGCCACTGGAGGCCGAGAGTCGCGTGACTCTCCTGTGGAGTCCAGTCAGTCGGTCACGCTGAGTCCGGTGCTCCGCTGGGATGTGATCCAGCAGGCGGGCGTCGTTCGCCGACCACTTCCTCAGCGGGAACCCGCCCGCCGTGCACAGCTCCGTCAGCTGTCGCTGGAGGTCTATGGCTTCCTCGATGGTGGGTGCGCCCGTGAGGATGTCGTCCACGTAGACGTCTCGGCGCAGAACCGCTGACCCATGGGGGAAGAGAGCCTCTTCGTCGATGGCGAGTTGTCGGAGGGAGCGGATGGCCAGGAACGGGGCGTATGCCAGGCCGTAAGTGACTGTATTCAGCTCGTATTCCTTCGGAGTCGTGTTGTCGTCGTGACGCCAGAGAATCTTTTGCAGGTGGCGGTCTTCAGGAGCGACGAGTATCTGGCGATACATCTTCTCGATGTCGCTCGCCAGTACGAAGCGGTGCACGCGCCATCGCAGCAGCACGTCGTCCAAGGCGGGCAGGAGGTTCGGCCCCACCTTGAGGTGCCGGTTGAGGCACGCGCCAGATGCCACGGTCGACGAGCCGTTGAATACGACCCGGATCTTGGCTGAGGAGCTTGCCTTGCGCATCACGCCGTGGTGAGGCAAGAAGCACTCGGAGGGCATTGCTGTGCCCTGCCGAGCGCGGGACATGTGCCCCAGGTCCTCGTACTCCTGCATGAAGGCAGAGTACAGGCGTCGCAGCTGTTCGTCCCGGGTGAACCTCCGCTCCATTTGCCCGAGCAGGCGGGCGGCAGCGAACCTCGTCCCCGTGAGGTCCGGCAGCGGCGGAGTGATTGGAAGACGGACCACGAAGCGGCCGCTTGCGTCTCGCGAGTGCGTCTGGGCGAAGTGTTCTTCGGCTTCCTTCTCGGCGGCGGTGAGTGGCGCTGCGGTGGCGTCCGCTTCCTCCTGCTGCCAGAACTGCTGCACCAGGGAGTGGAGGTCGTCGTCTCCGATGCAGTGGTAGGTGCGGGCGGTCCGTGCGGCGGTCGCGACGCCGACGGCGCCCGATAGGATCCATCCTAACGTCGTCTTTTGTGCCACAGGTTGCCGGTGTCCTCCGCGGCGGAGACCTGACTGGAGGATGTCCGCGCAGACGTCGGCGCCGAAGAGAAGCTCCACAGGGTCGGCGGCGAAGAAGTCCGGGTCGGCCAGCTCCAGGTTGTCGAGGTGTCGCCAGGAGTGCCGGTTGCCGCCGCTGGTCGTCGTCAGTCGGTCCAGAATGAAGGCAGAGACTCGCAAGGGCGGGCCGTCCCGCAGCGGCGAGAGGGCGAGCTCAACCTGGCCCCGAGCGCCCGTTGATCGCCCGCCAACGCCGACGATGGCGATGGAGGTAGGTGCGCGTGCCAGCTGCAGACGCTGCGCGAGCGATTCTGCCACGAGCGAAATCTCGGAGCCCTGGTCCACCAAGGCGCGTACGGCGTGCAGGACTCCGAACTTGTCGGCCACCCGAACGCGCGCGGTCGCGAGAAGCACCGCCGGTGCGGCTCTCGTGCTTCGGTTTGCTGAGAGCGACGATCTTGCGACCTCGGAAGCGTTGCCCGCGTGGTGGAGGAGCGAATGATGGCGTTCGCCGCACGACGAGCACGTCTTCTTTGACGAGCACTCGCTAGCCTTGTGCTTCCCGAGGCAGTTGAAGCACAGCTGGTTGGCTTCGATGTGCTTTCTTCTCTCTGACGCCGTCTTTGCTCTGAACGCGTCGCAGAACATGATGTAGTGCTCTTCGTGGCACATGGTACACCGCCCGCGCTTGCTCTCCGGCTTCCGGGCGTGAAGAACGCGCGGCGGACGCCCGGAGCTCGCGACCGGCTTTGCGGGACTCGACTCCGTTTTACTCGGCGGCAACGACTCGAGCGTGTGCAGCCGTCGGTCTAAAAACTGGATCAGCTCCGCGTACGACGGCGGTTCCGTCGTGTCGCTGATCGTGGTTTCCCATTCGCGGCGCGACCGGGAGTCTAGGAGATCTACAACGAGGTGCACGAACAAATCTTCCCCGCGCGCGATCGGTCGTCCGATGCTCTCGAGTGAGCCGACGGTACTGAGCACTCCGTGGTAAAGTTTTCGTAGGTCCGCACTTGACTCACCCCTCAGCCGTTGGATTGCCGTGAATCTCGCCAAATATGACCGCACGAGCAGGCGCTTGTTCTCGTAGTAGTCCGTTAACGATTTCCATACGCGCTCGAAGTTCTCGTCGGTCGTCGGAAGGCTGCGGATTAACAGCTCTGCCTCTCCTTTTAGGCACGCCTTGAGGTAGTGCAGCTTCTCGACCGGGGCAGCGGAGGTGTCCTTCCCGATGAGCGAGTGGAAGAGGTCGCGGAATGACGGCCAGTCCTCGTAGAGCCCCGAAAACTGCGGGAGTTGGATCCTCGGCAGCGTGGTTCGCGCCGGATGCGACGGCGCCGATTGGAAGGCTGTGCTCTCGGTCATCTCCGCGGCTCTGAGGCGTCGAAGCGTGTCCAGGAACATGCCCTTCTGCGTCAGGTACGCCTCCTCAGCTAACGTTGGCATGTCCGTTTTCACGTATGTGCTTTCCGACAGGGCTTCCCAGTGTTCGAGCAGCTTGTCGTGCTGGAACTCGAACTTCGCCCAGTTGGCCTCGAGGGCTTGGAGTCGCGCTTCCGCCAGCCCGATCGTTATGTTGGCGGTTCCCGACTTCCGCAAGTTCTCGTATGCGCGGGAAATGCGCCCGTATAAGTCCGACTGCGAACGGACCGTTGGTTCCTTGTCCTTATTCATCTTTGTCTTTTCAGATGAGTGACGTCCGGAAGAGCACGGACGGATTCACTGCAGGCACTGCACTCACTCCACGCACAGGCACCGGATAGCAGGATCCGGCTCGAAGGACCAGCAAATGTGCGAGAGAAAAAGTGGACGTGGGCGAGCGAAGCCCTGCGAGAATTTGAACACCGCAAGCGACGGTTTAAACGGCGCGAATTCCGCGAGCGACGGAATAAACGGCGCGTTTTAATTGCGAGAGATTAATCTCGAGCGACGAGAATCTCTTTTATTACTATCGAAAACTTCGCGTTTCGTAAGCGAGAGTACGAACTGGAAAAGCGAGCGACTTTTCTATCACGAGAGTTTAGACGATATAATAACACACTGTCACGGATGTAATTCACGATCGAGTGCGCCCGGCGGTTCCCCGAGAGAGCTTATATACAGCCGTTCTTTTGCTGCTTCCAGAATGTTCGATGTGTTTGTCTCTAACGATCGCGCCGGTTGTTGTTTGCGATGATTCGGAAAATTAGAACTTGTTATTCGCATTTGTTGTTAATTTCGGCTCTCTCGGGTGACCGCTGCGTGGCCCGCTTTGAACGGCACGAGCAATGCCACAGGCCTGACGCGATTTGCTGAGCGCCGCCGTTTGCGCGTGATTTGATTCGCGGCGGGCCGTGCGCCGCGCGAAATGGCCGCTAACGCGCCAATATTCGAGCGCTCCAGTTGGAGACGCTTAATCTCAAACATTATGTAATTTCATTTTAAGAGAGAAGGACCGATAGAAAGAGAGAGAGAAAGAAAGAAAGAAGGAGAAAAGAAAGAAGCTTTATTTAAAATTACAGAACAAGAATAAGCAAAAGAGAGGGAGAAAGAGAGAGAATAAGAGAGAGACAGAAAAAAATGAAAAGGAAAAGGAATATAATATTAGGTAAAATAATATTGTTTAATATTATTAAATATATTATTAAATATTGTTAATGTTATTTATGCTACTTAATTTTAAATGTCATAGTATATTGATATTTATAACTATATTAATAACTTCTTTTATTTTATGTAGAAGATATCGTGTTTGATAAAAATACAATATATTTAAGTTCTTGCATTTGTTATTTCTTAAATTTCCTTAAATTTTCATGCAAATTAAATGTCATAGTATATTGATATTTATTTGTGAATATATTAAATTAAGTTAATATAGAGAGAAAGAGGAAGAAGAAAAGACGAATAAAAGAGAGAGAGAGAGAGAGAGGGAGAGAGAGAGAGAGAGAGAGAGAGAGAAGGAAGAGAAGGAAAGAAGTTTTATTTAAAATTAAAGAAGAGGAAGAATAAGCAAAAGACATGGAGAAAGAGATAGACAGTAGGAAACAAAGAGAAAGAATATAATATCAGGTAATAATATAAATACATATATATCGTTGAATATTAAATATAATGTTAAATATTATTAAAGATTATTAAATATTATTAAATATTTTTTAACATTATTAAATTTAATTTTAGAATTAAATGTTATTAAATTACATATTAAATTTTTTAAATGATTGAATATTATAATAGTAAATAATTTTTTAAATATTTTATTTGAAGTTAATGAAAAGATGAGGAGAGAGAGAGAGAGAGAGAGAGAGAGAGAGGAGAGAGAGAGAGAGAGAGAGAGGAGAGAGAGAGAGAGAGAGAGAGAGAGACAGAGAGACAGAGAGAATTAAAGAAGGGGAAGTACAAGCAAAAGAGAGGGTAGGAGAGAGAAAGAGACAGAAAAAAAAAGAAGGAGTATAATTACGTATAATATCAGGTAACAATATTGTTAGGTATTATTAAATATATTGTTAAATATATTTAAGAAATATTATTAAAAATTATTAATATTATTTAATTTATTTAATTTTAAGAGAGTGAGAGAAAGAGAGAAAGAAAGAGCGAAGGCAAAAAAGGGATAGTTTATTTAAAATTAAAGAAGGGGAAAAACAAGCAAGAGAGAGAGAAAGAGAGAGAGAGAGAGAATGGGTTAAATTAAAGAAGAGGAGTATAAGCAAAAGAGAGGGAGGGAGAGAGAAAGAGACAGAAGGAAAAAAGTAGGAGAATAAATATAATATCAGGTAATAATATTGTTAAGTATTATTAAATATATTGTTAAATATTATTAAGAAATGTTATTAAAAATTATTAATATTATCTAATTTATTTAATTTTGAGAGGGAAAGAGAAAGAAAGAGCGAAGGCAAAAAAAGGATATTTTATTTAAAATTAAAGAAGAAGAAGAACAAACAAAAGACAGAGAGCGAGAGAGAAAGAAAGAAAGAAAGAAAGAAGGAGAAAAGAAGGAGAATAAATATAATATCAGGTAATAATATTGTTCAGTATTATTAAATATATTGTTAATATTATTAAAAAATATTATTAAAAATTATTAATATTATATAATTTATTTAATTTTAAGAGAGAGAGAGAGAAAGAGAGAAAAAAAGAGCGAAGGCAAAAAAAGGATAGTTTATTTTAAATTAAAGAAGAGGTAAAATAAGCAAAAGAGGAAGAGTGAGAGAGAGGGGGGTGGAGAGAGAGAGAGAGAGAGAGGGAGGGAGAGAGAAAGTGAAAGAGAGAATTAAAATTAAAAAAGTATAAGCAAAAAAGAAGAAGAGAGAGAGAAGGAGACAGAAGGAAAAAAAAGGAGAATATATATAATATCAGGTAATATTGTTCAATATCATTAAATATATTGTTAAATATTATTAATATAATCTAATTTATTTAATTTTAAAAGAGAGAGAGAAAAAGAGAAAGAAAGAACGAAGTCAAAAAAGGATAGTTTATTTAAAATTAAAGAAGAGGAAGAATAAGCAGTAGAGAAAGAGAGAGAGAGAGAATTAAAATTAAAGAAGAAGAAGTATAAGCAAAAGAGAGGGAGTGAGACAAAAGGAAAGAAGAAGGAGAATAAATATAATACCAGGTAATAATATTGTTTAGTATTATTAAATATTATATTAAATATTAATAAGAAATATTATTAAAAATTATTAACATTATCCAATTTATTTAATTTTAAGACAGAGAGAGAGAAAGAGAGAAAGAAAGAGGGAGGAAGAGAGAGAGAGGGGGGTGGAAAGAGAGAGAGAGAGAGTAAGTGAAAGAGAGAATTAAAATTAAAGAAGTATAAGCAAAAAAGAAGAAGAAGAGAGAGAAGGAGACAGAAGAAAAAAAAAGATAATATATATAATATCATGTAATATTGTTCAATATCATTAAATCTATTGTTAAATATAATTAATATAATCTAATTTATTTAATTTTAGGAGAGAGAGAGAGAAAAAGAGAAAGAAAGAGCGAAGGCAAAAAAGGATAGTTAATTTAAGAGAGAGAATGAAAGAGCGAATGTAAAAAAAGGATAGTTTATTTAAAATTAGAGAAGAACAAGAATAAGCAAAAGAGAGGAAGAAAGAGAGAGAGAGATAGAGAGACCGAAGGAAAAGAAAAGGAGAAGGAATATAATATAAGGTAATATAATATTGTTTAATATTATTAAATATATTATTAAATATTATTTATGTTATTTATGCTACTTAATTTTAAATGTCATAGTAAATTGTTATTTATTTGTGAATGTATTAAATTAATATATTTAAAATATATTTAAAAATGCGTGTCGATAATGTGAGTCAAGTATGATCGAGTGAGTCGAGTTCGTTCGTATATTGTGAGCAAGGCTAATAGTAATATTTTAATTAATAGTAATATAATTCAATAAGAGAAAATAATCTATTGCTTACGAGAAAATAACTTCTTTTATTTTATGTAGAAGAAATCGTGTTTGATAAAAATACAATATATTTAATTTCTTGCATTTGTTAGTTCTTAAATTTCTTAAAATTTTCATGCAAATTAAATGTCATAGTATAATGATATTTATTTGTGAATATATTAAATTAAGTTAATATAGAGAGAAAGAGGAAGAAGAAAAGACGAATAAAAGAGAGAGACAGAGAGAGAAGGAAGAGAAAGAAAGAAGTTTTATTTAAAATTAAAGAAGAGGAAGAATAAGCAAAAGACATGAAAGAGATAGACAGAAGAAAAAAAAGAGAAAGAATATAATATGAGGTAATAATATAAATAAATATATATCGTTGAATATTAAATATATTGTTAAATATTATTAAATATTATTAAATATTATTAAATATTTTTTAGTATTATTAAATTTAATTTTAGAATTAAATATTATTAAATTATTTATTAAATTTTTTAAATGATTGAATATTATAATAGTCAATAATCTTTAAAATATTTTATTTGAAGTTAAAGAAAAGACGAGGAGAGAGAGAGAGAGAGAGAGAGAGAGAGAGAGAGAGAGAGAGAGAGAGAGAGAGAGAAAGAGAGAGAGAGAGAGAGAAAAGGAATAGGAAAAGGAAAAAAGAAGGAGAAGAAATATAATATTTGGTAATAATTTTGTTCAATATTATTAAATATATAGCTAAATATCATTAATAAATATTATTAAATGTTATTAATATTATTTATGTAATTTCATTTTAAGAGAGAAGGACAGATAAAAAGAGAGAGAGAAAGAAAGAAAGAAGGAGAAAAGAAAGAAGCTTATTTATTTAAAATTACAGAAAAACGAGAATAAGCAAAAGGGAGGGAGAAAGCGAGAGAGAGAGAGAGAGACAGAAGGAAAAGAGAAGGGAAAGGAATATAATATCAGGTAATATAATATTGTTTAATATTATTAAATATATTAGTATATATTCTTAATGTTATTTATGCTACTTAATTTCAAATGTCATAGTATATTGATATTTATTTGTGAATATATTAAATTAAGTTAGTATAGAGAGAAAAAGGAAGAAGAAAAGACAAATAAAAGAGAGAGAGACAGAGAGAGAAGGAAGAGAAAGAAAGAAGTTTTATTTAAAATTAAAGAAGAGGAAGAATAAGCAAAAGACAGAGATAGAGAGAGAGAGAGAGAGAGAGAGAGAGAGAAGGAGAGAGGAAGAGTTAAAGTTAAAGAAGAGGAAATATAAACAAAAGAGAAGAAGAGAGAAAGAGAGAGACAAAAGGAAATAAGAAGGAGAATAAATATAATAACAGGTAATAATATTGTTCAGTCTTATTAAATATAATATTATCTAATTTATTTAATTTTAAGAGAGAGAGAAAGAAAAAAAGAAAAAGCGAAGGCACAGAAAGGATAGTTTATTTAAAATTAAAAAAGAGGAAAAATAAGCAAAAGACAGAGAGGGAGAGGGAGAGATAGAGAGAAAGAGAGAGAGTTAAAATTAAAGAAAAGAAAGTATAAGCAAGAGAGAGAGAGAGAGAGAGAGAGAGAGAGAGAGAGAGAAAAAGTTAAATTAAAAGAAGGGAAAGTATAAGCAAGAAAGAGAGACAGAGACAAAAGGAAAAAAGGTGGAAAATAAATATAACATCAGGTTATAATATTGTTTAGTATTATTAAATATATTGTTAAATAGTATTAAAAAATATTACTAAAAATTATTAATTTTATCTAATTTATTTAATTTTAAGAGAGTGAGAGAAAGAGAGAAAGAAAGAGTGAAGGCTAAAAAAGGATAGTTTATTTAAAATTAAAGAAGAGGAAGAACAAGCAAGAGAGAGAGAGGGAGAGAGAGAAAGAGATAAAATAAAATAAGAAAAAGTATAAGCAAGAAAGAGGGACAGAGACAAAAGGAAAAAAGGTGGAGAATAAATATAATATCAGGTAATAATATTGTTTAGAATTATTAAATATATTATTAAATAGTATTAAAAAATGTTACTAAAAATTATTAATATTATCGAATTTATTTAATTTTAAGAGAGTGAGAGAAAGAGAGAAAGATAGAGCGAAGGCAAAAAAAGTATAGTTTATTTAAGATTACAGAAGAGGAAGAATAAGCAATAGAGAAAGAGAGGGGGGAAGAGAGAGAGGGGGGGGGGAGAAAGAGAGAGAGAGAGAAAGAGTTAAGATTAAAGAAGAAAAAGTATAAGCAAAAGAGAGGGAGGGAGACAAAAGGAAAAAAAGTCGAGAATAAATATAATATCAGGTAATAATATTGTTCAGTATTATTAAATATATTGTTAAATATTATTAAGAAACATTATTAAAAATTATTAATATTATCTACTTTATTTAATTTAAAGAGCGAGAGGAAAAGAGAGAACGAAAGAGCGAATGTAAAAAAAAGATAGTTTATTTTAAATTAAAGAAGAGGAAGAATAAACAAAAGAGAGAGAGAGAGAGAGAGAGAGAGAGAAAGAGAGAGAGAGGGCCAAATTAAAGAAGAGGAAATATATAATCAAAAAAGAGGAAGAGTGAGAGAAAGAGACAGAAGGAAAAAAGAAGGAGAATAAATATAATATCAAGTAATAATATTGTTTAGTATTATTAAATATATTGTTTAAAGAAGAGGAAGAATAAGCAGTAGAGAAAGAGAGAGAGAAAGATTTAAAATTAAAGAAGAGGAAGTATAAGCAAAAGAGAGGAAGAGTGAGAAGAAGAGACAGAAGGAAAAAAAAGAAGGGTAAATATTATATCAAGTAATAATATTGTTCAGTATTATTAAATATATTGTTTAATATTATTAAGAAATATTATTAAAAATTTTTAATGTTATCTAATTTATTTAATTTTAAGAGAGAGAGAGAGAAAAAGAGAAAGAAAGAGCGAAGGCAAAAGAAGGACAAGTAGAGTTGTGCAAATTAGAAATTTGCACATTGCTTCCTCATCATTTTATTTTACAAAGCTTAAGCTGCTTTAAGCATGCGGTTTCTTCCATTTTTGCTTCCTTATAGAGGAAGTATTGTGAACGAAATAAAAAGATAAAGAAGTAATTTGCTATTTTCTAATTTACACACTTTCTTTATTTTTATATAATCGTTATAGATTATACATTTACGTTATAGATTATACATTTTTAGAAATATATAAACTCATTTAAGAAACACTTAATTAACTTTATTATAACAAAAAGATAACACGATAAATATATATAGGATGTGTACAAACATTTCTCAAAAAATTCCAAATTTTATAAAAAATGAATTCTTTCACCGATCCTCACTAAATTCAATATCAAACATCCTTTAATAATACTCCATTCATGTAAAAAAATTTAATCCGATATCTCAAATTTTCTGAAAGTTACAGAGTGTAGACATTTCTCAAAAAATTCAGAATTTTATAAAAAATGATCCCTTTCACCGATACTCACCAAATTCAGTTCCAACCATCCTTTAATATTACTCTATCCATGTAAAAAAATTTAATCCGATATCTCAAATTTTCCGAAAGTTACAGCGTGTACAGACATTCCTCAAAAAATTCAAAATTTTATGAAAAATAAACCCTTTCACCGATACTCACCAAATTCAGTAGTAACCATCCTTTAATAATACTTTATCCATCTAAAAAAATTTAATCCGATATCTCAAATTTTCCAAAAGTTACAGCGTGTACAGATATTTTTCAAAAAAGTCAAAATTTTATAAAAAATGAATCTTTTCATCGATTCTCACCAAATTCAATACCAACCATTCTTGAATGATACTCTATCCATGTAAAAAAAATTTAACCCGATATCTCAAAAATTGCGGAAGTTAGAGGTTGTACATTATATTGCGTACATACATCATACACACATACACACATACACACATGCATACATACATACATGAATACAGACATTTTTTAGGAATATGATTTTTCGACGTTTTGGAACATTCTAAACACATTGGCATAGAAAAAACGAAAAAAAATTTTGTCACGAAAACAAAGCTTCCTCTATGAGGAAGCAATAGTTTATTTAAAATTAAAGAAGAGGAAGAATAAGCAAAAGACAGAGAGGGAGAGATAGAGAGAGGATGAGAGAGAGAGAGAGAGAGAGTTAAAGTTAAAGAAGAAGAAGAATAAGCAAAAGAGAAGGAAAGAGAGAGAAAGGGACAGAAGGAAAAAAGAAGCATTATAAATAATCAGGTAATAATATTGTTCAGTATTATTAACTATGTTGTTATATATTATTAAGCAATATTATTAAAAATTATTAAAATTATCTAATTTATTTAATTTAAAGAGAGAGAGGGAAAGAGAGAATGAAAGAGCGAATGTAAAAAAAGGATAGTTTATTTAAAATTAAAGAAGAAGAAGAATAAGCAAGAGAGAGAGAGGGGGAGAGTAAAAATTAAAGAAGAAAAAGTATAAGCAAAAGAGAGGCAAAGAGACAAAATGAAAAAAGGTGGAAAATAAATATAATATCAGGTAATAAAATATTGTTCAATATTATTAAATATATTGTTAAATATTATTAAGAAATATTATTAAAAATTGTTAATATTATCTATTTTATTTTATTTAAAGAGAGAGAGGAAAAAAGAGAATGAAAGAGCGAATGTAAAAAAAGGATATTTTATTTAAAATTAAAGAAGAAAAAGAATAAGTGAGAGAGAGAGAGAGAGAGAGAGAGAGAGGAGAGAGAGAGAGAGAGAGGGGTGAGAGGGGGGAGAGGGGGAGAGGGGGAGAGGGGAGAGAGGGAGAGGGAGAGAGGGAGAGAGGGGAAGAGGGGGAGAGGGGAGAGGGGAGAGGGGGAGAGGGGGAGAGGGGAGAGGGGGAGAGGGGGAGAGGGGAGAGGGGGAGAGGGGAGAGGGGAGAGGGGGAGAGGGGGAGAGGGGAGAGGGGGAGAGAGGGGAGAGGGGAGAGGGGGAGAGGGGAGAGGGGAGAGGGAGAGAGGGAGAGAGGGAGAGAGGGAGAGAGGGAGAGAGGGAGAGAGGGAGAGAGGGAGAGAGGGAGAGAGGGAGAGAGGGAGAGAGGGAGAGAGGGAGAGAGGGAGAGAGGGAGAGAGGGAGAGAGAGGGAGAGAGGAGAGAGAGAGAGAGAGAGAGAGAGAGACCAGAGGAAAAAAGGAGGAAGAATATGATATTAAGTAATAATATTTATGATATTAGGCAGTTATATTAGTTTATTTTATGACGTATATGATTTTGTGTATATATCATTAAAAATGTTTAAATGAAAAAGAATAAATGGCGCGCGCAAAGCGCGCGCTTTGAAGTGTACTGGTAATGGATAAGGAAGGCGCGCGCGTAGCGCGCGCTGCGTGCTAGTCCCTCTATAAAAAAGGCATGTTAACTGAGTGAATTCAATTTGTATCGAAGTATTGAGGCCTCTTTTCCGCGATGCTGATTGGTTCTCTCGAAGTTCGCTTCGCGGCGCGCTTCGTGTCGTATGTATGGCTGTTATAGCCAAGTCGTATCGAAACGTTTGACAGTTTGCGGTTAAATTTCATTTGATTTTGAAGACGAGGCTTGAATTACGAAATCCTTTTTTGTGAAGGAATTATTAAAGAAGATAAAGAAAACAAAAAGAGAGAAGAGAGAGATAAGAATAAGGACACAGAGAGATAAGAAAAACACAGAGAGAGAGGTATGTTCTTTATATTCGTAATTTTTATAGATAATTCATACAATAATAGAAAGAGCTAACAGAGCCGGCGTAAGTTATAAAGTGAATAATATGCGTATTTATAACCATTTAGAACGCATTATACTTAGATATATGTATATAGATGAAACGTTTCGGTGTTGAATTAGACTTTCCTCAGTCCTCATACTATGGTCAAATTATTAAAATAAATAATAAATAAAATGCATACAAATACGATCTTTTATCGGCAGGTATATTTTACTTGCATTAAATAAATTGCTACATACCATCCGCACTGCACGATACTACATTCTTCATGCTCATCAAAATGTCGAGGAGTAATCGTCAGTGCATCTTGCACATGCATTTTGCGACTTATCTTGACATTTGACTATTATGTGACGATGTACTTATGTGACGATGTACCGATTTTACTCGAAAACATTATCTTACAACCACGACTTGATTGTACCTTCTCGTTTTTATAATTTTGCGACTATCTGCGGACTCGTATTTATTTTATGAATTTTATTTATTAATTATTTTAATTTTTGTTTTAATAATTTGACTATAATATCACTGAGGTGGGTCTAATTTAAGACCGAAATATTTGATCTATGTATATCTAAGTAAGTCTAATGCGTTCTAAAGGGTTATAAATACACATATGTACTTTCTAACTTGCACCGGGTGTATTAGCCCTTTCTATTATTGTATTATTTATATTAGAGCCTATCTATTATTATAGTTGATTCAATACAAATTTAAATGGGCCTGTAGTCAATATCAGTATTTTTTTAGCGTTTATAAGCTGGAAAGTGTTCCCCTCGATTACGGTGCAATCGAGGTTGTGGATTTAGGACGGAAGGTTTATCGAGATGCTCATTAAATTCCACTAGAATATTCATCTCGCGACATATTAAAAAACAGGAAGAGAGTTGGGGTGGGGGAGGAGAGAGAGAGGGAGAGGGGAGAGAGAAGGAAGAAAGAGGTACGTATTTTACAAAAGCTAAGAAATATCAATTTTATATGTTTGTATACAACTAATTGTATACAACTAATTTATGTATATAAATTCAATTTAGCCTGAAAAAAAGATCTGGAACAATCTCCAGCGGAAACAGACGGAAGATCCTCTTCCCCTTCATCCTCTGTTCTCACCATTCTCCTCAATCTAAAAATCGGAATAAATACGGAAATATTACAGCGTTGGCAGACTTATGATTGGACTTGCTGAATGTTTGTTAAGATCACTTGTGAATGTATATAAATTGTTTGTAATTTAAATACTATTGTAACCTCGATATTTGCAATTTATAATTTATAATAATAGTTGCAAAATTGTATTTATTACATATAAAGTTAATATAGTTTAATTGTGTAAATTAAAATTGTTTCGATAATTTTATGTATGAAAGAATTTAATAAAATATTCAAATGTTGAAGATAATAATAATTACAATATAATGATGATGATGACAATGATAATGACAATGTTAACGATGATGACAAAAATAATGATGATGATAATGATGATGATGATGATGATAATAATGATGATGAAGAAGATGATGATGATGATGATGATGGTGATGATAATGTTGATAATGATAATAATTTATGCATATATTCGTATTTAAAGTAAAAGATTGAATTTTAATTTTATTTATATTTGTTCCTGCCACAACAAATCTAAATTTTATTTATATTTGTTTCTACCACAATTATTTACTATTTTATATTAATATAGTATATCAATATTCTATATAGTATATCAATATATATCTATATAGTATATCAATATATATCTATATAGTACATCATTAATATATCTATATCAATATATCTATATCAATATATAAAATGCCAAGACGTAGAATTGAACGTACTTTGGAAGAAGAAGAAGAACTTCAACAACGGCGACGTGAGAAAAGAAACGAGAATCAACGACGTCGTCGTCAAATTGAGAAAGATATTAATAAATTAAAAACACTTAATTCTAATAATCATAAAATAGAATTTAATAATGAAGGAATAGAGGAAGAATGCATTGCAGGCTGTTCAAATGAAAATCATAATATAGAATTGAGAAATCAAATTGTTGAAAATTCTGTAAATAATACATTAATAAATCAACGACGTATGGAATATCAAGTCCATTACCGATCAAGGCAAAAAATAGCCTCTTTTAAATATTAATACAATTACATTAAAAGATATAGCTGAATATTATATAGGTTCGATGGATGTAACTTGTATACATTGTAATGCTAAACATTTTGCAGCTGAAAGGATTTCTAATAAAGGAAATTCATTTCATGATTGCTGTAATCATGGTGCAGTTTACCTACAACCATTGCCTGAATTACCTAAATTTTTATGTTCTTTATTTAATGGAAATCATGTAAAATCAAATGATTTCTTTAACCATATTCGTAGTTACAATAGTTCATTTTCTTTGCATCATTTAACGTAAATCTGGTTAACTTTCAAGGAAGACGTCCTGGTCCGTATTGTTTTAAAATACATGGTCAAATTTATTATCAAATTAATACAGCTTTACATGCTGCACAAAATGAAAATCCGACTTATGGGCAACTATTTATTGTTGATTCTAATGAAGCAATAAATCATCGTCTTAATCATAATTCACATTTAGATTTTGAAATTGTACAAAATCTTGAACGTATAATGCGTGAATGTAATATATTTGTCCAATCGTATCAAATGATGGGTGAAGAATTAGAAAATCAACGGCGTTTAGACATTGAGTCTGGTGAATTATTACCAGAATTACAATTATTATTTACTTTAAAACCAGGTATGGATCGACGTCGATATAATGCTCAAAGAACTAATGAAGTTGCTGCTGTTTTTTATAGAAATGCTGATGGAGAAATTCCAGAATCATACGTTACAATACGTAATAAAAATACTAAAACTTTGCAAAAAGTTAATATTATGGATCCAAATGTTGAACCATGGATATATCCATTGTTTTATCCATATGGTACTCAAGGATGGCATCGTCATTTAACAAAATTAAATAGTAATAGACGAATAACTAGAGGACAATATATTAAATATCGTATGGCCATTCGTAATGAATTTAATGTTTTCATATTAGGTCGTCGCCTATTTCAGCAGTGGCTCGTAGATAGTTATGTAAAAATTGAAAAAGATAGGATTGATTATTGTAAAGAATTACGTACTGAAACATATCAAGGTTTGAGAGATTATATACAAACTATGGCAGATAACTTAAATGGACGTATTGGAAAAATGGTTGTACTTCCCTCTACGTTTACTGGATCACCGCGTAATATGTTACAAAATTATCAAGATGCAATGGCAATTGTTAGTAAATTTGGTAAACCAGATCTTTTTATTACTATGACTTGTAATCCAAAATGGCGTGAAATTGAGGAAAACCTCTTACCTGGTCAACAAGCTTGTGATAGACCTTATATATGTGCTCGTGTTTTTAACATTAAAAAAGATTATTTAATTGATTTGATTGTTAAACAAAAGTTTTTTGGTGAAGTAGCAGCGTTTGTGTACGTTATTGAATTTCAAAAACGCGGGTTGCCACATGTTCATATACTGATTACATTAAAATATAATTTTAAAATAACAACTCCACAGATTGTTGACAAATATATTTCTGCCGAAATTCCTGATCCATCTGAGAATCGGATCTTACATAATATAGTTATGAGACATATGATTCATGGACCTTGTGGTGATTGGTGTTTTGTAGATGGACAATGTTCGAAACATTATCTAAAATCTTATTTAGAAGAGACTAGAATGGATGAAGATGCTTATCCTTATTATCGTCGACGAGATAATGGTAGAAATTTTGAACGTCCTGGTGGATATGTAGTTGATAATCGTTACGTTGTTCCATATTGTCCTATTTTATCGATTATATTTAATTGTCATATTAATGTTGAGGTAGTTTCAAGTATTAAATCAGTTAAATATTTGTATAAATATATTTATAAAGGACATGATGTTGCTGCTATAACTATCGAACCAATAACAGAAAATGTAATTATTGATCATGATGAGATACACAATTATATCGAAGCTCGTTATGTTGGACCTGTAGAAGCCAGTTGGCGTATTCTTGGTAAAAAATTACAGGATAAAACTCACAGTATAATACGTTTGCCAATCCATCTTTCTAACGAACATAATATTATAATTGAAAATGAATTTACTGAAAATGCAATAACTGCTGCTTTAAATCAAGTTACTATGTTAATAGATTACTTCTCATTGAACTCACGTGATGAAGAAGCAAGACAATATTTATACATCGAAATTCCACGCTATTATACATTTAAAAAAGAGAAAATTAATGGTAGAAATATATCACGTTGGGTAAAACGCAAAAGTCATTATAATTGCGTTGGACGAATGTATTCCGTTAGTCCAGCACAAACAGAATTATTTCATTTACGATTATTATTACTCATAGTAAAGGGGGCTACAAGTTTTAATGACTTAAGAACTGTAAATGGACAATTTTATCAATCGTTTTCAGCGGCATGTTTGGCTTTAGGTTTGATAGAAGATGATGATGAATGGAGACAAGCTATGAATGAAGCTGTTGGATGGATGATGCCACGACAACTTCGTAGATTATTTGTACGTATATTATTACATTGTCAGACATTACATCCAGAAGAGTTATGGGGAAGCTTTAAATTAGCAATGTCAGAAGATTACATCCGACATTTTGGTATCTTACATGGACAAGAGAAAGGATATATGCAGATTAATAGTATGCTTTGTGCTGAAGGTAAAAGTTTTGCTGATTTTCCACAAATGAAACAATTGACAGAAAATAACGAAGAAAATGATTATATGACTCTTGAACAAGCTATGGAAATTGGTACCAAACAATATAAACAATTAAATGATAAGCAAAAAGAAATAGTTGATCTTGTATTAAGTAAATTAGATAATAATACTAATAATAATAATTGTTTTTATATCGATGGTCCGGGTGGATCAGGTAAAACTTTTATATACACAACTATTTATCATTTAGCTAAAATTAGAAATAAACTCGTATGTACGATGGCTTTTACCGGCATTGCAGCGACGTTACTGCCTACTGGAAAAACGGTTCATAAGATATTTGGATTGCCGGTTCCGTTATTTGCTGATTCATCATCTGCTATTAAAATCCAATCAAAGGAAGCTCAATATTTAAAAGAAATAGATATTTATATTTGGGATGAAGCGCCAATGGCACCACGATATGCTTTAGAGATTATGGATCGAACATTGCGTGACATTATGAATAATAATTTACCTTTTGGCGGAAAAATTGTTTTGTTGGGTGATGATTTTAGACAACTTTTACCTATTAAAATGCGTGGTACTCGAAGTGAAGTTGTGAATCTTTCTATCAAGTTTAGTTCTGTTTGGAAATATTTCATAAATTATTCTTTAAAACAAAATATGCGAGTTCTTCCAGAAGAAATTGAATTTGCAAAATTTCTATTGGATATGGGAGATGGACTATTAAATGATTCCAATGATAATATACAAATTCCTGAATGTTGCATAGCACCTATTAATGTTGATATTGTAGAAGATATATATGGTGATTTAATACGAAAAAAGGAATTTAACAAAATAGCTAAATGTGCAATACTTTCTGCAAGAAATATCGATGTAGATGAAATCAATAAAAAAGTTGTAGAATTATTAGATGTAACTAATGAACGAATTTATACATGTATAGATAGTACTGTAAATTGTGATAATGGTGATAATGGTGATATTGGTGAAGCTTTGTTACCAGAATATTTAAATAGCTTGTCTCCATCATCTCTTCCTCCTTATGAATTACGGTTAAGACCAAATTGTATTATTATGTTGATTAGAAATCTTAGTATTAATGAAGGTCTTTGCAATGGTACTAGATTAATAGTTATAGAACTTACTGATCATTTATTGAAGTGTAAGATTTTAACAGGTGATAAAACAGGAGATATTGTTTTTCTAAATCGTATAACATTACATTGCGAAAATATTTATCCTTTTACTTTTTCAAGAAGACAATTTCCTGTAAAGTTAGCTTTTGCTATGACAATTAATAAATCACAAGGACAGACATTTGATAGAGTAGGAATAGATCTTCGTAAAGATGTTTTTAATCATGGGCAACTTTATGTTGCTTTCTCGAGAGTTCGTTCTTGGCAAGCATTAAAAATTTATCTTGGTAATCAAAGAGATGATTCTCGTGTTAAGAATTATGTGTATAAAGAAATATATTTTTAAATTTTAAAATGTTAATTTATTGTGTAATATTTTGTTAGATATTTCTATTTAATTCAATTTTATATTATAAAAAATATATTTATAATAAATAATAGAAAGATTAATAAAAAAATTAAGATTAATAAAATTTTTGTGTTCTAAATTGAATTAATGATAAAATTTTAAATAAATATAATTTTTAAATATTCTTTTTTCTTACATAAATGATAAGAGAGCATATAAGAAAGAAAGAACATATGTGTATAAATATATTCCATATGTATAATTACATATTTATATATATTTATATATATATATATATATATATATATATATATATATATATATATATATTTGTATATGTAATTTTATATGAACATTTTTCTTTTGGATTTATATATATATATTTCATTTTTATAATAATTATGTAATAATTTTTTATAGTTGATCCGCCATTTTTTTTATTCATTCAAAGTTTGGAAGACTTTACAAAATTAAGAGACCGTAGGCCAAGGGACAGTAGAACCTTTTACAGCCCAACGTCCAGGAAACTTCATATTTAAGATATTCCGTACAATACTGTGCATTTAGCCCATCTTCTGTACCTTCAACTTTGACATGACTTTTAGCCCTTCAAGGTCATAACATCATAGGTCGTTGTATTCGTCTTCTCATAAGCTACTTTAAAATGGCAATTAAAATATATGACCTCATTCAAAAAAAATATTAAAGATCTTGACATCTTGAAGAATATGACCTTGAAACGAATAACCTTAGTATCCATGTCAACCTCTCTTCCAATCAAGTAATTCTGTCTTTGACTTTTTTTCTTAACAAAGTTTTTTCCTAAAAAGTTGTATTTCTTTGCTATTAATAATTTATAAAAAAAAATAAATATTTTAAAACTAAAAAATCCATATTATGTTAATTTATTTATTTTATTATTGGCCTTCTATAAGAATTAATAATGTCATTGTATGACTCCTACGTGAATTTGTATTATATGGTGTAAAACTATCATATTATCATAAAATTTTTTTCTTGTTTTTATATGTTTTTAGTACGAAAATTTATAAAATATTCAGAAAAAAAATATAATATTTAAAAATGTAAGTAATTCAATGTGATTTTCTAAATTATATGTTTTAATAGATTTTATATTAAATAATCAGTCAGTCGGTAGTTACAAAATTATTTATATACATATTTTTGTTTTTGAAAATTCAAATATATACAGTGTGTCCATTAAATAATGAGACTGATTTCTTATAGGATAGCCCTTGAATTAAAATAGTAAATGTGTTTAGAGTTCTGACTGTTAAAGAGTATTGAACTTGCAAGTGCAACTGTTAAATTGGATAACGCAACAATGTTTGTGCGGGAATCGTCAAAGTAAGAATGTGTGACCGGAACGAGTCAGAAGCCATGAAGCAAAAATCTGTATTAAAATTTTACTATAAATTAGGGAAAACCGCCACAGAAGCGTACCAAGACGTAAAAAATTTGACAGTAATTCAGATTTGACTATCATCAATTTACATATAAAATAATTAATGAATAATTAAATAGGTAAACAATAAATTATTTTTTTCTCATATTATTTTTTTTAAGCTTTACTTTTACTGAGTAAAATTAATAACAAAAGTTGATTTTTATAAAAAAATATATGATATTATCTAAAAAAATGAAGATAATTTTAAAATATATATTGTAAAAACGCATGCTGTAAGAAAACTATTACATTCGATATAATTCTTCATATAAAATTTGAAGCTTTGATTAAAAACATTTTTCGATTATTGCAAGTATAACAAAGAGAAAATTTAAATATTATATATAGTCATGCGAGCAATATTTTATAAAATTTTATTTAATGATAAAATTACAAGACTAACAAAGTATAATTACATAATGTGATTTTGTTAAAAATTTTCTCATTATAATTTTCATTAAACCACACATTATTTATTCTTTATTGAATTACACATTGTACATTATTTTTTTTCATAATTATCATTATCAACTTTTTTCTTCTCTCTTTTTGTTTTTCCTTCTTTCGTTAATTTCAAGTATAATTCTTTCAAATGTAAAAATATATGATATTATCTAAAGAAACGAAAGTAATTGTAAAATATATATTGTTAGAAACGCATGCTGTAAGAAAACTGTTACATTCGATATAACTCCTCATATAAAATTTGAAGCTTTGATTAAAAACATTTTTCTATTATTGCATGTATAACAAAGAGATAATTTAAATATATAGTCACGCGAGCAATATTTTATAAAATTTTATTTAATGATAAAATTACAAGACTAACAAAGTATAATTATATAATGTGATTTTGTTAAAAATTTTCTTATTATAATTTTCATTAAACCACACATTATTTATTCTTTATTGAATTACACATTGTACATTATTTTTTTTCATAATTATCATTATCAACTTTTTTCTTCTCTCTTTTTGATTTTCCTTCTTTCGTTAATTTCAAGTATAATTCTTTCAAATGTAAAAATATATGATATTATCTAAAGAAACGAAAGTAATTTTAAAATATATATTGTTAGAAACGCATGCTGTAAGAAAACTGTTACATTCGATATAACTCCTCATATAAAATTTGAAGCTTTGATTAAAAACATTTTTTGATTATTGCATGTGTAACAAGGAGATAATTTAAATTATGTATAGTTAAATATCCCACCTTGTATATGTATTCTCGTTAATGAAAACAAAAATTATATGCTATATAGATTACTATCGATATCGATATCTCGCAATCGATTTGCGTGATGTATTCGATTACAATGTTACAACGTTGCTATGTGATTAATAAATTGCTATGCAAATAAATAATAAAAACTGAATAACGAATTATTATTGATTTTTATTAGAAGAAATTATTACATAGAGAAAGTCGCAGAAGGTCTGAGATAAAAGTTGTGCAAGATTCTAAGGAAGAATTTTATATAAGGTATTAATATCCTTTTTTTTTAAAATAATTGTTTCTTAAAAATTACTTACGCTTTACCTTATATTCTTTTTCTCTTTCTGTCTCAATATACATTATATACATTTCTTATATAATCACGCGAGCAATATTTTATAAAATTTTATTTAATGATAAAATTACAAGACTAACGAAGTATAATTATATTATGTGATTTCGTTTAAAATTTTCTTATTATAAATTTCTTTAATCCATACATTATTTATTCTTTATTGAATTATACATTGTACATTATTTTTTTCTTTTGTTATGAAAATATTTAATAAAATTTTATTTATTGAAAAATTATTTTAAAAAGTATTAGATTAACGTACAATTACTTTGTGTGATTTAGTTAAAAATTTCCTTATTATAATTTTCATTAAACCACACATTACTTATTTTTTATTGAATTACACATTGTACATTATCTTTTTCGTAATAATCATTATCAACTTTTTTCGTCTCTGTTTCTTTTTCCTTCTTTCGTTAATTTCAAGTATAATTCTTTCAAATGTTAATATAATTTTTTGAAACTTTATAGATAATAAATACAATTTGAAACAAGAATAATAGAATATCGAATAAAAAGAAATTTTCAAAATGTATCAAGAAGTAAATAATTCGTCTAAATGTGAACAATTGGACGGAATGAAAGTTTTAACTTCTAACGAAGTATTAGACAATGTACAAATCTTTGACTCGACTATGTAAGTATTAGAATTTCATTTAATTCTTTTTAATTAAAGTTTAAAATTAAGTTACAAATTATTTATTTTTTCCCACTATTAATTTTTTATTTTGTTATTATTTACGTATAATTTATATAATTTATTATTATTATTATTATTTCTTGTTTTTATTATTATCTCTACGTATTTTTGATTTCAAGTTCAAACATTTGAAAAAAATCATTCTTTCTATATATATTGTCAATTTTTATATGCACAATTTTTATTTTTTTCATACTTGTTTGTTATTTTTCTCATAGATTTTTATAAACTTATTTAAATATTATTATAATAATTAAATTTACTACATAATATAATTTAAAAAAGATTATGAATTATAATCTATTATTATCTAATTATTTAAAGATTTTTATTTCTTTAAATCTTTAAATAATTTTTATATTTTTAAATCTTTAAATCTTTAAAGCTTTTTATCTTAAAACATCAATCTGTAAAAAATCTTTAAGTAGCTTTTTTGTAAAATTAATATTTATGATTTAACATAGTTTATTTAAGTCTATTTTTTAACGTAGTTTACTTAATTTCTACATTTATAATGTTAAATTATCTGTTAAACATAACTATAGATACATATACAATTTTTTTTCTGTTTATAGAATATATGTAGTCGCTCATATTAAAAATATTGTTTGTAATTGTTTTGAATATTTTTTAATTTTTTTATTACTTCTGTAGTGAAATAGTAGGATATGTGGATGGCATAGAAGCCCCACGATACGTTGGTGACCGGCAGCAATATAGAGTTTTCAAGTTTTATATGAATAATGGTAATGGGAGACGTGTACAAATTATTATATGGAACGATGATATTAAAAATGTGGAACCTAATATAAAATTAAATTATGTAAGCAATTTTTAATTTTCAATTTTTTTTCTTTATATATAAAACGTTATTTACAAAACATATATCAAAAGAGAATATATATATATATATATATATATATATATATATATATATATATATATAAAACACTTAATAAACAAAGCAAAACATGTATATATATTACATATTTATATACATATTGTTATAGCCCGAAAAGGCTATACACGAATTAATAGATATATAGTATTTTAGAGATATTATTTTATACGATAAGACATTGCTCAACGTGTAACGCGAATACAGATCACGTTACGAACGTTGACCGAGCGAAGCGCTGACAACGCGAACCACGCGTGAAGCCCGAGCGACCGCGCAATCACTCATTACGAAAACGCGGAAATCAAGGCAAGCGAAATTAATGCATTGCGAAAATGCAAGCAAAGAAGTCCCTTAGAACTCCTTAGCTTGCATCCGGATCTTGCCGCAAAAATCGAGCGACACGACACATGGTCTTGTCGCTAACCGATCCCCTCCTGGGAAACCAAGGGGAGATAATAAAAAGACCCATCGCTAACGATCGGCGGGCAGTCTTGATCATCAATTAATATTACGCGGGCAGTCAATAACGCTTTACGGAAAACTATTACATTAACGCCACGCAGTCGGCAGAAAGAAATACGAAAGATCGAGAAGTGAGTCTCGCGACCGAAACTCGACTCCAGACACGCGCACGCCAAGATATCCGATATCGCGATACTTGACGCAAGTGACGTGCGGGGACTTTGTAATTAAGCTGAGATACAAATAAAATAGATATATATATATTTATTCCAAATACAACGGTGTCATTTCTATTTATAATAAAACCCGTGAGTTACTCGGGCGGCGCCCGAATTCCCAAATTCCTTCCGGCAAACGATCCTAACTACCGTGCCTCTCCGGAGGCATAACATAATTTGGTGGCAGCGGTGGGATCTGCCGGGGCATCGCCAGAGCTCACTCAAGACCTGCAAAAGACACGGTTGTGTTAAAAGAAGCGGGCACGCCAGCAATCAATTCAATTGAAGTTGATGGACGGAAGCAGCAGCCAAGCCTTCCCCAAGACCTGCAAAGCACCCAGGGTGTAAACAGGACAGGCACGCCAGCACACGTAAAACGTAAGCTGACGGAAACCATAATCGACGGAAGACAACGCAAGGACAACAGAACGAGCATCGCCACAACAGCTGTAGCAGAAACGTGAGCCGCCAAGCATCGCGACCTACGATAACTCTACGGACAACGCACCGACGCCGGACAACGACCGCCGTACGACGAGCATCGTCAGCCGTATCAGCCGCCGAGCGAAGGACTGCAGCGTCAGCAACCTACTGACATAGCGAGCGATCATGCGAGCCGTCATAATATTGTAAGTCCGAAAAAATTTAATAATTATAACTGCGTGAATGTCGGAAGGTTCGAATATACCGAAACCGATAGCGAACCGATCGTGGTTACTGAGCGAACCAGCCCGACGAGCGATTAACTTAAGCTTAACACCGCGAGAAAATCTTAATAACGTGCGAAAAAACTTAGAAACGCAATACTCGAGCGAAAGCGAGCCCGAGTTACCGGAAAACGTGGTCACAGAACGCGAATTTCCATTTAACAATTTGGACGAAAGCCTACTCCCGCGTAATACGACTGACCCCACTGATAACGCTCAACGCGAGACTAGACGTACGCGACCGTACATTAGCAGAACTCCAAGTAGAGTATCTTTACGGCGCGAATTTTCATTAACTTCCTACGAGAGCGATCTGTTCGATCCGGAAGAGATTTATAGCCAACAGGAAAATAATATGGCCGAATCGCGAAATCCGCACGAACGTACTCCCGCAAATCTGCCGCGAGGCGCGGTAGACGAGGAAATAGAAAACATGCGGCAATCCATCCGCCAAATGGACCGAAATATAGCGGAGGCCGACCGCACGCCGCCTCCCGAGATCAACCGCAAGAAAGAGGAGATTATACACAGATAATCCACATTTTGAATGAAATACGCGCGGACATTCATTCGTTAAATATACGAGTAACGCGACTAGAGAGCGCGGACGCGCAATTACCCCGTCATACAGACACTAGCAGGGAAAACGATAACGATGCGTTTGAACCAACATATGGGCGAACGAGACGCGATATCAGAAATCGACGAAGCGTCGCCCCGAATTATCTACCGTTAAAGGAAGCGAGAATAATGATCCCCGAGTTCGACGGAACCTCGCGACATAAATTGCAGGAATTTTTAAACGCGTGCAAATACACTGTTCAGAACATAAACCCAGCAGACGAAGAATCGTTAATTCAAGCCATCTTATTTACAAAATTAAAAGGGAAAGCGATGCAGGACTTTGAGACGCGAGATATACAAACGTTCGACGAATTAAAGCAGCAACTCGAGACTTGTTACCAGTCGAAACAAAGCACGACACATTTACAGATCGAATTCAACTCGCTAAAACAAAAGCCGAATGAAACTGCGCAAGCTTTCGGACAACGCGTTGATTTACTAGCAATGAAATTATACGACTCGATGATCGAAGGAAAAGAGCAATCCGCATTATCAAAACGCACGATTCAACAAACAATCCAAGCGCAGGCATTAATAAATTACCAGATCGGGCTACACGACGAATTACAAGTGCTCGTACGTGCGCAGCGATATACGACGCTCCAAGAAGCGATAACGGGCGCGAGCGCCGAAGAAAAACTCAGACCGGGAACAGCAAGAACAAGTAGTTTTGTTAATAAAAATAAAACCGAATCAAGTTACTCGCGAAATAGTCGAAATCCGACACCGCAATGCTTTAAATGCGGAAAAAACGGACATTACGGACGCGATTGTCGAAGTAGCCGATATGCGCTCCCGAAACCGGAAAAACCCTCGCGAATAAACGCAATAAGTAAATACTGCTCGCATTGCAAAAGAACAGGACACAGCCGCGACGAATGCTGGAGCCTAAACGGAAAACCGAAACATAGTACAGATAAACTAAAAATCGGAAATCAGCAAAAAACGCGCGAAGAAAATATACGCGACCGAAAGAAATCCGATATCGCGATACTTGACGCAAGTGACGTGCGGGGACTTTGTAATTAAGCTGAGATACAAATAAAATAGATATATATATATTTATTCCAAATACAACGGTGTCATTTCTATTTATAATAAAACCCGTGAGTTACTCGGGCGGCGCCCGAATTCCCAAATTCCTTCCGGCAAACGATCCTAACTACCGTGCCTCTCCGGAGGCATAACAATATATACATACATTATATATTAGATATTTATATTATATACATTTAAAAAATTTTAAAACATTTTATTTAATTACTCGAAATAACATTAGATGAGAAATTTGAGGATAGAGTTGGTAGAACATTTGTGAGTGTGTTTGTGCGTATGTGACGTATGTGTGCGTGAATGCGTGTGTGCGTGCGTATGTGTGTGAGTAAATTTTTAGCATTTAATATAAACAATATGAATTAATATGTATTTTTAATTACATAAAATTTTGTTATACATATAACGGATTATTCATCTCGATGGTGTACAAGCGCGAACTCCTAAAATTGCGCGTTTCAATAATGGCAATGTGCCTTATGAGCTGCAGGTACGGTCTAACACAATCATTTCAAATTTGGGTAAATATAATCCACTTAATTTATCAGATGTAGAGCCAGAAAATGTTAAATTTTGTGACGTTATGAATAATACGACACGTGTCGGTAAGTTTTGCGATTGTTTACATAAACATATAAAATATATAAGAGATATATAAATATATGAGTCATCGCACCTGCTAATGATAGATTCTTGGAATCATTATTTTTGGAAACAATATTTCTTTAACGAAAATGTCGAGACCTCAATAATTTTCAACTTATAAAACGATTGAAAAAACAACTTTCTACAAAATAAATTTTATATGGAATTAAAAGATTAACTAAACTATATTCTTCAGTTAATTTTAAGTGACATATACTTTAATAAAATTTTAATTGACAGTTTAATTATAAAAATATATGATGGTAAAAATTAAAAACTTGCAAAAAATAATCTTTTTCTCGATATTTTCATTGAGGAAAAATTTCCTCCAAAGGATCTCAAGAATCTATTATTATAAGTGTGCTGTTATATTGGAAGACTTTATAATATTTATAATAAATAATGTAATTTAAATTAATTAAAATTAAAATTTTGTTTCTTTCACTATTTATATATATATATATATATATATATATATATATATATATATATATATATATACAGTGGATATCTTAATTATCGTACAATATTATTTTAATAACATATTTAAAAAATAGAAAATTTTAATATAAAAATTTTAGGGTTATAAGTTTTCGAATTCAAGCTATAATAGTTGATGGATATCGTACATAATTCATGTATTTATTTATTAACTTACATGATCTGATATCTGTTATTTGTTTTTGAATTTTACTTTTCGATATCGATTTTTACCGCATATATCATTTTATTCTGTACTCATATTTATGTAAATTAATTATGAAAATTAATAACAAATAATATATTTTTGAATATAAATAATTATACATATAAATATAATTATAACAATGAGCAAGTGGGTTGTTCAAGATTTCATTGATTAATTGTAAAACTTTATAATTTAAAAACTATTGTAATTTTAAATCAAAATCATATTAATATTTTTGACTTTATTTTTCCTATAGAAAGCAATATAAATAATATTGTGTAATAATTGTAAAATACACTTTGTATATATATACATATATTTTATAGTATTAGAAGGCTATATCAAATCGAATTTTGGACCAATCTATATTAATAGTTTAAATAAAAAAATTGGTTGTGGTTCTTTAACCGATGGACACTTTAAATTAGAAGTACATATAATGGATTTCGACGAAAATGAATATAATTTCATAAAAGGCGACAAAATTAAAATAATAGGCGTGATGCGAAATACAGGTATAAACTATTTATGTATTTATTATTATTAACTATCAATCTTACACACACACACACACACACGCACGCACGCACGCACGCACACGCACACATACACACACACACACACACATTCCTTTGTTTTCTCCCTCCTATCTTCTCTCTATCTCTCTCTCTCTCTTTTTTTATATAAATATATATCGTGAGCTTGGTTTCAATATTAATACGTAATTATTTTTCCAATTAAGTTAAAAAGAAATTTTTTTTGGCAGAAATTATTTTATTTTAAACAACCTATTTAATGAATTGAAAATTTTTTATTTTAGTCTCTAACTCATTTTCAACGTTAATTACCTTTTTTTTTAAATAAAGAATAATATATCTATTTTAATATAATTTTATAAAGAATTTAATGATAAATTTAATAATATGCAATAAAATATGAATTATAATAACAGTTTATGAGATATTGTCATTTGTAAAAGTTTATATATTTAAATTGAATTATAATTAGTCCCATGATATATATATATATATATATATATATATATATATATATATACATATATATATATATATACATATATATATATATATACATATATATATATATATATATATATATATATATATATATATATATATATATATATATGTATATATCATAATTATGATTCATATTTTATTGCATATTATTGAATTTATTATAAAATTTCTTATAAAATTATATTAAAATAGATATATTATTTTTTATTTAAAAAAATTAAATTAATATTAATAAAAAAATAAAATGAGATATGAAATTTTCATATCATTAATCCTTAAATTCCACACTGCTTATATCAGCTAAAATTTCCCATTGTTGCATTTTTCAATGTATACTTTTTTCTAAATGCATTTTTTAAAGTAAAATACTATTTTTGCCTTAATACTACTAATATCGCCAATCGATTCCTTAAGAATTGTTACTCTTAAAAACACATTATCCCCTTATTATTCTCTTAAAAATCGTTTATTTTGACTAAAGTTATACTGTTTTGAAAATATAAGATCCCAATTCACACCAGTGTTAAATGTAAAGATGCGCGAACGAAGTGTAGAATTTAAGGATTAAATAGATCCTTTAAAATAAAATAATTTTTATTAAAAAGATTTTTTTCTAACACGATTAAAATAATAATAATGTTTTATTAACATTGAACCTAAGCATATTGTACATATATACACACACGCACATACATATGTAAAACGTTACAATATGTTCATATATTTTCTCCTTTATATGCTCTTTGTCCATATATATATATAAAGAAAAATAATAAAAAGAATGATTGAAAAATAATTAGAAAAGTAATTTTTGTTTTGTTATTCTCAGAAAGATTTAATAAATAATTGATTACATGTACTTATATATAAACGTAGAAAAAATTATAAATATATTTATATGTAGACAGAGTTATATAATTTAATAATAATTTTATTTCTATTAAAAAAATAACATAGCAAATGTTATTATTCTAATTATTTTTTAAATATTTTATTTTCTTACATAAACAAAAAGAAATTGTTTTTCTAATTGTTTTTCAATCATTCTTTTTATTATTTTTCTTTATATATTGTTGCGTCCCTGCGGGTCGTCTAAGGCGGTTATTCATGAATCTGCTGTATTCGTCTCCGGGAGAACGTTGCTAAGCGTTGTTGTTAAACAACGGCGGACATCTTGGGAGAGATCGGCCATCTTGAGTCTCGCGACGGATGTCATTCCGGGCGGACATATTTGAGATACGATTACCGTTATTACCCGTTCTGTGTTCCTTGTTCAATTGTGTGTTCTGTGTTATTATTAAAGTTCCTTCTGTTCTTTTAAAAGAGTGTTAATCATTTACGTCGCGGTACGCGAGTGCCGTTTGTGTCGCGCGTGTTCGAGTATTATCGAAGTCGCCGCGCGGACGCAACATATATGTATATGGACAAAGAGTATATAAAGGAGAAAATATATGAACATATTGTAATGTTTTAGATATGTGTGTGTATGTATATATGTACAATATGCTTTGGTTCAATGTTAATAAAACGTAATTATTCTTTTAATCGCTAGAAAAAAACCGAGTTAGAAAAAAATCTTTATCATATAAGAAAAAAAGTATATAAATATATCCCATATATATAATAAAATTAAAAGATATGTATATAAATATATCTTATATGTATAAATACATATTGATATATATTTAATGTAATTTTATATGAACATATTTTCTTCGAATTTATACATTTCATTTTTATAATAATCGTGTAATAATTTTTACAGTTGATCCGCCTTATTTTTTAGTACAAAATTTAAAAGATATTACAAGATTAGAAGGACGTATGTCATTGGCATCAATATTAAGTGTTAATCGTACGCTTAAAAAAAAGAAAATAGAAGAAAATTCATCTCAAGCGGTATAAATGTATTGTTAAAGAAAAATTTATATTTCTTTACTATATTTATCTATTTAGGATATGCATACATGATACGCATATATACATACATACACACACATATACATACATACATACATACTTATATACACACATACATGTATAAATATGTGCATGTATATGCATATATACATAAATGTATGTGTGTGTATTTGTGCTTCAGAAGCAAATTATGTCAAAAATATTGATTGATACAAGAGAGCTATTTAAAGACTTAAAAAAAAATCATTAAATAGCTCTCCTGTAATATCAATATTTTTAATTTAACATAATTTGCTATTAATGTACAGAAATACACACACGCGCGCACGTGCGCGCGCACGCGACACACACACACACACACACACACACACACACACACACACACACACACACACACACACACACACACACACATATATATATATATATATATATATATATATATATATCGCCTTTTTCTTACAGTGTCAAAAGGCTAAGAAAAGTAAGCAGGAATGAAATTGATGAACTAATAAATTACGATTTTATATTATTAACGTTATACTGATTAAAAAGTGATCTTTTATTAAACAAATATTTAAATTAAATAATTAAATGTATAAATAATATAATGATAATAAATGTATAAATAGTTAAAAATTTCTTTGCTATAAAAAAATGTAAATAAAAATAAATATTTTAAAATTAAAAAAACCATGTTATGTTCACTTATTTATTTAATTATTGACTTTCTATAAGAATAAATAAAGTCATCGTGTGATTCTTACGTAAATTTTTGAATTTGTATTATATGGTGTAAAACTATCATTATTATAATTTTTTTTTTGTGTATTTTTAGTACGGAAATGTATAAAATATTCAGTAGATATAATATTTAAATATAATATTTAAAAACGTAAATAATTCAATGTGATTTTTTAAGTTATATGTTTTAATAGATTTTATATTAAATAGTCACTTATAAATTTATTTATATTATATATATTGTATTATATATATAATTTATTTATATTTTTGTTTTTGAAAATTCAAATATACAGGGTTAAATAATGAGACTGATTTTTTATAGGAAGCCCTTGAATTAAAATAGTAAATGTGTTTAGAGTTGTGACTGCTAAAGAGTATTGAACTTGCAAGTGCAACTGTTAAATTGGATAACGCAACAATGTTTGTGCGACAATCGTCAAAATAAGAATGTGTGACTGGAACGAGTCAGAAGTCATGAAGCAAAAAGCTGTATTAAAATTTTACTATAAATTAGGGGAAACTGTCATAGAAGCAAGCGTACCAAGGCGTAAAATAATCTTACAGTAATGACTATCTGGTTGTGTAGAAACTGATCGTTTACAGCGTGTTTTATCTTACAGGAATCCGCTTCTTTTTTAAACGTTGAAAATCAGCAAAACACTTGTTCATAGCACAAATAATCATTACTATAAATTTTTTCTAGATCTTGATACATTTTTATGGCAATTTTTCCTAATTTATAGTAAAACTTTATTACAGTTGCATTACGACTTCTGACACACTCCAGTCACACACTCTTACTTTAATGATTGCTGTGAGAAAATTATCGTAAGTAATTCTGTATGATATTATTAAATATAGATTAAATACAGATTATATTAAATGCAAATTCTATGTTTTTATAATTAGATTTTATAGGAGGAGCGATATAATGTGACAGAACGCATTTTTTATAGCACGCGTTTTTATATAATTGTAATATTACTTTATTTCTTTATCCATCAAGAATAAAATTGTAAAAAAATCAATAGTTCATAAGATATTTTATAATCTATTTTTATATGTATTCCAGAAAGAAAAAAACGGAATTTTTTATTTTTTATTAAATACTTATTTTATATATAGATTAAGAATGTTTAAATTATTGACTATCTGCATTAATGCATTTTTTGGAAATATTGTCATGAATTGTGTATCGACAATTGTGAATATGAAAACACAAACGTCCATATTAATATTATTATTATCTGCTAAGATATTTATTGTATGTATTATTAATCATTAGAAGAATATAATTCTGAAAATGCATCCATATAAATAGTCATTAATTTACATATAAAATAATTAATGAATAATAAAATAGTTAAACGATAAATTGTTTTTTTCTCTATAATGAATGTAAAAATAAATTATGAAAAATCTTATATTTTTTTTCAAACTTTAGTTTTAATGCGTAAAATAATAAAAGTTGATTTGAAAAAATATGGTGTCGAATCTTCTTCTGGTATCAGATCTATATGAAAATTAGATACAAAAATGTTCAATAAATCTATATTAATTATGTAAAAAATGTATATAAAAAAAGTTTAAATGTATTAATATAAATACCTGATTCAACGTTTGTTGATACAAAACTACAGCAGAGATTGCACGAACATACGAATGCCGCATAAAGTTGTTTATACGATACGAAAACATGATGATCCCAGTCAATAAATTATTAATTTTTCAAATATTACAAAATAATCCATACAAAGTTGAACCTCTCATTAATCGAGAAACTCAGAACTTATCTAAACCAAAAAATTATAATATATTATAATATAATAAATATAATTATACATGTATATAATTATGTAGTATATAAATATTAATATTAAAAATCATATATTAATACTATATACTATATTTCATATGTTATTTTATACGTGTACTATAAAAATAATACAAATTAATATTAATAATATATATTATAATACAATATAACAGTTTTAATAATTTAATTAATATTAATATTATATAATATTATAATATATAACATAATATAATTGTTTTAATAATTTTCATTATAATAAATTATAAGGCAGGAAGCTTATCCGGAAAGCGTTTCTGAAGAAAGGTGTTGGTGAGGATTCAGTGGATATTATGATCAACTCTATAACAACATCAACGCTCAAGCAATACCAAACTCCCCTGAAGTTATGGTGGAACTTTGCATCAGAAAATAACATTGATGTATTTCATGCAGAAACACCGGCGATCATAACTTTTTTGACAAAAAGATTCAAAGATGGTGCCAGTTACGGCACACTGAATTCAACAAGATCAGCTATTTCTCTTATATCTTCACGTGATATTTATGGAGATGGTCTAATATCACGATTTTTCAAAGAAATTTTTAAACAAAGACCTACAAGACCCAAGTACTCTACCATTTGAGACACAACACCGGTGCTTAAATATCTAGAGAATCTTTATCCTTTGAGAAATTTAAAAGCCAAAGATGTAGCAGAAAAGACTGCAACACTCTTAGCATTAACTACCGCACATAGACTCCAAACATTAGCACTAATAAATATAGACAATATTTCAATATCAAGTGCAGGTATTACCATTAAAATACCAGATTTAATTAAAACCTCAAAACCAGGTAGTTTTCAGCCTGAAATAATTCTACCATATTTCATAGAAAAACCAAGTCTCTGTGCGGCTTCTGTTATCCTAGAATATTTAGAATACACTAAAAAATTAAGAACAAATAGTAATAAGAGATTGCTGATTTCCACGGTTAAACCATACGGTGACGTGAGTGCGCAAACAATTGGACACTGGATTAAATCTTTACTTGGTAAAGCGGGTATAGATATAAACCAGTTTTCGGCTTATAGTACAAGACATGCTGCAGTTTCAGCAGCTCACCAAAAAGGTGTCGATATAGACACGATTCGACGTACAGCAGGTTGGTCCATCCAATCACAAACATTCGCAAAATTTTACAATAAGCCGATACAAACTCCGAATAATAATTTTGCGCACTCAATATTGAAAAACTAAAACATTATTTATGTTCTTATTAGTTCTTATATCTTATGTTATTAATATGTATCATTTGTTTGCAAAAAAAAAAAAAAAAAATAGAGAGAGTTGTCACAGACTCTAAAAATCTACCTATTATCATCGAGAACGAGACGTGTAATATAATTATCCGATCAAACGAGCCCACCGAAGGCGGGCGAGGTTTGATCGCAATTATATGAAACGTCTCGTTTGAAGATGATCCGTTCCCTCCCGAGAGTTTTTGAACCCACAAAAAAAAACACACTTTTACCCAGGATCATCATCAGAATTAACTGCAATAACTCAACTCTATATCTCTAAACAATATGACAAGAGAAGGCGCAGTGGATCCTTACCATGACCCGAAGCGCCGATTTTCAGTTTATACTCTGAAATGTTGTGAAGTTTGGCAATGACAAGCATTAATATGGTAGAATTATTTCAGGCTGAAAATTATCTGGTTTTGAGGTTTTAATTAAATCTTGTATTTTAATGGTAATACCTGCACTTGATATTGAAATATTGTCTATATTTATTAGTGCTAATGTTTGGAGTCTATGTGCGGTAGTTAATGCTAAGAGTGTTGCAGTCTTTTCTGCTACATCTTTGGCTTTTAAATTCCTCAAAGGATAAAGATTCTCTAGATATTTAAGCACCGGTGTTGTGTCCCAAATGGTAGAGTACTTGGGTCTTGTAGGTCTTTGTTTAAAAATTTCTTTGAAAAATCGTGATATTAGACCATCTCCATAAATATCACGTGAAGATATAAGAGAAATAGCTGATCTTGTTGAATTCAGTGTGCCGTAACTGGCACCATCTTTGAATCTTTTTGTCAAAAAAGTTATGATCGCCGGTGTTTCTGCATGAAATACATCAATGTTATTTTCTGATGCAAAGTTCCACCATAACTTCAGGGGAGTTTGGTATTGCTTGAGCGTTGATGTTGTTATAGAGTTGATCATAATATCCACTGAATCCTCACCAATACCTTTCTTCAGAAACGCCTTCCGAATAAGCTTCCTACCATCAATGAAAGTTTTGATGCCAGTGGATATATTTGCTGTCTGCAGGGAGATATTAATAGGTTTATATCCGGATTAAAAATCATAGGTGATACAGTTAGAAGTGACATGAAAAGCGGGTACCAGGGCTGAGTTGGCCAGAGTGGCACAACCACCGTGCCCTCAGCTTCATCTACAACTATCTTTTGTAGAGTTCTCGAAATAAGTGCGAAAGGCGGAAACGCATAAAATTTTTTGTTTTTCCATGTAGTTGTAAAAGCATCCACTGTCTCAGCTTCTGGGTTTGGAAACCTAGAGCAAAAACGTTTGCACTTTTTGTTTAGTCTAGAGGCAAAAAGATCTATCGTAAATGGACCCCATTTTTTATTTATTTTCTTAAATACTTTAGGGGCTAATTCCCACTCGGTGTCTATGTTAGACACCCTAGACGCTAGATCTGCTTCTACATTCTGTTTTGAAGGTATATAAGATGCAAAAACCCATAGTTTTCGACTTTCGCACCACTGCCAGATTTTTCTCGATAATTCACTGAGGTGGGGAAGTTGAACTCCTCCTGTTCTATTTATGTAAGATATTGCAGATGTATTATCCATTCTTAACAAGATTTCGCAATTAGAAAATGAAGAAGCAAAGCACTTAAGCGCAAAAAATGCCGCTAACAGTTCAAGGTAATTAATACTATATTTCTTTTCTTCTTGGTTCCAAAAACCTTGGGTACTTATTCCTTGACAATGAGCTCCCCATCCAGTCAGAGAAGCATCTGAGGATAATTTTAATGAAAATTTAAATGTTCTAATTGGATTTGAACCTATCTGAGAATTTTCTTTCCACCAAACTAAGTCATTTGACATAGTTTTGTTGATGTAAATTTCTTCTTCATAATCATTATCATTCAGAAGTAGTGCTAAGAACTTTTGTCTTTCAATTCGCTTACAATAAATCGAGCCATATGCCACCGCCGGACATGCTGCTGTCAGCACCCCAAGCATTCTAGCAACATCACGAATCTTATAAAAGTTGCCTTCTTTGAATTGGTTAGTCATATTCCTGATTTTAAGTTTTTTCTTTTCTGTTATATAATTGCGATCAAACCTCGCCCGCCTTCGGTGGGCTCGTTTGATCGGATAATTATATTACACGTCTCGTTCTCGATGATAATAGGTAGACTTTTAGAGTCTGTGACAACTCTCTCTCTATTTTTTTTTTTTGCAAACAAATGATACATATTAATAACATAAGATATAAGAACTAATAAGAACATAAATAATGTTTTAGTTTTTTAATATTGAGTGCGCAAAATTATTATTCGGAGTTTGTATCGGCTTATTGTAAAATTTTGCGAATGTTTGTGATTGGACGGACCAACCTGCTGTACGTCGAATCGTGTCTATATCGACACCTTTTTGGTGAGCTGCTGAAACTGCAGCATGTCTTGTACTATAAGCCGAAAACTGGTTTGTATCTATACCCGCTTTACCAAGTAAAGATTTAATCCAGTGTCCAATTGTTTGCGCACTCACGTCACCGTATGGTTTAACCGTGGAAATCAGCAATCTCTTATTACTATTTGTTCTTAATTTTTTAGTGTATTCTAAATATTGTAAGATAATAGAAGCCGCACAGAGACTTGGTTTTTCTATGAAATATGGTAGAATTATTTCAGGCTGAAAACTACCTGGTTTTGAGGTTTTAATTAAATCTGGTATTTTAATGGTAATACCTGCACTTGATATTGAAATATTGTCTATATTTATTAGTGCTAATGTTTGGAGTCTATGTGCGGTAGTTAATGCTAAGAGTGTTTATTATTATTATATATTAGAGTGTTTATTATGTTATATATTATTATTATTTGTAAATTATTCGCTTATTAATTTAATATTATTTATATATTAATATATATGTGTGTGGATGTGTGTGTGTGTGCGCGCGCGCGTGTGCGTGTGTGTACACACATGTACATAAAATAAATGGCGCGCGCGTAGCGCGCGCTTTGTGATGTTCTAGTCCATAATAAAAAAAGTCATGAAACGCCCGAAGTCCGTGTTTGGAGTCGAAATGTATCGCAGGTATTGTTGCCGCTTTTCCGCGTGTTTGATTGGTTGTCGAGTTGCGCGGCGAGCTTGTTGTATTTACGCTTGCTTCACTCGTGTCGTTTGACAGTTTGACAGTTTATGGCGTTTGACAGTTTGACAGTTAAAGAAAATAAATTTAAAGAAAATAAAGTTAAATATATTTAATTAATATAGAGAGAAAGAGGAAGAAGGAAAGACGAATAAAAGAGAGAGAGAGAGAGAGAGAAGGAAGAGAAAAAAGGAAATTTTATTTATTAATTAAAATTAAAGAAGAGGAAGAATAAGCAAAAGACCTCGAGTTATTAAATTGTAAATTGAATATTGTGAATGATAGGATATTCAATAGCTTATTGCGGACGTTGATATCTTTTTTGTGACATATATGAAGTTAATTCATTGGATGTAGCGGTAAGAATTAATTTAATTTAATTATTATTTAAATACTTACATTTAATTACTGTTTTTAGTAATTTAATTTAATTTTTGTTTTTGGTAATTGATATTGATCTAAATTTATATTAAACTGAATTTTATGTTAAATTAAAATAATATTACATTGAATTAATATTAAACTACATTAATATCAAATTTATTTAAATACTTACATTTAATTACTGTTTTTAGTAATTTAATTTAATTTTTGTTTTTGGTAATTGATATTGATCTAAATTGATATTAAACTGATTTTATGTTGAACTAAACTAATATTAAATTGAATTAATATTAAACTATATTAATACTAAACTGGATTAATAGTGAATTTAAATTTTATTAAATTAAAATTGGTTTTGATGTTACATTGTTAGATTAAAATTGATTTTAATATAGAATATTAAATTGAAACTTTATTTTTGTGTTGTTAGAATAAAATTAATTTTAATTTGTATTGTCAGATTAAAATTGACTTTATTTTGAATTGTTGAATTAAAATTGGTTTGTATTTTGAAATTGTGTGTGTGTGTGTGTGTGTGTGTGTGTGTGTGTGTGTGTGTGTGTGTGTGTGTGTGTGTGTGTGTGTGGCTTTGACTTAATTTAAAATTGACTTTGGTTTGGATTATTTAATTGGAGATAATTGAAACATGTTAATTTATTACTATGTTTTTCGAGAAGCTTGTAAAATTTTGCGCTATATTTGGACAAATCTCAATGATATTTGATAAAGATTGACAGTCTGTTTTTCTTATCTTCGTAATTTTTTAAAATTAATATTGATTATACTTATTGATATATGATATATTTAAAATTATGATATATATTTTTATATTTACAGAAAGACCTTAAGTTATTAAATTGTAAATTGAATATTGTGAAAGATAGGACGTTCAATAGCTTATTGCGGACGTTGATATCTTTTTTGTGACATATGAAGTTAATTCATTGGATGTAGCAGTAAGAATTAATTTAATTTAATTATTATTTATATAAATACTTACATTTAATTACAGTTTTTAGTAATTTTATTTAATTTTTGTTTTTAATAATTGATATTGACTTAAATTTATATTAAACTGAATTTTATGTTAAACTAAAATAATATTACATTGAATTAATATTAAACTACATTAATATCGAATTTATTTAAATACTTACATTTAATTACTGTTTTTAGTAATTTAATTTAATTTTTGTGGATTATTTAATTGGAGATATAATTGAAATATGATAATCTATTACTATGTTTTTCGAGAAACTTGTAAAAGTTTGCGTTATATTTGAACAAACCTCAATAGTATTTGATAAAGATTGACAATCTATTTTAGTTATCTTTGTAATTTGTAAAATTAATATTAATTGTACCGATTATTATATTGATATATGATATATTTTAAATTATGATATATGTGATATATATTTTTATATTTACAGAAAAGACCTTAAGTGATTAAAGTGTAAATTGAATATTGTGGATGATAAGACATTCGATAGCTTATTGCGGACGTTGATATCTTCCTTGTGACATATCAAGTTAATTTATTAGATGTAGCGGTAAGAATTAATTTAATTTAATTATTATTTAAATACTTACATTTAATTACTGTTTTTCGTAATTTAATTTAATTTTTGTTTTTAGTAATTGATATTAACCTAAATTGATATTAAAATGATTTTATGTTGAACTAAACTAATATTAAATTGATTTAATATTAAACTATATTAATACTAAACTGGATTGATAGTGAATTTAAATTTTATTAAATTAAAATTGGTTTTGATGTTACATTGTTAGATTAAAATTGATTTTAATATATTAGAATATTAAATTAACCTAAATTGATATTTTTGTATTGTTAGATTAAAATTAATTTTGATTTGTATTGTTAGATTAAATTATTAAATTATTTCATTATTAAATTATTATTGTTAGATTAAATTGATATCTTCCTTGTGACATATGAAGTTAATTTGTTGGATGTAGTGGTAATAATTAATTTAATTTAATTATTATTTAAATACTTACATTTAATTACTGTTTTCAGTAATTTAATTTAATTTTTTTTTTTTGATAGTTGATATTGACCTAAATTGATATTAAACTGTATTTTATGTTGAACTAAACTAATATTAAATTGAATTAATATTCAATTATATTAATATTGAACTGCATTGATAGTGAATTTAAATTTTATTAAATTAAAATTGGTTTTAATTTGATTTGTTGAATTAAAATTGATTTTGATGTTACATTGTTACATTAAAATTGATTTTAATATAGAATTTTAAATTAAAATTAACTTTATTTTTGTATTGTTACATTAAAATTAATTTTGATTTGTATTGTTAGATTAAAATTAACTTTGTTTTGAATTATTGAATTAAAATTGGCTTTAATTTTGAAATTGGCTTTGACTTAATTTAAAATTGACTTTGATTTGGATTATTTAATTGGATATAATTGAAACAAAAGTTTGCGCTATATTTGGACAAATCTCACTGGTTTTTGATGAAGATTGACAGTCTTTTTTAGTTATCATTCATTTCGTTTCTATTTTTTTATTTTTTGAAATTGGCTTTGATTTAATTTTAAATTGACTTTGATTTGGATTATTTAATTGGAATTGGTTTTGACTTGGATTGTTGGATTAAAATTGATATTTATTTAGATTGAAATTGGCTTTGACTTGAATTAAAATTGGCTCTGATTTGAACTGAAATTGATTTTGGCTTGATTTAAAATTGGCTTTGACATGAATTAAAATTGGCTTTGATTTGGATTGAAATTGGCTTTGACTTGGATTGTTAGATTAAAATTGTTTATATCTTGATTTAAAATTCATTTTGATTTTAAATGATATTGGCTTTGAGTTAAATTGAAATTGGCTTAAATTTGAATTATTTTATTGGAATTGGCTTTAATTTGAACAATTTAATTTAAATTGACTTTAACTTTGATTGTTGGATCGAAATTGATTTTGACCTAAATTGAAATTTATTTTAATTTTGATTAAAATTGGTTTTGACTATTTATAAATATCTAATATATATTAACAATTAAAAATTAAAAAAAAATTTTAGTTAATCTATATAATATCTAATAATAGTAAATAATAATTTTAAAGTTTCTTGTATTATTAATATATTTTTATTAATTTCATATTATTATTGTTAAATAATATTTTTATAATTTAGTGTTTATATATTAAAAAGTAACATTTTCATAATTTTTAATTAAATACAACTAATTTATATATTTTATAAGGTGTATAAAAAAAGTTATTAATAGTAATTTTACATAATTTCATTAAACTAATAATTAATTATGCCTCGAAGAAAAGTAGTTCGAACTGTTGAAGAAGAAGAAGAATTCCAGCGTAATAAACGAGAAAGGAAAGCAAAATCTCAGATTGAGAGACGAGAAACGAAACGAATGATAACTAAAAAAGATTGTCAATCTTTATCAAATACCAGTGATATTTGTCCAAATATAGCGCAAATTTTTACAAGCTTCTCGAAAAACATAGTAATAGATTATCATGCTTCAGTCAATTCATCTATGAAAGTAGTATATCCAATAAATAATGTTAATATTAGCGATGATACTGATATGATTAGGAATGCTCACAATTCAACTATAGAAACTTTATTAAATAACAATATTATTTCCTCTATACCTAGCACATCAAATAGTACACACAATATAGTTGATAAAAGTAAGGTTGCAAATCGTATTGAAAAAACTCGAGCTTTAAAAAAAGGATATGTAGATATTAATACGTCTTATACTACTCAACTACAAAATATCATAGAGTATTACATAGGAAAAATGAATATATGTTGTGAACATTGTAGTGCAAAACATTTTAATTCTGAAAAAGTAGCTAATAAAGGTAATTCATTTAACGATTGTTGCAGTCATGGTACTGTTAAGTTAGATTCTTTACCACAACCTCCATATGAACTTTATGAATTATTTACTGGAAATCATCCAAAATCAAAACATTTTTATAATCGTATTCGTGGTTACAATAATACATTTTCATTCGCCTCCTTTAATATCAGACTTATCAGACTTTAGTGCGCAAAGACGTGGACCTTATTGTTTTAAAATTCAAGGACAAATTTATTATCAAATTAATACTGCATTGTATCCCTCACTTAACGAAATGCCAAGTTATGGTCAACTTTTTATTGTGGATAATAATGAAGCGATAGAGTGTCGGTTACATCAAAATTCGAATCTTGATGAAGAAATTTTATATTTAATAGATAATATTATGCGAACGAATAATATTTTTGCACAATCTTATCGAATGATGCATGAAGAAATTCAAATGCAACAGCAAATAACTGAAAATAATAGTATACGTGAATTACAATTGGGATTTTTAACAAAAAAGGGCATCGATCGTGGTCGATACAATGTGCAAAGGGTAAATGAAGTTGCAGCTGTTTTTTCTACTACGGCAGATGGTGAAATTCCGGAAACTTATGTAACAATTTATAATAAAAATGATAAAACATTACAACAAGTCAGTACGATGAATCCAAATGTAGAACCATGGATTTATCCATTATATTATCCATACGGAAATCAAGGTTGGCATGATAATTTACAACGCAGAAATAGTAATAAACGAGTAAGTAGAGCTGCATACGTAAAATATCGAATAGCTATACGTGATAATTTTAATATTTTCGTCATGGGAAGACGATTATTTCAGCAATGGCTTGTAGATAGTTATATAAAAATTGAAAAAGATCGAATTAATTATTGTAAACAAAATCAAAAACAATTGCGAGCTGACACTTATCAAGGATTAATTGATTATTTAGCAAACGTTGCCAATAATAGCGATGCTCACATTGGAAAAATGATTATACTTCCATCAACATTTGTGGGTTCACCGCGTAATATGTTGCAACATTATCAAGATGCGATGGCTATTGTTCGGAAATATGGAAAACCAGATATCTTCGTTACTATGACTTGTAATCCAAATTGGCGCGAAATTAAAGAGAATTTACTTCCAAATCAACAACCTGCAGATAGGCCAGATATATGTGCTCGCGTATTTAATATAAAAAAAGATTATTTAATCGATGTTATCGTTAGACAAAAATTTTTTGGTGAAGTTTTGGCATACGTTTATGTAATAGAATTTCAAAAACGTGGATTACCACATATACATTTGTTGATTACATTAAAACAGAATTGCAAAATATCAAATTCTGAAATAGTTGATAAATTTATTTCCGCAGAAATTCCTGATCCTAATGAAAATGAAAGTTTACATAATGTTGTAATGAAACATATGATTCATGGGCCATGTAGAGATTGGTGTTTGATAAACGATAAATGTTCGAAACACTTTCCAAAATCATTTCGACCTGAGACGACTATGGATGAGGATGGTTATCCGCAATATCGTCGAAGAAATAATGGATTACTATACGAAAGACCTGGACGATATATTGTTGATAATCGATACGTTGTTCCATTTAATCCAACGCTCTTACTTTTATTTAATAGCCATATTAATGTTGAAATAGTTTCGAGTATACGATCTGTAAAATATTTGTATAAATATATTTATAAAGGTCATGATGCAGCGTCTATAATCATTGGAGAAAATATAGATAAAACAATAATTCATGATGAAATTCAAGATTTTATCGAAGCTCGATATGTCGGTCCCGTGGAAGCATGTTGGCGCATTTTAAGCAAACCTTTGCAAGAAAAAAGTCACGCTATATTTCGTTTACCGGTTCATTTACCAAACGAACATAGTGTAATAATTGATGATAATATTAATAATGATGCGATAAAATCTGCTGTAGAACGGGTAACAATGTTGGTAGACTATTTTAAGTTAAATGCTCGAGATGAGGAAGCGAAACAATATTTATACAGTGATATTCCATCTCATTATGTATTTAAAAAAGTTACAATTAACGGCAGAACCATTAATGGCTGGGAGAAACGTCAAAGATACTTTAATTGTATCGGTCGTATGTATTCCGTCAGTCCGTCTCAAATAGAGTTGTTTCATTTACGTATACTTTTATTACATGTTAAAGGAGCTACGAATTTTCAAGAATTAAGAACAGTTAATAACGAGGTGCATGAAACTTTCACCGCCGCATGTTTAGCATTAGGACTCATAGAAGATGATGAAGAATGGTATCGTGCAATGAATGAAGCAAAAGTTTGGATGATGCCCAGACGACTTCGTAATTTGTTCGTACGAATTTTGATTCATTGTCAACCAGTTCACCCGAAAAAGTTATGGGATGAGTTTAAAAAAGATATGTCGGAAGATTATATAAGACGATTTGGACCTATAATAGGAGTAAAAAAAGTTTATAATTATATTATTAATTTGCTTCAAATGGAAGGATCGAATATTGCTAATTTTCCTGAAATGGAACAGGAAACAGAGGAACAAGAAACAGACAACGAAGAACAGATTGAGGAGAATACATCAATAGGTATGCGACAATATGAACAATTAAGCATAGAACAAAAAGAAATTGTTGATACTATTTTAGTAGCAACAACAAGTAACAATAGTGATAGCTGTTTCTATATCGATGGTCCAGGTGGTTCAGGTAAAACTTTCATTTATACGACCTTGTATTATCTACTTAAAAATAGAGGAAAAATAGTTAATACAATGGCATTTACCGGTATTGCTGCGACATTACTTCCAAATGGGAGAACGATACATAAAGTTTTTGGGTTACCTGTACCTCTTTTCGCCGATTCTACATCGAACATTAAAGTTCAATCTAAAGACGCTAAAAATTTAAAACTTGTGGATGTCTTTATTATAGACGAAGCTCCAATGGCACCACGTTATGTTTTAGAAATAATGGATCGAACACTACGCGATATAATGCAAAATGATTTATATTTTGGTGGTAAAATCGTTCTTCTTGGTGGAGACTTTAGACAATTATTACCTGTAAAAGAAAGAGCTACGCGTTGTGAAATTATAAATTTATCGATAAAATGTAGTATTCTATGGAAACAATTTAAAATATTTTCATTGACACAAAATATGAGAACTTTACCACAAGAAAAAGATTTTGCACAATTTTTACTAAATTTGGGTAATGGTTCTTTAAATGATTACTCAGATAATGTTCACATTCCAGAAAAATGTATAGCTAACGTAAACTCGGATATGGTTAAAGACATATACGGAGGTATTATAATACGTAAACAATATAAAACTATGGCTAATAACGTTATATTATCAGCAAGGAATGTCGATGTTGATGAAATAAATGAAAAAGTAGTAAATTTGTTGGATGAAACGACAGAGAAAGTTTATACAAGTGTGAATACTCTTGAAACGACTGGAGATAATGAAGATATACATGAAATAATTCTGATAGAATATCTTAACTCTTTAAACCCAACGTGTCTTCCACCTCATGAATTACGCTTAAGAAAATACACTATTGTTATGCTTATTAGAAATCTTAGTATCAGTGAAGGTTTATGCAATGGTACCAGATTATTAGTTTTAGATTTAGATAATAACTTATTGCGTTGTGAAATTTTAACAGGTAATAAGATTGGAGAAATTGTTTTTCTTAATCGTATCACTTTGTATTGTGAAAATGTATATCCGTTTACTTTCAAAAGAAGACAGTTTCCGGTGAAACTGGCATTTGCTATGACCATAAATAAATCACAAGGACAGACTTTCGATAAAATTGCAATAGATCTTCGAAAAGATGTTTTCAATCATGGACAACTGTATGTCGCATTTTCACGAGTTCGTTCTTGGGATTCGTTGAAAGTTTATTTAGGGCATGATAATCTGTCTAAAAAAATAAAAAATTATGTTTATAAAGAAATATTCGATTGATAAAGCGTAACGAAAAACGAATGAGTGATATATATGATTATGTTGTAATGATATAAAGAAATGATAAAGTAAATGCATGAAAATTGAAGGAATTTTTGTTACAAATGTTTGATTTAATTATACATTGATGATTATGTTTCTGTACCATTTTAATTGCAATTATTAATATGCACTTACAACTTTTAGAAGTAGAAATGAAAATCGAGGAAAAAGGATCAAACTAATAATTTTTGAAGACTTGAATTCAAAAAGACACGCCACTGTATCTGATATGCTTGGATGGTCATTCAACTGAGGAATCCTAAAATATGAAAAATATCAATAATTCATAATTAAGAAACTTACTGACATTTTTCCTAAGAGATATTTTAAAGTGGACATACAAGGAAAGAAGGGACGAGTCTGTAATAGATCACATTTTAAACGATCATGTTTATGATTATGATTGTTTTGATCAAAAAGAAGAAGAAGAGAGAGAAAAGAGAGGAAAGGGAAGTGAGAAAGGAAGATGATTGAAAAAGGTATACAGAGAATTTAGGAGTGGGGGAAATAAAGTGATGGTGGAGAAGATTGAAAAAGTGAGTGGGAGGATATAGGAAGAAATTGTGAAGAGGAAAGAGAAGAAGGAAAAGAAAAGGAGGGGTGGAGGGATGAGTGAAAGGGCGAGGTACAGGACAAAAAGATTAGAAATGGACATGGAAGGCGCGCGCGTAATATAATATCAGGTAATAATATAGTTCAGTATTATTAAACATATTGTTAAATATTATTAAGAAATATTATTAAAAATTATTAATATTATCTATTTTATTTAATCTAAAGAGAGAGAGGGAAAGAGAGAATGAAAGAGCGAATGTAAAAAAAGGATAGTTTATTTAAAATTAAAGAAGAAGAAGAATAAGCAAGAGAGAGAGAGAGAGAGAGAAAAGAGTTCTGTGAGAGGAAGTGAGGAGGGGGAGAGAGCTGTTGAGGGTGAGAGAGAGGGAGGTGGGAGAGAGAGAGAGAGAGAAAGAGAGACCAGAGGAAAAAAGAAGGAGGAAGAATATGATATTAGATAATAATATTTATGATATTAGGCAGTTATATTTGTTTATTTTGTGACGTATATGATTTTGTGTATATATCATTAAAAATGTTTAAATGAAAACGAATAAATGGCGCGCGCGAAGCGCGCGCTTTAAAGTGTGCTGGTAATGGATATGGAAGGCGCGCGCGTAGCGCGCGCTGCGTGCTAGTCCATAATAAAAAAATCCGTGTAATGTCGTGAAGTGTGTTTTTGAGTCTCATTAATCGAATCTATTGTTGCCATTTTACCGCGTGTCTGATTGGCGGTCGATGATGCGTCGATGAGAGGTGTGAACGTTTTATCGAGTTTAGTTCGGTATTTGACAGTTTGGCGTGACAGTTCGGTGACAATTTGTATATCGTGAGCGGGGTTAGTAAATATTCATAGTATAAATATAGTTAAAGTATATTTAAAAATGCGTGTCTGATTGATGGTCGATGATGTGAATCGAATGCGGTCGAACGAATGTTATCGGGTTAGTTCGACAGTTTGGTGACAGTTCGGTGACATTTCATGAGTGATTAGTATTAAATGTCATAATATATTGATATTTATTTGTGAATATATTAAATTAAGTTAATATAGAGAGAAAAGAAAGAGAAAGAAGAAAAGACGAATAAAAGAGAGAGAGAGAGAGAGAGAGAGAGAGAGAGAGAGAGAGAGAGAGAGAAGAGAGAGAAGGAAGAGAAAAAAAGAAGTTTTATTTAAGATTAAAGAAGAGGAACAGTAAGCAAAAGACATGGAAAAAGAGATAGACAGAAGAAAAAAAGGAGAAGGAATATAATATCAGGTAATAATATAAATAAATATATATCGTTGAATATTATATATTGTGAGGATGTACCGAGGGGTTAATGAGATTTTAATGTGTCAGGAATGAAGGCGAGAAGGGATTTGCTAGAACCGGTTGTTTATTAACAAACGATATTTGTATCTATCGCAACTGTAACGCTAATGATTGGATCTCGCGTATCAAATACTTAACGGGCGCTCACGCGAATAGCGAGGAAGAGCGCACGGAGAAATAAGTAAACGGTCTTAACTGTATGAGAGCCGGTACATGAGTCGCGACTCAACTCGCTCTTCAGTATCTCGAACCCTTAACAACCCATGGTTGCTTCGCAACACAAACAAACATAGGTTGCCAAGTGATTAGCAATTGAAGGCGCTGTTGTCGAGTTGGCATGCAACGAGACAACGGCTGCGCGCGCAATACAGATGGCAGCAGTAAGTTATGCCGAATGGGTTATAAGCCCTATAGCGTCTTACAGTTTCGGCCATACCTGACCTAGTCATTCGTCCCGAATGATCCATTTTACAATATCATATAATAAATATTAAAGACTATGAAAACATAATTGGAATTTCAACTAAATATACATAATTAAAAAGCCTAAGCCGAATTTGGTTAAAGAATCTTTGGTACTTAATTATAGCGCCGAATATTATAATCAGAACAATATAAAGTATTTTTAACAAGAGCGCTAAAAACAAACATAATATATGACGGTATTGATCGAAATATCTTAATAATGTATATTAAAATTAAACGCAATATATATAATTAGTATTAATATGTACATTAGTATAAACAAACACATATGTTACGTCTTGGTGACTCCACGATTCCTTCCTTCCACAAAGTTGCGGCAATGACAATCGATCGGTGATAGGAATGAGTCGTTCGGTAGATAGAGCATCCTGCGTCACACATTCCTTAAACATTTAGTCACTTATCAATATCTATATCTACGAGTAACCGTGAGAAAGACGCGACGAAGCCGCGCCGGTCGCCTAAAAACAAATAAAAACCAGTAGATACCCTCGCAGTGGAATTCTCCAACGGAATAAAAAAGCTGATAACAAAAAGATAATAAAATTCTCACAAAATACCCGATGAATACAACTAAATCAATAATGACGAAACTTCTGTGACGTCACATTTGGACTTTGTCTGAATCAAATCACGGCCGTAAGGGAAACCTAGAGCTCAAGGGACTCTGAACTGATCACCAATCGACGATCGTCATGAGTGAAAATTTGAAAAGTAGGAGAAACACCCCGCCTAATGAGGACACTGGCACAACTTTTAATTCGTTAAAGTTTTGGAAGATTCCCACTCTTAGAAATTAGAATACACCCCGAAAAGAGAGATATAAAAAGAGGACTCGAAGGGACATACGATCACTTACTCACGCACTTACTTACTTACTTATTTACGTACTTGCTCTTCGGGTTCGACATAGTCTTTTTTTAAGTGCCTTGGCACCGCGATACGCAAAAATCAGAGTTAATAGTGCTATACCAGTGTCCTCATCCACCATCATCGTTGGTCAACCGCAACCAGAACGACCCACAAGGCACGAACCCAGTCTAAACTATAAACTTGCATCTTCCACCTTCGAAATAAAAGTAAGTCACATTCATCTATTTCATTTATACCATTAATAAATAAGCGCTACATTACACGCACTCTGGTTTCGTAGTGAAAACCAGATCCGGTACTACATATACAATAAGATCCAGCCGAATAGCAATTCGCAGGAGTCGGAAGACTCGCCGTCCGTTAAACTGCGAATTTTGCAACACGCATAATAAAAAGCCGCTACGCGTATCCGCTGAATCCACTCTCCCTTCCTCGCCAAGACACCCCTCCCCCAGTTACTCCCCTCTCTATTTTCCCGACTATATCATTCCAGCGACCGAACCTCCGCTTTCCCCACGTTCCTTCTCATCACTATCAACCGTCCTTTTGCACAATTCACCCCCATCTTCCTTGCAGTGTTCAGAAGCCGAATTCCTAAAAGCCATAGACGAATTCTGCAACGAACTACCCGACTTAGAATCCGCTTCATCCTACCAAGATTAGAGTAACTAAAATATCCCCCTTCATTCCCTCCCTCCATGACTTCATATTTCCTTTCTCAGTCACACACACACACATTTGTTTGTTTCTTATTTAATTAAACCACGACACTGTATCACCCAGTCAGATTCTAAATTTAACAGTAAAATCATTCCATTGCATTTCTGACTGATGTCCTCCGTATTGATGTAACACCCGCGAATAAAAAACACACATACACATGTACACTCACCAAGAAATTATATTTTATTTTCATTTTTCTTATATAATCATGTATATCCATTTACTTTAAAATAAATAAATTTATATTTTGTTAATTCAAAAATCAAAATAACTCTTTATTAAACCCCCCACTCATTCCTCTAGTCGAAAGATCGCACTTGGTCCCATCCCGCGTAAAAGAGATTAAATTCTCTTACCAAAAAGGGACCACCGAACGAACGTCTGAATAACCAGCGTAACAGCGACTCAGTCGTTTACCTGCTTTTCAGACCTATCAGTTCGTTCGACCCGATTCCAAACGCCACGAGACGTTTAATTTCGGGAAAATTAAAGATAGTTGTTGCGCCCTTCCGTCGACTCAACCTTCCTCGAGTCTGGACGTAACACATAGTTACATTTCTTTTAAAGGTTTATTCCACGGTTTAATCCGATCGGAAGATAATACGGAATTGTATGGTCTGGAAGCTATATTGAATCCAGGGATATTTTGAACGACATATCTATTATTGTTTAAAATTTTAGTAATGACATATGGACCTTTATAGACAGGCTTTAATTTTTTATCTTCGCCTGGTTTTAGAATTGAATCCTTGATTAGAACATAATCATCTACATTATACAAAGTAGGCTTCTTATGCCTTTCATCGTAGTTTTCTTTATTATAGTTCTTTATTTTATTAGAGGACTCTATAGCAAGTTCTCTTGCTATATCCCTGTTTTCAACAACGTTAAATTCGAATTTAGATATTTTATTTAGAAAATTTATTAATTCAGCATCCGGGTGCCTTTTCAGTTCCACACCAAACAATAATTTCGATGGGGTAGCTTTTACCGAGGAATGGTATGTGTTATTGATTACATATTGCACAGTGTCCAAGTGAGCGTTCCAAAATTGATCATCCTCGATTATTTTTCTTAAAGAAGATTTTAGAAATCTACTTACCCTTCCAATCAAGCCATTAGCCCAAGGTGCCGCTACAACCACCTGTCGATGAACATTATAGTGTTTTAAAAAGTTAGCGAATTATTGTGAGGTGAACGCTGTTCCTCTGTCAGAAACAAGGACAGAAGGATTCCCAACATTTTTAAAAATGACTGATAAGTTTTTGATTATTTCACGAGAGCTAGTTGACTTTGTAGCGAAAAGCCAAGTATATCTGCTAAAGGCATCTATAACCAGCAAAATATGTTTGAAACCGTCATGAGATTCCTTAATAGGACCAAAATGATCTGTATGAAAAATCTCAAATGGTTTAGAGGGGGAATCTGATATCTGAAGTTCACCTTCACGCGAATTTACAGCAGTGTTATTCAATAAACATATTATACAATTCTCTATATAATTATTGATTTTCTTTTTAAGTGAAGGAAACCAATAATTCGCGAAAATTCTTTTATAAGTTTTCTCAGGGCCGCAATGCGCCATATCATCATGGTACAAACGTAAAACGTTATTAATCATAACATCCGGAATAACAAATCGAGATTTATAATTGCCTTTCTTAAAGACAAGACCATCAATGAGTTCATAATTTTCATTTTCTTTAGATTCAAGTTTTGTTGCCAAAGCTTTAAGCTTAGGATCTTTCAATTGTCTGAATTGAATTTCCTTTTCTAAAGGCATTGATTCTATAAAATGTACAATACGACTAAGAGCGTCTACATGCATCATGCGACGACCTTCCCGATGACATATCTTAAATCGATAATTTTGAAGTTTGAGAATCCAACGGGCTATACGTGGATTAATATTCGCTTTGTTTACTGCAAAGACTAAGGCATGACAATCAGTGACTATGGTAAAGTCTAAACCATATAAATAGATATGGAATCTCTCAATAGATTTTACAATAGCATTTCAAGCTCAAAGCTATGATAATTAGCTTCTGCCTTATTCGTATTTTGACTATAAAACGATACTGGACCCCAAGAACCATTTTTTTGCTTTTGAAGGAGTATTCCAGCAATGGCAGTTACACTAGCGTCAGTGTGTATTTCAGTCTCTAAATTAGGGTTATATATCTTTAAAACTGGGGAAGAAGTTAATTCTTTTTTCAAAGAATTAAAAGCTTGAACACAAACGTCATCAAATTTAAATTTGACTGATTTTCTAAGTAATGAATTTAAAGGTTTGGTAATTACTGCGTAGTTTTTGATAAACTTCCTAAAATAATTAGTCAGACCCCAAAATCTTTGAAGTTCGATCGTCTTAGTAGGTTGAGGAAAATTTGACACGGCTTCCGTGTGCCGAGAACTAAGAGTAATCCCGGAAGGGGTAATTATGTAACCTAAATACTCTATGGTTGTCTTTAAGAATGAACATTTCTTAAGGTTTAAATGAAAATCATATCGTTTAAGTCGAACAAGTACTTGTCTCAAAGTGTCCAGATTTTCCTGAATTGAAGACGACGGAATAAGTATATCGTCAATATATACAATCACTTTATTTTCTCTGATTAACGGTTGTAAAACCATTATTAATCGTTTTTGGAACTCCGCTGAAGCTTCGCAAAACCCAAAAGGTAATCGTAAATATTCAAACTGACCTTCAGGAGTAGCAAATGAGAAATATTTAGTGTGATCAGGATGAATTCTGATATGATGGAAACCATCTTTGAGGAAAACGTCTTGACGGAAAACCTATGAAATCTTGTGATCTTTCTCCTTCCATCGATTGATTACTTGAGGTTTTAAAGGCTTTTCGTGTTTTCTTGCCCCTTTTGACTTTTTTATTAGCATCAATCTTCTTTAAATAATTCCAAAATGCAGTTACACAAATTGCATGCTCGTTGGGAACATTCGAAATCCCAATTTTAGTCAGCTCTTCTTGAATTTTGGACAAAGGAAGAGCTTCTATCTCCTCTCGGGTAATCGTCTCGAAAGACTCGTATACTGAGACCATTATGGCTGACCACGATGTGTGTCTTCAATATGGCTGACCACGATGAGCGTGCCCAATATAGTTGACCACGATGAGTGAGACCAATATGGCTGACCACGATGAACGTACCCAATATGGCCGACCACGATGAGTGAGACCAATATGGCGGACCGGCTGATGCAATATCAGCCAAAAATTTTCTCTTTTTTTAGAAGACAATAATGTCTCTTTTAGCACATAAATTGATGGCGTAATCACACGCGAACAACGGTGATAGTTTTAATTAACTTCTTTGAATGTATAAGAAGGTCTTAGAGCACACCACACTCTTGATTGCGTGATGGCGTAGTAACACACGCGAAGAATTCAACGTTAAATGAATCATATCGCGGCGGTTAAAACCAGACTAGCATAAAAAGAAAAAAATGCCGGAAAAACCACAGAAATATCCCACTTCTGAAGCTGTGAGGATGTACCGAGGGGTTAATGAGATTTTAATGTGTCAGGAATGAAGGCGAGAAGGGATTTGCTAGACCTGGTTGTTTATTAACAAACGATATTTGTATCTATCGCAACTGTAACACTAATGATTGGACCTCGCGTATCAAATACTTAACGGGCGCTCACGCGAATACCGAGGAAGAGCGCACGGAGAAATAAGTAAACGGTCTTAACTGTATGAGAGCCGGTACACGAGTCGCGACTCAACTCGCTCTTCCGTATCTCGAACCCTTAACAACCCATGGTTGCTTCGCAACACAAACAAACATAGGTTGCCAAGTGATTAGCAATTGAAGGCGCTGTTGTCGAGTTGGCATGCAACGAGACAACGGCTGCGCGCGCAATACAGATGGCAGCAGTAAGTTATGCCGAATGGGTTATAAGCCCTATAGCGTCTTACAATATAATGTTAAAATTTATTAAATATTATTAAATATTATTAAACATTACTTAATATTATTAAATTAAATTTTAATATTAAATATTATTAAATTATATATTAAATTTTTTAAATGATTGAATATTATAATAGTCAATAATCTTTTAAATATTTTATTTAAAGTTAAAGAAAAGACGAAGAGAGAGAGAGAGAGAGAGAGAGAGAGAGAGAAAAGAGTTCTGTGAGAGGAAGTGAGGAGGGGGAGAGAACTGTTGAGGGTGAGTGAGAGAGGGAGGTGGGAAAGAGAGAGAGAAAGAGAGACCAGAGGAAAAAAGAAGGAGGAAGAATATGATATTAGATAATAATATTTATGATATTAGGCAGTTATATTTGTTTATTTTGTGACGTATATGATTTTGTGTATATATCATTAAAACTGTTTAAATGAAAACGAATAAATGGCGCGCGCGAAGCGCGCGCTTTAAAGTGTACTGGGGTGCGTTCCGTATACCGGAATGTTCGTCCAAACGAGGTGTAACATCACACACCGAGGTTGTCTCGTGAAACGGAACGATTCTTGGACGTTTTTGCGCTTGCGCATACATAACATTTTATTTATGTTTTGTGATTATATTTTATGTAATATATTATGTAAAAATATGGAATACATGCTTATAACTGAGCCGAATGGAAAGGCCGTGACGGATACATCAGGAAATATCCTGGTTGAACGAAAACCTGGTAAGTGCTTTTACTTGTATGTTATGCAAACATATACTTTTGTGGTATAAAGTCTAGGTTTAGGTTAGCCAGTAAAAATGTTTTTGTTCATTATCCGCACACAAATTTTGAGGATGGTTATAAATATTTAAAATTTCAATGTTGTTTTATTGTTACAGATAATACTTTAATTATATTAATATATTAATGTTTATTACTTCTTCCGAAGCTGCTACATTATTTCCAAACACTATATTTCAAGCTGAAATGGAGGTCTCAAGATCTAACTTTACAGATAGTGAGCAAGAAAACAACAACATTACAAACAGAACTTCTTTGGAATCGAAGTGAGTTTTTAACTCTAATAGACTTATATAAGTCGCATGAACATTTATTTAAAAGCACGCCCATGAAAAACGATAAAGTATGGGACATGATAGCTCAAAAGTTACCAATGCACACAACTGAGCAAATAAAAAACAAATTTAAATATTTGAAACAAAAGTATATGGAAAAGAAAGATAACATGAGTCAAAAAAGCAGTGGAGCAGGTACGATGAAATTTGATTACTTTTCTGAAATGGACGAAATATTTGGTCAGGATCCTGATGTGCAGCCAGTGTCAATTGCATCTTCTTTACGGGGAATTCAACGTGTTTCCAAGACATCATCAGCTGAAACTGAAGAAAATTCATACACTGACGATGAAGAGATTAAAACCAAAAAAATGAAAAATTGAAGATGAGAAAAAGAAGTGAATTAGCAAAACAACTAAGTACGTATAAACAAAATTTTAATGAAAAAGAGGCTAAGAAAGAAAAACGCCATAATGAGTTAATGGCTCGACAAGATGCAGCTCTAAAAATTTTAGAAAATATTGCAAATTCATTTGCAAACTTTAAAAATTAATCATTCTAATAAGGTTAATATTATGTTTTATTTGGTTTCTTTCTTTTTAAAGATTGTTAATGACATTTTGTTTAAGCGATTATGGATAATCAAACTTAAAAAGTACAAAATACTTTTCGTTTTCAATATGAGATTCATAATCAGTTTTATTATTTCATAAGGGTAAAAAATTCATGATATTTTGTATTGCATTGCAAAGTAGATCAGTAAGGTATTGTAATGGAGATTGTTATACCAAAGAAATAAAATACTTTAATGTTTTTACAACAGTTCATGTTTTATGTTATATGCCGTATTGTAAAACAGAAGTATCGAAAATGTTGCTCCAGAGCTGTCATATGTGTAATGTGTAATACAAAAAAAAACCTAAATTATATAATCTGTAATTTCTTAAAAATGCGGTTATCACTCTAATGGAATGGAATTAAAGTTGCCGTAATTTGACAGCTCCGGAGCAACATTTTCGATACTTCTGTTTTATAATTCGGCATATAACATAAAACTTGAACTGTTGTTTTGGCCGAGATTTTGACTTATCTGTTGTAAAAAGTAACACTGAAATTTATGTGATACTACTTTTAGACTGAAATGTATGTGATATTTTTTTTTATCTGTAAGTATTGCGAAATAAATAAATAAATATTACATTTGAAATGTGATTAACGTTCAAGTAGCTAGTAAGTAAAATTATTTAAGTTAAGATACTTTGTGTTCAAGTAGTTTTTAAGAAAAATATTATCTATTACATATTACGTAGTTTTCAATGTAATTTTATATGATGAATGTTTTTGAATAAAACTATATTTTTGAAAAAGATCGAAAATAGAGTAATAAACTGTAAATGTACAAAGTAACGTCATTTGATTGGATATAAAATAAAACCAATGATTCATGAAATTTGTGTTTTATTGAAACGGATACAAATTTTCTGCGATTTTGTCTCGTAATGCGTGACCTTTTCTTCCCAGTTCTTGTGCATTCATATTGTCATAATTAGCTGTTTCATCAGTAACATTGCCAGCATTATTCACCACTGCTTGAAGTCCTTCATCTATAAACATATCTCGTATTTCTTGATTTTCTTGGTTATTTAAGCATATGTTATATAAAATGCATGCAGCAATTATTGTTGGTGCTATGAAGTCTGTTTGATTCATGTCTAGATATTTCAGTCGTCTAAATCTTCCAAATAAAAGGGCAAAACAACGTTCAACTACTTGGCGAGACTTGGCATGGCAAGTATTGAAATGTTTTTGCCTGTTGGTAACATTTCCTCTCTCTATATAGGGAAGTATGCACCATTGCAAAACGGGATATGCTTTATCCCCGATAATAAATTGCCTTTCATCAAAATAATTATTCGGATGATTCATGAATTCTTCGTATATTGGTGAATTTCGAAAAATCCTTATATCTGATACTCTGCTAGGATAACCCGCAAAGCAATCTAGAATTGACATTTTATAATCGCATATTACTTGCAGAGTTATTGCATGAAAACATTTTCTATTAATGTAGATATCCGGATTTGCACTTGGAGCCTTAATAGGAATATACGTGCCATCGATAGCACCCACTATCCCTTCTATTCCAGCAGAAGCTTGAAAAAATAGTGCTATGCATTGGCGTTGCTCAATATTTGGCCAAAATATAATTTCAGAAGAAATCTCATTTAACGCAGTCACAATCCGCATAAAAATAACAGATAGTGTAGACTTTCCTAAGTCAAAACGACTACCGACTGATCTGCAGAATAACAAAAATGTTAAATTACAAAATGAATATTTTGTACTTCTTATAACTTATTTATTTACTTACCGAAAACTGTCTGGTGTTGCTAATAGCCACAAAAAGGCTAGTAATTGTCGTTTTGTCCAGCTGCTCGAGTACTTTCTAGTAGAGGAGCTATTCAATTTAGGAGCTATTGAAAACTTGTCACGGTTATTCTGAAGTGACTTTGAAATTCGGAAGTGGTAGACATATCGATGACTCTTTCGATAAAACCTTTAATGCGATGAGGCTTCGTTGCTGGATTATTAATGCGGACTTTCAATCTGTGCAAATATAATTCCATTTCCTCATCGCTATCTTCATCATCATTGTTTCGATCAAAGAATATTAATTTACTTAAATAATTGATCACAATTAAACTAGCTGCCTTTAAATTATCCATTACCAGGTTTTACCTACATGTAAATAACATTAAACTTAGATATAAAACTTTAAACGTAATATATTCTTTATATTAATTTATATTGAAACACAAAATTGATAGAATATAAACATAAACATAACCTACAACGCAAATCTACATATATTTGACCGTCGCGCTTTATTACATCACGCCGTTTTGCGCATGCGTGACGTTTTTCATCGGAGTCCTGAGCACGACGAAAAGTTGTCGCCCGGACGTTCGGAAATTGTGGAAACGGAACGCAGTTATAACGTTACACCTTGGTAAACGGAACGGTTTTGGATAAAAAGTTGTCGTCCGGACGTTAATACGGAACGCACCCCTGGCAATGGATAAGGAAGGCGCGCGCTGCGTGCTAGTCCCTCCGTAAAAAAGGCATGTTAAGTCGATTCTCGAAAGTCTCGAAGTGTATTGTTGCCTCTTTTCCGCGATGCTGATTGGTTGTCTCGTTCGTGCGCTGCAACTTGCTTCACTGGTGTTATCTGCAGCTGTCAAATTATGCGAATTCTGACAGTTTGCGATGTGATGTGAAAAAACATAAAGTTAAAGAAAGTTAAAGAAAAAGTTAAAGAAGTTAAAGAAGATAAAGTTAAAGTTAAAGAAGAAGGAAAAAGAAGAAGATAGAGAAGAGAGAAATAAGGAATTAGTGACAAATAAAGAAAAAGGTATGTATATTATATTGCGTATAATATTAATGAGTTGAGTAAATATTTATATTTTGTCTCGTGCTCTTTAATCATGTGTGTAATAAATAAAATTTTTTCAAGAGAAAAGATAAAAAGAAGATAGATAGATAGAGAGAGAGAGAGAGAGAGAGAGAGAGAGAGAGAGAGAGAGAGAGAGAGAGAGAGAGAGAGAGAGAGAAAGAGAGAAAAAGATAAAGAAGAAAGAAAGAGAAAAAACGGTTGAATAAAGAAAAGTAGGTATATTATGCGTTTAATAGTCAGTGTAAAAAGAAATTATTCATCTTTTTAGTTATCACATCAAAGTGAGCTCTTAAAATTTACTGCCAATAAAATTTTTTCAACTTGCCGTAAGAAGAAAAGAGAAAAAGAAGGAGATAGATAGAGAGAGAGAGAGAGTGAGAGAGAGAGAGAGAGGAGGGGGAGAAGGAGAGAGAGAGGGAGAGAGAAAGAGAGAGAAAGAGAGAAGAAAATAGAGAATAGAGAAAGAGGAAGGAGAGGCAAATTAAGAAAAGTATGTATATCATTAATAGATAGATAAATATGTAAATAATTATATATTATATTATTATATATAATATCTTTGAAATAAATAGTCACACACACACATGCACGTACGCATTCACGCACACATATATAGATGATAGTAATATTTAATTAGAAATATTTTATATAAAATGTCGTAGCCAGATTATATATAATATATATACATTTATATATACATATATATAATATATATACATTTATATATACACACATAGTTATATATATATATATATATATATATATATATATATATATATATATAATATTATATTCTTATATATT